>OX463862.1:7898635-8229191 GCA_949825065.1 Odontocerum albicorne
TTTTTTTTGAGGCGTATCAAGATTTGGTATCAATATAATAGTGTTTTTTTTGAGGCGTATCAAGATTTGGTATCAATATAATAGTGTTTTTTTTTGAGGCGTATCAAGATTTGGTATCAATATAATAGTGTTTTTTTTTGAGGCGTATCAAGATTTGGTATCAATATAATAGTGTTTTTTTTGAGGCGTATCAAGATTTGGTATCAATATAATAGTGTTTTTTTTTGAGGCGTATCAAGATTTGGTATCAATATAATAGTGTTTTTTTTTGAGGCGTATCAAGATTTGGTATCAATATAATAGTGTTTTTTTTGAGGCGTATCAAGATTTGGTATCAATATAATAGTGTTTTTTTTGAGGCGTATCAAGATTTGGTATCAATATAATAGTGTTTTTTTTGAGGCGTATCAAGATTTGGTATCAATATAATAGTGTTTTTTTTGAGGCGTATCAAGATTTGGTATCAATATAATAGTGTTTTTTTTTGAGGCGTATCAAGATTTGGTATCAATATAATAGTGTTTTTTTTGAGGCGTATCAAGATTTGGTATCAATATAATAGTGTTTTTTTTTGAGGCGTATCAAGATTTGGTATCAATATAATAGTGTTTTTTTTGAGGCGTATCAAGATTTGGTATCAATATAATAGTGTTTTTTTTTGAGGCGTATCAAGATTTGGTATCAATATAATAGTGTTTTTTTTTGAGGCGTATCAAGATTTGGTATCAATATAATAGTGTTTTTTTTGAGGCGTATCAAGATTTGGTATCAATATAATAGTGTTTTTTTTGAGGCGTATCAAGATTTGGTATCAATATAATAGTGTTTTTTTTTGAGGCGTATCAAGATTTGGTATCAATATAATAGTGTTTTTTTGAGGCGTATCAAGATTTGGTATCAATATAATAGTGTTTTTTTTGAGGCGTATCAAGATTTGGTATCAATATAATAGTGTTTTTTTTGAGGCGTATCAAGATTTGGTATCAATATAATAGTGTTTTTTTTGAGGCGTATCAAGATTTGGTATCAATATAATAGTGTTTTTTTTGAGGCGTATCAAGATTTGGTATCAATATATAGTGTTTTTTTTTAGGCGTATCAAGATTTGGTATCAATATAATAGTGTTTTTTTTGAGGCGTATCAAGATTTGGTATCAATATAATAGTGTTTTTTTTTTAGGCGTATCAAGATTTGGTATCAATATAATAGTGTTTTTTTTGAGGCGTATCAAGATTTGGTATCAATATTATAGTGTTTTTTTTTGAGGCGTATCAACATTTGGTATCAATATAATAGTGTTTTTTTTGAGGCGTATCAAGATTTGGTATCAATATAATAGTGTTTTTTTTTGAGGCGTATCAAGATTTGGTATCAATATAATAGTGTTTTTTTTGAGGCGTATCAAGATTTGGTATCAATATAATAGTGTTTTTTTTGAGGCGTATCAAGATTTGGTATCAATATAATAGTGTTTTTTTTTAGGCGTATCAAGATTTGGTATCAATATAATAGTGTTTTTTTTGAGGCGTATCAAGATTTGGTATCAATATAATAGTGTTTTTTTTGAGGCGTATCAAGATTTGGTATCAATATAATAGTGTTTTTTTTTAGGCGTATCAAGATTTGGTATCAATATAATAGTGTTTTTTTTGAGGCGTATCAAGATTTGGTATCAATATAATAGTGTTTTTTTTGAGGCGTATCAAGATTTGGTATCAATATAATAGTGTTTTTTTTTGAGGCGTATCAAGATTTGGTATCAATATAATAGTGTTTTTTTTGAGGCGTATCAAGATTTGGTATCAATATAATAGTGTTTTTTTTGAGGCGTATCAAGATTTGGTATCAATATAATAGTGTTTTTTTTTGAGGCGTATCAAGATTTGGTATCAATATAATAGTGTTTTTTTTGAGGCGTATCAAGATTTGGTATCAATATAATAGTGTTTTTTTTGAGGCGTATCAAGATTTGGTATCAATATAATAGTGTTTTTTTTGAGGCGTATCAAGATTTGGTATCAATATAATAGTGTTTTTTTTTGAGGCGTATCAAGATTTGGTATCAATATAATAGTGTTTTTTTTTAGGCGTATCAAGATTTGGTATCAATATAATAGTGTTTTTTTTGAGGCGTATCAAGATTTGGTATCAATATAATAGTGTTTTTTTTTAGGCGTATCAAGATTTGGTATCAATATAATAGTGTTTTTTTTTGAGGCGTATCAAGATTTGGTATCAATATTATAGTGTTTTTTTTGAGGCGTATCAACATTTGGTATCAATATAATAGTGTTTTTTTTGAGGCGTATCAAGATTTGGTATCAATATAATAGTGTTTTTTTTTTGAGGCGTATCAAGATTTGGTATCAATATAATAGTGTTTTTTTTTGAGGCGTATCAAGATTTGGTATCAATATAATAGTGTTTTTTTTGAGGCGTATCAAGATTTGGTATCAATATAATAGTGTTTTTTTTTAGGCGTATCAAGATTTGGTATCAATATAATAGTGTTTTTTTTTGAGGCGTATCAAGATTTGGTATCAATATAATAGTGTTTTTTTTGAGGCGTATCAAGATTTGGTATCAATATAATAGTGTTTTTTTTTAGGCGTATCAAGATTTGGTATCAATATAATAGTGTTTTTTTTGAGGCGTATCAAGATTTGGTATCAATATAATAGTGTTTTTTTTGAGGCGTATCAAGATTTGGTATCAATATAATAGTGTTTTTTTTTGAGGCGTATCAAGATTTGGTATCAATATAATAGTGTTTTTTTTGAGGCGTATCAAGATTTGGTATCAATATAATAGTGTTTTTTTTGAGGCGTATCAAGATTTGGTATCAATATAATAGTGTTTTTTTTGAGGCGTATCAAGATTTGGTATCAATATAATAGTGTTTTTTTTGAGGCGTATCAAGATTTGGTATCAATATAATAGTGTTTTTTTTGAGGCGTATCAAGATTTGGTATCAATATAATAGTGTTTTTTTTGAGGCGTATCAAGATTTGGTATCAATATAATAGTGTTTTTTTTGAGGCGTATCAAGATTTGGTATCAATATAATAGTGTTTTTTTTGAGGCGTATCAAGATTTGGTATCAATATAATAGTGTTTTTTTTTTGAGGCGTATCAAGATTTGGTATCAATATAATAATGTTTTTTTTGAGGCGTATCAAGATTTGGTATCAATATTATAGTGTTTTTTTTTGAGGCGTATCAACATTTGGTATCAATATAATAGTGTTTTTTTTTGAGGCGTATCAAGATTTGGTATCAATATAATAGTGTTTTTTTTTTGAGGCGTATCAAGATTTGGTATCAATATAATAGTGTTTTTTTTGAGGCGTATCAAGATTTGGTATCAATATAATAGTGTTTTTTTTGAGGCGTATCAAGATTTGGTATCAATATAATAGTGTTTTTTTTTAGGCGTATCAAGATTTGGTATCAATATAATAGTGTTTTTTTTGAGGCGTATCAAGATTTGGTATCAATATAATAGTGTTTTTTTTTGAGGCGTATCAAGATTTGGTATCAATATAATAGTGTTTTTTTTTAGGCGTATCAAGATTTGGTATCAATATAATAGTGTTTTTTTTGAGGCGTATCAAGATTTGGTATCAATATAATAGTGTTTTTTTTGAGGCGTATCAAGATTTGGTATCAATATAATAGTGTTTTTTTTGAGGCGTATCAAGATTTGGTATCAATATAATAGTGTTTTTTTTGAGGCGTATCAAGATTTGGTATCAATATAATAGTGTTTTTTTTTGAGGCGTATCAAGATTTGGTATCAATATAATAGTGTTTTTTTTGAGGCGTATCAAGATTTGGTATCAATATAATAGTGTTTTTTTTTGAGGCGTATCAAGATTTGGTATCAATATAATAGTGTTTTTTTTGAGGCGTATCAAGATTTGGTATCAATATAATAGTGTTTTTTTTGAGGCGTATCAAGATTTGGTATCAATATAATAGTGTTTTTTTTGAGGCGTATCAAGATTTGGTATCAATATAATAGTGTTTTTTTTGAGGCGTATCAAGATTTGGTATCAATATAATAGTGTTTTTTTTTGAGGCGTATCAAGATTTGGTATCAATATAATAATGTTTTTTTTGAGGCGTATCAAGATTTGGTATCAATATAATAGTGTTTTTTTTGAGGCGTATCAAGATTTGGTATCAATATAATAGTGTTTTTTTTGAGGCGTATCAAGATTTGGTATCAATATAATAGTGTTTTTTTTGAGGCGTATCAAGATTTGGTATCAATATAATAGTGTTTTTTTTGAGGCGTATCAAGATTTGGTATCAATATAATAGTGTTTTTTTTTTAGGCGTATCAAGATTTGGTATCAATATAATAGTGTTTTTTTTGAGGCGTATCAAGATTTGGTATCAATATAATAGTGTTTTTTTTGAGGCGTATCAAGATTTGGTATCAATATAATAGTGTTTTTTTTGAGGCGTATCAAGATTTGGTATCAATATAATAGTGTTTTTTTTTGAGGCGTATCAAGATTTGGTATCAATATAATAGTGTTTTTTTTTAGGCGTATCAAGATTTGGTATCAATATAATAGTGTTTTTTTTTAGGCGTATCAAGATTTGGTATCAATATAATAGTGTTTTTTTTTGAGGCGTATCAAGATTTGGTATCAATATAATAGTGTTTTTTTTGAGGCGTATCAAGATTTGGTATCAATATAATAGTGTTTTTTTTTGAGGCGTATCAAGATTTGGTATCAATATAATAGTGTTTTTTTTTGAGGCGTATCAAGATTTGGTATCAATATAATAGTGTTTTTTTTTGAGGCGTATCAAGATTTGGTATCAATATAATAGTGTTTTTTTTGAGGCGTATCAAGATTTGGTATCAATATAATAGTGTTTTTTTTGAGGCGTATCAAGATTTGGTATCAATATAATAGTGTTTTTTTTGAGGCGTATCAAGATTTGGTATCAATATAATAGTGTTTTTTTTTAGGCGTATCAAGATTTGGTATCAATATAATAGTGTTTTTTTTGAGGCGTATCAAGATTTGGTATCAATATAATAGTGTTTTTTTTTGAGGCGTATCAAGATTTGGTATCAATATAATAGTGTTTTTTTTGAGGCGTATCAAGATTTGGTATCAATATAATAGTGTTTTTTTTTGAGGCGTATCAAGATTTGGTATCAATATAATAGTGTTTTTTTCCTCTCCATTTCCATTTCCTTTCCTCTCCACCATCCATTCTTTTCCTTTTGATTGATGATATCTCACTTTATATGAAAAACAATGTTCGGATGATTGTCCGTCTTTGTGGGGTTCGTGGGCATGTGCTCACGTATGTGTTTATGGATTTCGTGGGGATGGATAGTCATTTGATGAATGATTTGTGCGACCATGTAAGTTGCTTCATTTACTTTTGTCTGGTTGGTTGGAAGAGATTGCCACCTGGCAATAATCCCACCAGATTGTATTGCAATAAAAGTGTTAAATAAATAAATAAATAAATAGTGTGTTGGTGCCTACTGTAGCAAATATGACAATGCACAATAGTGTGTTGGTGCCCACCTTGATTCGGAAATGAAACTTGGACTTGGTAGAAGACGGATAAGAGAATGCTGTGGAGATGCGTGCACTTAGAAAAAAATCGTAGAGTAATGGTAGAAAGAAGGCGGAATGAAGACATTAGAATTGAATACATGGATGTACTATAATGGATGTTTTAAGTAAGATGACGAAATGAACTTTAATATGGTTTGGACATGTTAACATAATGAATTATTCAATAATGACTAAGCGAATATACAAGTCAAAAGCGTGTGGAAGTTGTGCATTGAAGTGATAGTTCGAGGAAAACGTGGATGGACCAAATTTATCAGATTTTGACAGAACGTAAAAGGAGAAATTTGAATAATAGAATATTGTGCTGTACGAGACATATGAATGTGGAGAATGCGAAAGTTGTGTGCTTGGATAGAAAAGTTTTTGAAGATCTGATCTATCTGCCTGCCCGCAAGGGATGATGAGGGATGAAAGGTGGAAAAAAAGTTTTTTTGTTTAAAGATGTAACATTGGTTTTAAAACTTAATTCAGACAAGTTCCCAGTGCTTTTATATAGGGTTGATTTGCCCCTTATGAGTGTCGGGTCAATTCGAGAGGTTAATACAGTCTAGAACTTGGACCACTGATTCAATGGGTAAGCCGGCAAATATGTACTAAGTTTCAGAACTTCAAGTTGGGGCCAGCTCCATTCCCAGGGGCAGGCTCTTGATGTGAGCCATCTAGTATATCAAGTAGATTAGCAGGAGTCCCCTTATTTTGAGGTTGTGTCACATAGGCAGGTAAGAGACGTCCGTCTCTGAAGTAGGTCTCCGGTCAAGTGATTGAGCGCTTTTTGCCCCCTCTAAGGATCGCATTTCATATCCTTCACCGTTAGGTAGGAACCCTTTGTTAACGGCTTTCTCATTGGTCAACATTCCCCATCATGACATATAGTAGAATGAAGAGAAACTTTTTTTTTAAAATTGTATGCGATTTCGAGCAAAATCCATCATACCATTTTTCATAATGGAACATTTAAAAACAATAAGGTGTTTTTCATCTAGCTAAGGGTCGTTTCGGTGACTCGGAAGGTTTCGGTGACTGATTAATGTACGAAAAAAAAAAACTTCCCGTTTTGTACCACAAAAATGATCGCAACACATTTATAATAAAGTTATTTTGTTAAGTTTTACTTATCACTTACTAATTAAATTTAACTTACCGTCAGTTGAAGATTTCGATTAAGACGACTGAGTTATCCATCAGTACTTCTGAAAAAAAAATCGTTATATTTTTAACTATACGAGAAAAAGGGAAGACAATATATTTTTTTATTCATTGAAGATGTACTTCATTATATTATTGAAATACAATTAAAGGGTTGAGATAAGAAATTTTCAGTGCACATATAAGTGAAAGGCATGGGAGAGGAATGCCAAGGAAAATATGTTGGGGTTTATAATATTGTAAAATAAGGGAATTTAAAAAGATAGAAAAATCGAAGGAGCCATAATGAAAGATGCATTGATGTATTGTATTATATTTTTGTTATACATAGTACCAACTGGCGGGATTATTGTCATATATCAATCTATTCCAACCAACCAGAAATATTAAAAATAAGCCTTAAGTGAAAGCATATGGGAACTCCTTTTTTAATCTAGGTAGCAACATGATTGGAAAACAGGTGTCTTTCAACAAGACCAGGGTGTCATGAAAGTAAGTGGAAGGCTTGGTAGATAAAGAACAAGGTAAGTATTGCTCGACTGATTGAAATGTAAAATTATAATGATACGTAGAAAAGGATAATTTATAAAGTGCCATTTAGAGAGCAGACTATATTCAAGGGCCTCTAACTCGATTTAAACTTGATTTCACTAATATTGCCAGATTAAAAAAAACAGGTCGATTTTAAAAATAGGAAGGTGGTGGTTGAGGTCGTAGATTAGAAACTTACCACATCTGCATAAGTTTATGAAAACATATTTGGTAAGAAAACTGGAGAAAGCTTACTAAGGGAAGACAAACTACAAAGAAACCTTTGTAGATCTTCCGATACGTGATATAGTTCGGAAATTCTAGGATCAGTCCTGTGACAGCTCACAAATTTTCCCCAATACAACCTTATGTAATGTATTTACCTAAATAACTTGCTATTTATTAGAATTGAGGCTTATATTAAAGTTGATAAAATAATTAAAATTACTGAACATCGTTACAAGGTTGTATTGGGGCAAATTTGTGAGCTGTCACAGGACTCATCCTATAATTTCCGAACTATAGTTGAAAATTTAGTTTGAGATAGAGTGAAGTTTACATGGAACAAATTCGAGTTAAGGCGAAGTTTATTTAAAAAAAAATAAAAGCCTTCTCACAATTTAACCAGCAATTGACACAACATACACATATGTCACTTTTACCAGGTTGGTTGAAACAGATTACCACAGAGCAATAAACCCGCTAATTGTATATATGTGCAAAGTGTCAAATATAATAACTTTATTTATTAAGTAAAATTTGTTTTGATTTAACACATTTAGTACATGGAGTGACAATGTACGACATAATACGTAATGCAGTGATAAGGGACAAACAAGGCCTTTTTTGTGCTCCCCTGATGATGAGGAGAAAGGCTTGAAACCGGTAGGGTTATATCGTTACAAAAAGTGGAATGAACAGTGTTTGACAAAACAAATTACAAAGGGTTTTTTTTAGTTTACACTTATGGCTTCTTCAACATATTTCTGGTTGGCTGAAAGAGATTGTTAGATTGGCAACTCACCAGGTTGTACTGTATGCAACAAAGTATTATACAATACAACTTAAAAGGTTAATCGTTTGGTATAATTTTTTTTAAACCCCGAGGGTGTTTTTAATAGCTGTTTCATCCGGTTAACGACTTGATGATGTCTTGATGTCTTCTCCATTCTTCGAATATTAATTAAGAAAATATATGACGTGAAGAGTGTAGAAAACATAAAAAAGAGACAAATTTATGTGCCACACTCAAGCCCTGTTTTACGACGCTCCAATTCACAAAGTAATCAATTTTCAACTAGCATAAAGTGAACATTACATTACGTATATTTGATATGAAATTTTAATTGGCTCGTTAAATTTGCAATATTCTCAATGAGACAAGCGATAAATGCTATCGGTATGAGAATTTTAAATTCGCGTTATCGTAATTTAAAATAATAGACCGATAAAATTTTATGTACGAATTATTTTCATGACTGCATTAATGTTCGGACTATTTTTCTACACCCTTCTTCGTTCATATAGTAGTACCCTTCAACATATTCGAACATATTTTTTTTTTTATTTATTTTCGTCAAGCTTACATATTACAGGTTAAACACAATTACATACAAAGCTTGGAATAAGAAGTAACATACAATAAGAAAAAAATACACTGTTTACATGAAAAGATTTAACATACATTACATATAGCAGTAAAAATATAAAGTTAATAGTATTAGTTTGATCGAAACAACTAACTTCTATTACTAAGAAAGCTCATAATGCTTTCTTGAAAAACATTATCGGAGATGTTGAAGATGTCAATATCCGCGACTATATTTAGAAGGAACAGATATATTGAAGAGCATGACCAGAAGAATATTATTTTCCATCTCAATAATCGATTATTCGGGTTTATAGCCACAGGAGTAGCCACGGAACTCGCGGTTAGCCATTGCACGTTTAGGGATCACAACCGCACGTGACAACCTCCTTGGCCTATTTGGTAGGATGCCTGTTTTTAAACCCTAGGATTGCGGGTTGGATTCCTGTTCCAGCTTTAATAAAAAAGGTTCTATTCTAATTTTACTTAAGGCTGGCTTTAACTCTTTTCTGGTTGGTTGAAAGAGATAGCCACGAAGCAATAATATTTCTATGGTGTACTTTACACAACGATTAAGTAATACAATACAATATTTAGGTTATTTTAAACACACTTTTTTTCTTTCATATACATAAGTAACCTTTAACATATAAGAAATAGTTATTTGGACATATTAAAGAGCGTGGCTGAGAGATAATATCGTCTTTAACTCCAGTAATCAAGCCTTCGGGATAATAACAACTAGAGTAGGCACGGAACTTAAGGTTCGTCAGTACACGAGTTAGAAACGCTACTGTACGTGAAAACACGCATACGTCTTGCGCTCGTAGATTTTATTACCTGACGAACTCTGTCAAATTTTAATACATCTAAAGTTCGTCGTTGCACGTGTTTTCAACATTACTATACATGAACCAATAATTCTTACATACGTACTCAGTACCTGCAAGTATTTTTACCAGACGAACTTAGATACCAGAATGTAAATAAATAAATAGACAAAGGTTTATTGATAGCAACATAGTATGTACTCGTACATATATAAATACATTCTAAAGTCGCACATATATCTCAAGATAAACTGCAGAAAAATACACTTAAGACAGAAGCTATCAAAAGCTCATCCCGTAATAGCCCCCGGTCGAGATACACCCCATAAATATAGGGTGACCCCGACCGCGAGGACACTAGATTTTTTTCAGGCCACATGTTATGTGATCCTTTTTTTTGTTCAGGTATATTTCTTTTTAATATATGTACTTTAGTTTATTTTATAATGGTGCATCTACACATATATTGTTAAATTTTATTTTAAGAGACACCTGCAGATATCCCTTGGAATAGCGATCTGTATTCATTGAATCTTGATACTGTCAAAGAAAACGACTTGTTCGTTAATCCTATAAAACCACATGCTGTCATGAAAGCGATTTCTTTCGAAGGATAATCAATCAAATCTTCCCTCTATTGAAATTGATGGCTGTGTGATTCTATATTTCAGATCCTTGAGATCTGAGAATCCTTATCGATGATTTTTTGAGTTGGCAATTTTATTATAATTCCGAGGTAAGGTAAATCCGCAAGTTTTGATTATTTCAAAAGATTTTATATTTTACTTCCTATCCATAATAGAAACTTGTTAGCCACAAAGACATTTTTCATCGTTTATTGGATATTTACTATCTAGTGGGTATAACTATACGAGTATATAGTAAGGATTATACTCGCTGTCATAAAAAGTTATGGATAATCTTAAAATTAAGAGTGTCGACGGTATTTTTATTTTGTTTTATTTTTTAAATTTATTTTATACGAGTACATAACAAGAAATGTAAGTAATTTGCGAAAAAAACTGCACATAATGGAATTAAGTGTCCCTTCTGTGTATTCTAGCACATCATACAGATTTCTATACATACCTTTTTACGGCTCACTCGGCACGACTTGACGACGATATTCTTCACTCAATCGTTCTTTCATCTTTAACATTTTTTTACGGGAAAAAACTAAAAAAGTATTCCGTAACTTTTTTTAAATTTATTTATTTATTTGATAAAATGAAACTTGTGTATTTATTTCTTCAACTTTACAAAAGACGTTGATTGAGATGGTTTTTGTTCGATTAAATTGTTAGCGATTTCCGAAAAATTATTGTTATTTAGATATCATAGTATAAATAGGCCAAAACCAATACGACAGTTGTCAAAGAAAGAATACGAGAATTGAATTTTGAATACAAGAGAGCGAGAGAGAAATACTTAGATTCTATCCGAAAGTAATTCGAAATTTGAACCTCGGTGGGTCCGTGATACTGAACGAATTTTAAATACCTAGTTAACAATTTTTGAACCGGTGTAAAAGGGGACGACGTATAAATGATATATATAAACAAATTTAACATTTATGAATACATATTTTCAAAAATGTAGAATTTGTTTTACTTCCGTGAATATTTCACGGGCTGCAACTAGTATCAAATGTTCCCTAACTTATTTTTCGAATTTTCTTTATTTCTTTCCTGTATAAAAATAAGATCAGTCATTACATTTTAATTTATAAATCTCCAGATTGGGCCAGATTACTCTCTGTATCTTTAATTGTTATGCTTTATTGTTATACTTTATTGATATACTTTATTGTTATACTTGATTGTTATATTTTATTGCTATACTTTATTGTTATACTCGTGGCGAATAAATTAAGAAATCAGCTTATTTCTTAACTTATTCGCCATAAATTATAATTGGAAACTTGGAAAATTCTCACGTTAAATTAAATTTAAATTAAGACTCAATATTATGAACGTTAAATTAAGACTCAATATTATGAACAATCAAGTTACTTTGAATAAAAGTCCTCTGCTTGTCCTGTTTCCGTGACGTCGCGCTTATAAAAAAAAATCGATCTTTGTCCCCCATAACAGCGTGGGTGGAGGTGGGATCGAACTGAACTGAAATGACCGAAGTCATAAGTATTCTTATTTTTACACCGGAATACTAGGTGGAAAAAATGTCTGTGTCTTTCGAGGGTAGTAGAACAGCGCGGGGTTCGAACCGACGATCTTCCGTATGGAAGTTCAGTGCATTACCGCGCGGCCATGCTCCTCATATACCATATAATATAAAACACTTAACATTTGTACACCATTTATTCAGCTTCTCACAGTTTTTTCTCTCAAGAGTATAACCAGAATTCATTCAATATAAGATAGTTCCATCTACTCGCATCTATATAGCTTAATAGATCATGCCGGTCTACAAAAGACCACTCCAGATGTAGAATTTCACATAACAGCTAACAAACACAATGTACGATAATATATTATAATATTATAGCGTATTCCCATATCTTCGTTTTATTTACAATATTTGTGTTTTTACTTTAAACACGTGCCTGAACATCAAATGCTGTAAACTGTTTATACAACTTGGTGAATCAGTTTCAACTGGTCGATTTTAACAAAATAAACAAACAATCAAATTTATAACTAACGAATCTTTTAAGAAAAGTTCTTGGATAAAACATTTCAAAGAGAATTCGTTATTAAAAAAAGTAGATATTTTCCTTGTAAAATTCGAATGAAAGAATTTTTATTTTCATTTCTTTGATTTTTATTAATTTATTCCTTTGCGTGTTTCTTAAATCTTAATTTATCCTCATTGACAATGTGGACGAGGAGAAAAGTGTGGTCGGGAGACATCAGTGTTATCGGCCAACATAGAGAATTTGGGATTATGTTCTTACAGTTGCGTTGTAAACAGTACTACCTGGATGATTTATAGCCTTATGGCATTATTTTAACTTATTGTATTGTATAACACTTTCATTGTATACAGTACAACCCCGGCGGGTTTTTTGTCATGTGGCAATATCTCCCAACGAACCAGAAAGAAAACTAGAAACTTTTTTTTAAATTTGGGTTTCAGCGGGATTTGAACCCACAACCTCCGGGCTGATAGACAGGCGTCTTATCAACTAGGCGACGAAGGTCGTCTTGCTTAGTAGAAATACAGTACCCGGCGGTAAGTAATACACACCGGGCTTAAGAAAGAGACTGTCGGCCATAATCGGCTAACTTCGGCTTTGTAGAGCGTCGACAGTATCTTTCTGAAGCCCAATGTGTTTTATTTACCGCCGTGTATTGTATGTTAAAAAGCCTTTAGTTTACCCAAACTGGAACCTTTTATATTTTGAAGGAACTGTTCGATTCCTGGAACGTCTGATTGCTTAGCATGAATTTTATTAGTCAACGGCCGCCGTTTATATCTGATTTTTGTTTTGAGTGGTTATCGTACTGTACGGTTTGATATTACACATTCGTTGTATGCAGTACAACTAGGCGGGCTTATTTCCATGTGACAATATCTTCCGACCAACCAGAAAAATGTCAAAGAATTTCAAGTGAAAACCAGACTAGAATCGTTTTAAAATATCTGGGTTCCAACGGAAATTAAACCCACAACCTTCGAGCTGGGAGACAAGCCTCTAACCATTTAGCCCACGGATCATTATCGTATGAGTTGTATAAAGTATTTTAGACTGTTACCACGTGGTTTGGCTTAGGATGTCGATGTTTTGAAAACGTTGCACTTGTCATGTATCTACCACAGCACATGTTAATCTTATCTTCTTATCTCATTCACCCTCAATATATTCAATGTACCACTTATCTAAGAACCTATTTGGCATTATCTGTAACACGGTATAATCACCGAAACCGATGTTATCTTATCCACATTCAAATAAATATTATAAGTTATATTATACCCTTGTCAAGTTTATCATGTACTAGATTTAGCGTTATTACTTTAGTGTCGACCTACTCGATGTTTTATTTTTAAGTTTGCTATCTCGCTGGCGCTTATCTCCCCAAATTCAATAAAGATTTAATATCACTAAATGGGAGAAGCTGCGACGAGATATAAATCACTGATATCGATTTGACAGGATAACATACCCGACGCATTCCTCTCTAATCTATTGAAGGGTCGTGGAATAGTTATCTTTGCTTTAAATAAGACGTCATATCTGAGGCAGCATCATTATTCTTAAAGCCGCTAAGATATTAACATCATCCTTATTATAATACTGTTAATATTATACTTCAAATGTAATTCAACCTTTATACAAATAAAACTACACGTTAAAATTCTAAAAGTGTTTTCGTTGCAAAAGGCCATAACACACTCTCTATCTTCAGGTCTTCTTCGTAGTCAACTTTGTCATTAGAGGGTGCGCGCCGGATACTACTTGGTCTACAGCAGAGTTTCAACCGTAACGTGAGTACCTGGGTTCATCCCGGTTCGCGACCGTAACGTGATTGCACGATTCACTCCCACCACGTGAGAAAAAACGCTTGCGGTTTTCATAAAATGTTGAAGTTATTGTTAATATTAATTTAGCAGATGCTTAGATTTGATTATGGAGTACCATGCTGATTTGAGGCGGACTCCATTGTATCTGTTTGGATATTTATTGCAAACTTGTTCTGAAGATGGGGACATCATCGTTTCCATTATAAACAAGTCCTGAAGATGAAAATTGCAATGTTTTTGAAACGTCGACATTATAAGCCAAATCACGCGGTACACTTCGAAAGACCTTATACAACTAATATGTATTAATGTTTGTCTTTAGCTTTATTATTCCTATCATAAAATCATAAAGCGCTAAGAAAACAGTATAAAAATAGCACTTATTAAAAAGGATGTATAAAAAAATGCTGCAGCATGTTAAATCAGCCGATATTCTTGTTTTTTATCTAATTGTTGTCTGAATTTTAAGTTTGATCTGTCAAGACTGTGTGCTTGCTGACGTGCAAAAGCTTGCATACAATCAATCAATAAACATACTGGCGTCTTATCCGCAGGTTGACTAATAATAACATTAAATTACGAGGAGTTGCCCCCCGTATCCGTTGAAGACGATTTTAATCCAATCGACTGATTGTTAAATTTGTGTCATTTGTTTTTTAACTATTTGTCTTTCGGCCTTTATTCGAATAAAATAATAAATTAATATATCGGGACGTGGGTGGACAGTTGCAAACCCGATGCGAGACTTAATTTCGGCCTTTATTCGAATAAAATAATAAATTAATATATCGGCACGTGGGCCGACAGTTGCAAACCCAATGCGAGACTTAATTTCGAAACCCATCACAAAGTTGACCATGAGGGATGGATATACCAGATATCGCAACTTCCTTCACAGCGTTTAATACTTTTCATCGAAATATATTTATCGTATACAGTAGGGAATCTAGAGATGGTTTGGTCACATTAAAAGAACTGCTCGCAAAATACTTAAAAAACATAAATATATACATTCACGCCGTATCCCTCTACCTTCTTTCGAATCTGGTCCATTTGATCAAGCCATATTTTTCTTAATCTCAAAGACTTACACAAACATATACCTATAAGGAGGTAACATTAAAAGACCATGTCCATCGAAAATAAAAAAATGAGTTGATAAAGCAGATTTATTCTTATCGATGGTACGGAGCCGTTTAACATTTTTATTTCAATGAAAAAAAAGCACATAAATCATTTTAAAATCATAATAAAATACACGTATTTTTTTCAAAAAGAATCTTGTCCAGACTTCAAACCAATCAAAAAAGATCATGTCCGAATTAACCAATCATAGCTTTCCGATTGTGTCTAACTTCATACCAGTTCACCAGCAACTGTCAGTTTCAAATCGTACGTGCAGTGAAATGTCATTATACAGCTTTATCTACCTACATATATTTATAGTTTTATAGTAATATTTTCATGTTATTTTTTAACAATTTACTTATTTTATTTGATTAAAATTAAAATACATTACTCTTCCCAATTATTTTTTGCGGCACCTGTATAATATTTTTGAAATCAAACAAAAAACAACATGCCCCACCCGACCTGTTCAATAAAAAAAAGATTAAAGTTGAATTGTTCACTCAAAAATGATCATGCCCATATTTTAAACTAGAATAACTATTTTAATTATTATGATTCGATTTTAAACAACAAATCAAGTCTTCTTAACTCTTTCACGGCTACGGACCACTTAAATGGCCCATACATAATACGTGCCGTCCTGGCGAGCGGCCATTTAAGTGGCCACTAACTTTGCGTGTTGATATCTCAGTCAAAATTAAATCTTCTTTAAAAATTTTAACCTGAATATAAGACAAAACGTGTCCTCTAGTGACATCTCTTTTAAAATCATCAAAACTTCAAGTACTTGATCCATAAGAAGGATTTAAACAGACCGATTCGAGGCCGTCGAAATTTAAAGCATTTTAAATATTAGCGCCACACGTTCGGGTGTGTTGAAGGTCATGTTTCTAATGACCGATCAACATGACGTATTTTGCGTCGATATTTTTTTTGTAAGTACGCGTATTGCGTATTGAATTAATTGCCTTTTTCATTGTTTATGGATTATTGTTTTCTTCGATTATTGCTTCTTATATTGTCGCACTTTATTTATAGCTTTGATTTGGATAATATTACGTGTGTATAGTGTCAGCTAAAAAATGCATCGGCGCACAGTTCCACAGTTATCAGATTCGGGATAATGGTGAGTCATATTTTTATGTAGATACAATATAAATTTATTGAGGTAAAACACCGCCGCCTGTGGGACACACGAAAGATACTCGAGCCATCGCCGTAAAAAGGTTAAGCGATTTTAAGGATTTAAGATATTTTTACAATTAATTATTATGTCATATATTTTTCATGCAAACAGTTTTTTTGCGATTTCCCGACATTCTGATTTGGTGGACATGTTCGTTTTTTAATATTACCTCCTCATATGTCTGAAATTAATGGAGAGAGAAGCAGAGATAGGCCGGGGAATAAATAAAAAATTTCACTCAAATTACATATATGATATGACTAATTTATGACGAGCTTCGTGGTCTATTTCGTAAGATGCTTGTGTAACAACCAGGAACTTATAGGTTCGATTCCCGTTGGAACCCTGATTTTTTTAATAAAGGATTCTAGTCTGGTTTTCACTAAAGACCTCTTTAGCATTTTTCTGATTGGTTGAAAGATGTTGCCACATAGCAATAAGCCCGCTTGGTGGCACTGTATACTATATCTATAGTATGGACCTCTTACCAGGGGTATTACGAGTAAGTGCATGCGCCCTGTTTCCTATATACTCTGGTGGTCTTCTGCTGACGTGTCCATACCATCGCAGTCTGCTCTCTTGAATCTTGTCAGAGATGTGGCGTACACCTAGACTCCCACGGATGTAGGAGTTTCGGATCCTGTCAAGCCTTGTGACACCACACATCCATCTCAACATTTTCATTCTCAGTTCAATAACGTATATTTATCAATAATCATTTTTGTTGATATTATTTATAATTAACTGTAGACTAAACAAAATGATATTTGTATGATTGATTGAATAAATACGAGTGCCGTTCGTCAGAAATGAATAAATAGTGATTTGACGGCTGACAAAAACTTTCTATACATTGCGTGACAGGAATTTCATTTTGTAGAAATACAAGTTTCGAGAAGGAACAATTTCCGATGAAATTTTGACATTGAGAAATGTTATCTCTCATTTTAATGTGTATTCTTGAACGATAGTACTCCGTGGAATGGACAAATATTGATTTCACCGTTTAAACGGTGTATAGTTTATGTATAGGAAGTTATTATATTTATAATAATAACTTAAATATAATTATAAAAATTCAAAAAGTGTCATACAAGAGTATGTTATGTCACGTCACCTTGGTTGTTTAATTTATATGTATAGATTCATGTGTGCACGATTTAAAAGAAGATGGGAGGTGCATAAATGAAGGGAGGTGCATAAATATATGTCGAGTCCGCGCGCCGTAAGGAAAGAATAGTGTAGAAGGGTGACCATGATTTTTTATTTATTATATATTCAGATTATTTAGTTTATTTATTTATTATTGTTGGAATTGTCGGCAATACTGTGTGATTTATGTGAAAATCATAAATGCATCTCCTAATGACGAACTCATGAAAATAGTCGATCTGTATTGTATTTGGACGATTCCTTTTCTTTTTTGGTGACTTGATGGCTTCTTCTTTCCCAGTATTTTTATTGGAATATACAGTCAGTTGTCGATTTACGACCATTCGGACTTACGACGGAGACCAACATTATAAAATAATGCGTGCGCCTTAGTGTAATTGGTGCGTGGACCTTAACTAATATGATGCAATCGATTGCATCATCAACAGCGTCAGTTCGTTACCTTCCGTGCGCCCGAAAGGTTTGACAAATTGACGGTTGATTACTCTCTCTTTATATTTCGAGTTATTGAATTGTTTGATTTAACGATCCCAAAATTTCAAATAAAAATAAAAGAAAAACGATTGATTTAGAGAAAAAAATTAAATATTAAACCAGTATGAATGCGGCAAAACAGTGTCGTACTTATCACGGTAACTTAAATTGTCCCATTCAACCGTGTCAACTATAATAAAGGACAAAAAACGAATTCTCGAAGCAGTAAAAAAATCGGTATCAGTAAAATCGACAACTATTACTAAACAACAAAATGGACTCATACATGAAATGGAAAAATGTTTGAAGATTTGGATGGAGGATTTATTGCAAAATAATGTTCCACTTAATTTCATAACCATCCAAACTAAAGCACGTAGTCTTTTCGAAGATTTAAAGAAAATGAACGGTGATAACTACAACCAAAGTTTTAATGCAAGCTCCGGTTGGTTTGAAAGATTCAAAAGACGTGAAAGCTACCATAATATGAAGATTTGTGGAGATACAGTAAGTGCAGATCTAAAAGCTGCAAAAGAATTTAAAGATAATTTGGAAGTGATGATCGAAAAAGAAAAGTATTTACAAGAGCAAATTTTCAACGTCGATGAGACAGCCCTTTTTTGGAAGAGAATGCCAGAACGAACATTTATACATCAAGAAGCCAAATGCATGCCCGGATTTAAAGCATTAAAAGACCGTTTGAGCTTTCTGTTGGGTGGAAATGTCGCCGGATTTAAATTGAAGCCACTTTTGACAAATAATTCAAAAAACCCAAGAGCCTTCGAGGGAATCGATAAGTCTACTTTGCCGCCATATCATCGTTGGAACAAAAAAGCATAGATGACACAGTATATTTTCCAAGACTGGTTTTACAAATGTTTTATTCCTGAAGTATTGCGAAGATAAATAAATAGATTTTAAAATATTGCTGATTATTGACAACGCTCCGGGTCATCCTCCTAACTTAGTTGAATCCTATCCAAACATAAAAGTTATTTATTTACCTCCCAACACTACAAGTATTTTACAGCCGATAGATCAAGGGGGTATTGCTAACTTTAAATTGCATTATTTAAAAATTACTTTTGCCCAAGCAATCGAAGGAATAGAAAAAGACCAGACTTTGAGAGAATTTTGAAAAAACTGTAACATCTTTCCATCAATTAAAAATATCTCAGAAGGATGGTCAAATGTAACGACATCATGTATGAATAGCATATGGAACCAACTATTAAAACGTAATATTAATATGAATTTTAATAGAGAAAATTAAGTAGGAGAAGTAACTAATATCATTGTACAATTTGCTCAAAAACTTAATCTGGAAGTTGACAGTGAAGATATAATTCAATTTTTAGAAAATGATGATGAAGAGCTCACAAATCAAGATTTGATTGAGGTTGAGGAGGAACGTGCTATAGAAAAAAAATCAAAAGAATTAGATGAATACAATGAACTACCTAAAAACTTGTGCTTAAAGACATGGCTGCAGCTTTTATCCAAATCAACAATTTTATTTTATTTTATTTTATTTATTATTACACATGACAAGAAATATACAAAATTTGAGAAAAACAACAGATAATTTGATTTGGACATACAATTTTAATTAATCTGGGTTTGTTGGCTTTCATTTGTCGTATCCCCAGTAAACTAGGCTTTTGCTTGTATCTCACTGAGGATATTTAGCATGAAAAAAATAAATCGATACTTCTTTCCGATTTTTGATTACACAAAAACAAAACCCCGTGGCACGCTCTCATCAACCTGACAGTGACACTCAACTACAACTGGAAACATCTTGCGAAATTCAACTCCTCGCACATCATCACTCCAGAAAGACCAAAAATATTCATCCCACACTATACCGCACACAATCACAAATCTCACATAAATCCCTTCCACTCGTCATTCATCCTGAAAGCCCAAGTACTCAAAATCCTGTCGCAATAACAACCACGCTCCGATCGACTGTCTAAATGGTTTTCCTACCTTTACCTTTATTGAAGTCGGCACGCCATTGTATGTAATGGTAGCCAAATAAGTATATTGCCTTTGGGCAAAAGAGGTTTTAACTCTAGGGATGGTGAACATTTCATTAGTTGCCATGCGTGTGTAACAATGTAACAATAACAATGGAATGTGTAACAATTACAATGGAATCCAACAATTTGAAAATATGGACCCAGACACAGATAGATCTTCGAAGGTACGCCGCCTGATTCAGCAAGCACTCGCCTGTTATAATGAAATTTATAAAGAAAAGAAAAAGCAAACTTGTATACAAAACAAATCTGGATATGTTTGTGAGAAAAATAAACCCCACTACTACAATCACTGAGTCACCTATACCTATGGATATTAATATGTACAGATCTGATGAAAATACTACAGAATAATTCTGTAAATATATATTATTCATTATTATATTGTATATTACATACTATATAGTACATATTCTGAAATAAATACTACTAACGTACTACCCAATTTTTATGTCTATTATTTTAAATTTTTTGTATGAAATTCGACTTACGACCATTTCGACTTACGTCCTAGGTGGCGGAACAGAACCCCGTCGTAAGTCGATAACTGACTGTACAACCAATTTTATGGAACTTTGTAATATTCCCGTGGCCTTTGAGACTTCAGCAATAAGAACCTAAACATCGATGTTCTAAAAAAAATTCAAATAGTATAAAATATATAAAGAGTATGTAACAATAAGTACGTAGACATACACAGAAATAAAAAAAAATAACAACAAACAAACCTCGCCGTGAATTTTTACTAGAAATCATGGTGACACTATTTTTTTGACACGATGACACACTAGTACTAAAAACTGACCAATCAGCACACAGGAGTTGACTAACACAATCACACGCTATGTGTACCTACGCTATGGTACAATACAGTCACATATTCTTTCCTTATGCCGCGTGGACTATACTTCTCGATCGATAGGTTCTCCCTCGTAATCGAGTATAATTGTCAGCCATCATGTGAAGCGAAGTTGCATGTGCTTGTATTGGTGTATTGTGTGCAAACTGTTGCACTTCAGCAAACCCACATTTTTTTTAAACATTAAAACCAGATTTCTGATGTTTTATCTACAGCATGTTTCGTCAGGTAATTTTATACAGTGCTTTATTTGTGTAGCTTTATAGCACTATCAGAATTTATGATAAGTTTTATATAAGCTTAAAAAAAATCATATGTTAAATTATTTATGAGTAAAACCAGCCAGGAATCGAACTCTAAGAAACTGAATCGAACTCAGAGCAGTACATTTAAGTGTGATTGAACGAGTTGAAAGAAGGATGATGACTAACAACAAGGTAAACGGAACTCTTAATGTTACATACAACAACCGCACTTTATCAAAAGTAAAAAAATACAATTCATAGTAGTGTGTTGGTACCCACCTTGACGCATTGTAGTGAAACTTGTAAAAAGCATGATAAAACTAAGATTAATATTGTTGAGATTAGTGCACTAAGAAACATTTGTAGTGGCAATGTGAGAAAGAAGGCGGAATGAAATCATAAATTAATATTGGAATATAGTTTATGATTTAAGTAAAATGAAGAAATCTGCTTTAAGAGGGTTTAGGCATGTGAAAAGAATGATGCAGAATTAGTTAGCAAGTATACAAGTCAGAATACAATGTGTGCGTAGAAGAGGCAGACCGAGAAAAACGTGGCTGGATCAAAAGAACCTGATTTAGAAAGATGAGAAGTAAGATTAATGGAAGATTGTTCATCATCATGTCATGTAGCTCATGACTGAGCATCGTGACTTTGACGGTAGCCTTCGATGACTTATTTTTATCTATTCCTGCACTCCGCGGCTCGGAGGGCAGTTGTTAAGGGTAGTCCAGATGCGTCTCTTACTTGGTCAATCCAACGCATTGGGATGTTTCCTTTTGTGCGTCATCATTCCACGCCTCTAGTAACCACAGACCTCTCCAAACTGTCTCCATAATCACGAATAATGTATCCAAAATATCAGAGGATTCGTCGAAGACATATTATCGACAATCTGTCGGTGATTCTTAATTTTTTCTAGAATAGAGCAATTGTTCACCTTGCCCTCCATTGAACTCGTAACACATCCTTCTACAGCGCTACATTTTCTAGAATAGAGCAATTGTTCGCGTTGCTCTCCATTGAACTCGCAACATCCTTCTGCGGCGCTACATTTTAAAATGCATTTATTCTACGTCTCTTGCTTGCTCTCAGAGTCCAAGTATCCGCGCCATACATGAATATTGCGAAGACGAGATACTTAACTAGACGCATTTTCGTCGTGATCGTGATTATACTGCTTTTCCATATATTTTCCAGCTTTGACATCGCATTTCTTTGCCATTCCAGTTTTTCTTTTCACCTCAGCCTCGCATACTCTATTGTTGGTAATAAAGCTATAGCGTGTTGCTTATCTTGATATGTCATGATGATCTTGATTGGTATTTGTTTATTTACAAATACTCAGGAATGCGGATAAAAAATGGAAGTGACAGCGAGTAAATAATAACAGTCTTGACAGCTGAGTGAATGACAATACTAATATGTTTATTTCTCGGCGCGCAGGTATTTTATACAAATGAGTGAACCAGTTCGCGCTACATGCTCCGTCTCACTCTGGCACGTGAATTGGCGGTAGCTTATTTATTTGTATTTGGAGATGGCTAGACAAATCGCGGGTACTACAAAAATAGTAAACATTGTCGCTGTTCTTGACGTGTAGCAATCTATGAATACTTCATCGGTCATTGACCCTGTATGTTTATTATTTCAACAATAATTAATTCAATTTAATTATGTTTAACAATTCATTTATCCATTTTGACAATTATTTATTTATTTATTTACTAGGTAGGTATCCTACAAAGCCATTAACCGCTAACAGGCCATTAACCGCTTCTAGGCCAATATATGGTGGCAGTTTGTTACCGTGGTCTATTATCATAAGCTTAGTTTTTAACCTTTTGATTTACATGCCCAGAAGCTTGCTCTCGTGTTTCACCATTTTGAAGGAGCGTGGCAATTAATACTTTTGATGTAGCAATTAACATCGTGTCTTCCGCATATCTCAGATTTGAGAGCTTTCTTCCACCATTCGCAAAACCGCATTCCCAGTCTTCAAGTGCTCTCCTCATAACATATTTTCCATATAAGTTAAATAAATCGGGAGAGGGAATGCAGCCTTGCTGTACACACTTTTGCATTTAAAAATATTTAAAACCCGGATTGTGCATGGAAGCAATATGTAGTATTTCTATCGAATTTGACCATCAATAAGAAAAAATAATAAATTTATTTACTTGTAAAAATAATAAACCAATAAAATTTAATAACAGAAAAAAGGCTGTTGTTAAATGGTACGTGTTTTCTATAAAATGTTGTTTCTAAAATAATAGATGTTTTTAATCTTCCATTTCAATCAAATAGAATATTAGAATAAAAACATTTTAGTGATCAAAGTAAAAGCTAACATATTTGATTCATCGCATTTTGCTAACGAATTGCACTAATTTATGTCTATTGAATGAACTCAGATGTAATAGAATTCAACAATTATTTAAATAATTTTTCAGTTACTTCTCTTTAATTATTTTTTTTCTGCTGTAAATATTATAGTTATCGATGAGCTTGAAACGGTGAAAATCTCTGAGGTCCCTTCACCGCATGACCGGATAACGTTGCATGTTATTTGAAATTAATAATGCCCAAGTTTAAATTTAAACTAAAACATTACAAGCAATTTTTCTTTATCGAAACTCATTCCCGAGGGACAAATATAATGTTAATTAAATGCGAAGCAAATATTTCCTAAACAAAGAACAAAATATTTCTTAACAAAAGCAAATATTTCCTAGCAAATAACAAATAATTCCTAACAATGGCCAAATATTTCCTAGCGAAGAACAAACACTTCCTAGCAAAGAACAAATATTTCCTAGCAAAGAACACATATTTCCTAGCAAAGAATAAATATCTCCTAGCAAAGAATATTAAAAAATATATTATATTGAAATCAGCCATTATTTTCATTTATCTCTCATTAAACTTAATGTCTTAGGTTTTAGGGTAACGCATATTATTCAATGTAAAAAATACTTATGGGAGCCGAATAAATGCCGTTAAAATGCGTGCATTGAGAAGAATACACGGAGTAACAATATATGACAGAATACGGAATGAAGTGATAAGAGATGAATGTGAACTTAAGGCTGATTTGTTAAGTAAGATGAAGAAGAGCAGCAGGTAGAACGAATGAACGAAGAAAGACTAACAAAACAGATATATGGTGAAGATGTGAGTGGAAAGCGTGTAAGAGGAAGACCAAGGAAAGTATGATTTGATCAAATAAGTTATATTCTGAAAGAAGGAAACGTAAGAAGTGAGAGAAATCTACAAAAAAAAAAAAAAACAATGGAATATTGTGTACAGTTTCATGAATACCAAAATAACAAAAACAAAATTAAAAATTACTTTCAAATTTAAATCAAGTTAAAATAGCGAATTTCGTCAGCAGCATTCGAGGGTAAAAAAATGCTTCGCAAATCGCAGAATTCCTTCTACTTCTTTCGTATGATACCGTATTCGTAGGGTTTCTTTTCGTATGATACCGTATTCGTAGGGTTTCTTTTCGTATGATACCGTATTCGTAGGGTTTCTTTTCGTATGATACCGTATTCGTAGGGTTTCTTTTCGTATGATACCGTATTCGTAGGGTTTCTTTTCGTATGATACCGTATTCGTAGGGTTTCTTTTCGTATGATACCGTATTCGTAGGGTTTGTTTTATTGTGTAGTCACTTTTACTTTTATCGTGTACTCGTATATGTTCATAAATTTCATGAATATGAAAAATCATTTGAATATTTATTGTGACCATGTCACTTCCTTTATTTACTTTTGTCTGGTCGGTTGTAAGAGATTTCCGATTATTAATAATCCCACTAGATTGTTTTACGATAAAGTGTAAAATAAATAAATACTTAAAATAATAACAACATCAATTTTTGTTTTTTAACATAAATTTAATAACATCCTGGAAATAAATTTTTACCTAATTTTTCTTTTAGCTTTACGATTTATTTTTTTATTTTTAAAGTTTCTCTCAGCCCTTAGCTCCGAAGTGCAATCTTTTGGCTGATGTGAAACCTATGAAGAAATATTTCTATCTTTTATCTTCTCGATTTCCTCTCTTTCCTTCCCAACTTCTTCACACAATATGTCGCATGCTATACATTATGACTTGAGTTGATTTTATTCGTGTTTTTAGTATCTACTTGCTGTTTTGGAAGATTATTAGTGTTTCTTATTATCATATGGAACTTTTTCATTCCTTTATTGTTAAATATTTTACCTTACTAATATGAATTAGTAGCTACTTGCTGTTTTGGATGATTATTAATATTTCTTATTATGATACGGAACTTTTTCATTCGTTTATTGGTAAATATTTTACCTTACTAATGTGAATTAGTATCTATTTGATGTTTTAGATGATTATTAATGTTTCTCATTATGATACGGAACTTTTTCATTCGTTTATTGGTAAATATTTTACCTTACTAATGTGAATTAGTATCTATTTGCTGTTTTGGATGATTATTAATGTTTCTTATTGTCAGATGGAACTTTTTCATTCGTTTATTGGTAAATATTTTACCTTACTAATGTGAATTAGTATCTATTTGCTGTTTTGGATGATTATTAATGTTTCTTATTGTCATATGGAACTTTTTCATTCGTTTATTGGTAAATATTTTAACTTACTAATGTGATTTAGTATCTATTTGCTGTTTTGGATGATTATTAATGTTTTTTATTGTCATATGGAACTTTTTCATTCGTTTATTGTTAAATATTATACCTTACTAATGTGAGTTAGTATCTACTTGCTATTTTGGATGATTATTAAAGTTTCTTATTATGATACGTAACTTTTTCATTATTCTATTGTTAAATATCATACCAAACTTATGAATTAAGTTATTTTCCTGGTAAAAGTTTAAATGGATAAAATAAAGAAATTCCCTCTAAGAGAAGTCACTTAGTATCTACTTATTGTTTTGGATGACTTTTTACGTTTCTTATTATCTTTTTACGTTTCTTATTAGTTTTTTACGTTTCTTATTATCTTTTTACGTTTCTTATTATCTTTTTACGTTTCTTATTAGTTTTTTACGTTTCTTATTATCTTTTTACGTTTCTTATTAACTATTTCATTCGTTTAATGTTAGATATTATACCTAACTTATGAATTGTATAATAATTTATGTTTCATATAATGAAACGGAACTTTTACATTTGTTTAAGGGGTTATTTTTCTCAAGAAATTTGAAAAAATCGGTTTAATTTTTTTTGCATATTCTTAAAGTTTAGACCTTTGAAAATATGTTATTAAAATGAAATTTTAAAATTCTCTATATGTACGAAGTTATAAATGAGGCAGCAATTAAGCCCCACCGGAATAACTCGGACAATAATCACAAAACTTTAAACGCGTTTTTCTCGAAACTACTTTTTTCGGTCTGGTCGACAAAAAATCTCAAGTTTTATTCAACTGATTGTCTTCAAATTTAATATTAAACTATAATAAATATTTATACATCGTCTTTACCTTGAAAAATCTTCAAATTACTTTTTTTCCTTAGGGTTAAAAAATTAAAAAAAATTTCAGACAGCCGCCGTTTTTCAAATTTTTTTGGTACCAACAATAACAACATTATTTGTTATTAAGAAACTGTGTATAATTTTTGTTTCAAAGTTACAAAAGGACTCTAATCATGTCGACCAGCTGAACACGACAAGATATAACAGCTGATAAAATCTTGAATTAAATATTTTTTTTTGTACTTCTCAAATCATCAATAAACAAACTGTAAAAAATGTGCAGGAAAAATATTTTTTAGTTTTTTATTAAGTCTGAAAAAAGCACCCGAAATTCACGCCTCTAGAGTAGAATACCCCTTTAATGTTAAATACTAAACTTTACTTATAAATTGTGATATTGTCCAGATAAAGATTATAGTTAAATTAAATACGTTTCTTTTTTGAGAAGCTTGGCACTGAACATAAATGCAAAGTGAGTTGAATACAATTTGCACTTGATGCACATGAAATTCGATACGTTGCCAAAACTACAAACCATATCAAAACAATGAATACAATGATACAGGCAAAAGCCTAGTTTACTGGTAACATGACAAATGAAAGGCAACAAACCGAGATCCATTAAAATTGTGTGTCCAAATTAAATGAACTGTTGTTTTTTTCGCAAATTATGTATATTTATTCTTCTTCTCCCTGGCTCCATCACAACTCATTGTCTGCGAAGACTGTTGGGGTCAGCTCTCCTCGTCCTCAGGTTGTATGCTCTACTGTCCCGGACTTCGTCCCCCAGGCCGTGCCTCTGCATCAGGTTATCTTTTTGCACCACCCATGAATTTGTTGGTCTTCCTCTGGTTGTTATTCGAGGAAGATCCATGGAGATTGCCAGGTTCACAATGTGATCGGGTGCTCTGCGTCCAACGTGCCTATACCATCTCAATCACCTCTCCTCAATCTTACTTTTGATGTCTGTAACACCTAGGCTTCCACGAATGCGTGAGCTTTTTATTTTGTCTCTTAGGGACACACCAGCTGACTATCTTAGCATGCGCATTTCAGCAGTTTCCAGTTGCCTAGAGTAAGAGTTATACATCGTCCAGCATTCGGAGCTATAGAGGGGTGCGGGTCTGACAATCGTTTGGTAATTATTAGTAAATTATGTATATTTCTTGGCATATGCAAAATTAATAAATAAATTAATAAATTAACTGTAGAATTTATTCAATTGTACAAAAGTATGCGAGACATATTTAAATAATATGATTTAAATAATAAAACAGCACCTTACAGTCTCATTGTTGCCATATATTGTACGTTAACGTAAAAAACTACGCCTTCAAACATTTTTTATTTATTTATTTTCTCAATATAGCCTAAGCCCAATTACATTGAATAATACAAAAAATGTTAACATTAACATCCTCGTTAAGGGTGGAAAACAAGGGGAAGTCTTATTAATTATATATATATATATTTTTAAATTGTTAGTTTGATTTTTTTCCATCATTATAATTTAGTGCCAGACATGTTTTGAGGAATTCCGATTTTAGTTGAAGGATTACTTAAATTGTTATATCTAATTAATTTTTCAAAGTATTGTTATGAAACTGGGTTTACTTATTTAAAATACTTTAATAATTTAGATAAGTATGGGAATTTTATTAACATTCTCTTTTTTGGAGAGCTACATCACACTCCTTACAAATGTACAAGGTCTCACTTCTCTTAACATATTTGGCTTAGCATATACACATACTTTGTCTCTACATGAGACAGTATGGATATTATCTATGGCTTTATCCAAATTATCTTCTTATTGGGGATACTAAGTTACAGATAATTAGAGAATGGAAGATCTCTTCGATTAGGTGTCCACTTGTTTTGTTTGCTCAGGGGAAATTTAGTTAACCCATCCATCCTGAACCGTCTTGATTTGTATGTTGCGAATAATTATTTGAGACAATGCACCCATATATTGTTCTATCAACCTATAAATCGAACTAACCTGCCTTTAAAAATGCCAGTAGGTAGAACAATCACTATTTCAACCGTGTGTATCCTCATATAGACGTGTTTCATGTGTCGCTCAGCTCTTTGCGCTCCCCTGAAGATGAGGTGAAAACCTTGAAACCGGTTTAGTTATACCGTCACAAAAAAGTGGACTAAACAGTGTTTGATAAAAATAAATTACAATAGTAAATGATATTCATTTTGAAAATATATAGCGGGGACAATAGTTAAGAATGGTCCACAGACAAAAAAAAAGTGATAAATAATATCCAACAACACACGGCTCATCTAGCAACGTTCACCCCTTTTATTCCTGGCTGACCATTCATCTTACTTATTTAGGAGACTCCAACCCTCTAATGCAGGGGTCGTCAAATGAAAAGTTTCATAAGGCAAAGACTTATGTAGCGCTATAGTAGCTCTGAAAGCGCGACAAAGGCATACAAATATGTTTTACACTACTGCTACATGCAGATTTATTTTTATTTTCTTATGTAATGGACTCGATTTCCATTGGAACCCACATTTTTTTTAGAAGGATTTCAGTTTGGTTATATTTGACGACTTCTTCTTTAACAACTTTCTGATTGGTTGAAAGAGATTACTTTATAATAGCTATAAGACCACCAGGTATGTACAACGAAAGTGTCATATAGTAAACAAGCATTAATAAACTACTTGATCCCCTAAAGGTGCCTTCTATTGTATATATAGGGAAACTTAGTTGATAATAAGAATTACTTGGCCCATATGGAAAACAGCCCTATGGCGAGTATGTTCCAAAAAAGTCCAATTTAAAAAGGAAGCTTTGCAATTCAGGACGATTTCCGTGACAGTTAATGATTTTTATTAATTTTCTGTTTTATTTTATTTCTTAATATACATGTTCATGTACAAAGGTGTGGGTTTTAAAACCTCTAGTGTCCCAGCGGCCTAGGTCCTCCTATATTGGTGGTGTGTATCTCGGCCGGAGGGATGTTATGAGATAAGCCCAGACCTTTTGGTAGCTTTTCTTTCAAATGTATTTTCTGCTACTTATCTTGAGATATGTATAATTTTGTAATTTATTTTTACACGGTCTGTCCAATGGGAAAGGTGACTGATTTTATGTTCGCATAACCACCAGCGCTATCTGTCGATGAATAAATGAGTTAACTAGCGACACATTTATATATTCCATAAAGTTTTAAAGCGCTGGCATCACTGGTTCGTTCGTAATGACGTAACAATTGACAGTACCTTCTGAGTCTCGGCTGGAAAATAACAATGGAGCAACGTACCAACATTTTTTGTTTTAAATTGGGTAAAAGTTCCATAGAAACTTTTGAAATGATTCAAACTGTTAATGGTAGTGAAGTAATGAGGCGTAAGAACGTTTTTAAGTGGTACGCAAGATTTCGTGATGATAGAGAGGTCGTTGAAGATGATCCACGGACTGGACCATCATTGACAGTTCGAATTGAAGAAAATGTTTAAAAATTGGCTGAAATTCTTCGAAATGATCATTATGCGTCTACTAGACTCATCGAGGAGCTCACTGAAATTCCTAAATCCACTTATTTTAACGGAAAATTTGGACAAACGAAAGGTCACACACTGACTGACGATCAAAAATACCGATTAATTTGGATCCAGACTTCATGTCAAGCATTATAAAAGGTGATGAAGCATGGTGCTTTCAGTATGAGCCACTTACAAAGCGCCAGATCTCGGAATGGAAGGGTCCACAATCTACGAAACCGAAAACAGTGCGTATACAGGAAAGACGAATCAAGACTCGACTCATTGTTTTCATGATTTCAAAGGGATTATCCATAAGAAATACACACCAGAAGGGCAAATGGTGAACGCCGATGTGTGACATACTTGAGTGTTTTGAATCGTTTATGCGCCCGGATTCTTCGAGTTCGACCTGACTACCGGGAACAAGGGGCATGGTCTTTGTTGCACGACAATTCACCGGCGCACAAAAACAATATTGTACGCGATTTCTTGGTCAAAAAAAGTATCGATCCCCCCCCTCCCGTATTCCCCTGACTTGGCTCCATGCGACTTCTGACTATTCTAAAAAAATGAAATTGGCGATTTAAAGAAAGCGTTTCGACACGATTACAGACATCCAGAAGGCTTCGACCGCGATTTTGGAGGCATTTCCGAAAAATGAGATTCAGGAGTGCTTCAAAAAGTTTAGAAACGCTACCAGTATTGTGGAAATCAATATTCTATGTTAAGACGGTTGGTAGATTTAATCTGATGCAGTATTGAATTAGCTCGAGTTTCATATAGCGTTACTTTTGTAATGTTTCTTTTGATGGCAACATAATAATTTATGGTTCGCAGCAGCTACAGAAAAACATTAAGTTCAGATGTAAAACCAGTACAGAATTAAAGCCACCTGGAATCCAACCTAGAGTGCTTCCTTCCTTTGCATGAATACTAACCGTTAGATAACGGCCGTCGACACAAAACACAAAGAACAAAGTCGACTAGTCCCGCAGAGTCTAAATGAATGGGGAAATATGGGATTGATAACCTGACGCAGGAACAAGTGGAGTGCCGAGCAATAAGCAGATATGGAAAAAAGTGTCTTGTGACATCTGTGTGTTCCTGATGGAACGTATAGTTGATGGCAATGTATAGATGATCGCTTAATTATACTTGAGAAAATGTAGCATCGTTCCTGTGACGTTTCACAAATTTTCCCCAACACAACCTTGTAACGACGTTCAGTAATTTTAATTATTTTATCAACTTTAATGTAAGCCTCGATTCTAATAAATAGCAAGTTATTTTGGTAAATAAATTACATAAAACTAACAATAATAACAAATTAATGAACCTTGTTACAACTTAGCAAAAATGTGGCAGTTTGGTAAAATCAAATAATATTTTGTGACGTCCGTCTAAAGTCACTACGTTAGTCTGCATTGACTAGGGATGGGGTATACGATACTTGGATTTTCGATTTTTTTATACATAAAATTAAATGTTCATAATTAGTATTAATTCATAGTGGATCTTGGCCTATTTAAAGATATATACAAATCATACAATACATTTGAAAGTCAGTATAGTGAAAATTAGGAGTTAAAACATCAGTTTAGAGAAAAACAATTTTTCGATTTATAATAAAACGATTTTACCCCATACTTTTGAGACAAAACATTTCAAATGTCACAGGGACCATCCTACATTTTCTCAAGGATTTTAGAAAACTTTTTACTCGTTTTTTTTTAAATCCCAGATTGTTCGGTAAATATTTTTTTAAAATCTAAATGTTCCCAACTCCTGCGGTGGAGCACTCATCCTACGGGTGCTACACTCCCCACCCTCAGTGGCACGGGACACCCACGCTGTAGCCGAGGGAACCATTGTCTCTTAGTTTCAGCTTGTGAATATCAATCAACCCCTCACATCAAGGGCTCGCCGGATTTCAAGGTGTTTTGTTACCCTTTAAGTATTTTGTAACGCGTACTTAGCGTAAAATCTATATTGATCGAGAGGATTTTGTATACTAAAGACATCATCATTTGCGAGTCATTCAGCGTGATTAAAGTACGAGTCTTTCAGATTGATTAGTGACATATATGTACAAGTAACGAAACATTTTTTATACAGTACAATTGGTGTAAATAATAATCATGATTTAACAGAAAACTGTTTTGCCCAGTATGTATTTAAGTGTCACCTTTTAAGTATTTTGTAATGCGTACTTAGCGTGAAATCTATATTGATCGAGAGGATTTTGTATATTAAACACATCATTATTTAATAATCATTCAGCGTGATCAAAGTACAAGTCTTTCAGATTGATTAGTGGCATCTATGTACAAGCACCGAAATCTTTTTTATAAAGTACGATTGGTAACATAATAATCATGATATAACAGAAAACTATTTTGGTCAGTACATATTTAAGTAGAATCATATTGTATTAAAAGTTATTCTGACGACAACAATTTCAGTTCATTCGAATAAAGGAATATGTATGAATTGGTTACTTGAATCGTTCACGTAACGTTTATTTAATCCAGTATTTGATTTAAATGGTTCATTGAATCCATTACCTAGTTTGTATGACGCTTGCGTTCTACTCGGGGGTTTCTAATTTAAGTCCACAATCTGATTTAAGAATAAAAATTGAAAAGATATCTAGAAAGAAAGTATAACATCTCGCTCTAGCTAAACGTGTTTTGGCCGTCCACGTACTGTAGTATTCCCAACATATACGTAAGCGAAATATGAGTTATGTACCTACCCCAGTAGTCCAAGACAATGTTATCTCTCGGTAACGATCTTCAAAATGTCCAAGACAATGTTATCTCCCGGTAACGATCCTTCATTGGATGATGAGGGATACAAATAAAAGAAAAAAAAAAAAGTAATTTTATTAAGTAAACTTCGACAAGAAGTAATTCGTTGAACGATTACGGAGCAATAAAATATGTTACCTATCAAGGTATACCAATTTAAAAATCTTACATACCAAGGTACCCTCATTTGAAAATGTTACCTATCAAGGTACATTCTTTTGAAAATGTTACCTATCAAGGTACACTCATTTGAAAATGTTACATACCAGGGTACACTCATTTGAAAATGTTACCTGTCAAGGTACACTCATTTGAAAATGTTACCTGTCAAGGTATATTCATTTGAAAATGTTACATATCAAGGTATACTCATTTGAAAATGTTACCTATCAAGGTACACTCATTTGAAGACAAAATTATATAAATCAGATATCTGAAGACGTATTGGAATGATAAAATCTGCTTTAAAACATGGACGATGAGATATAAAGAAAATGAGAGATAACTTCATAATGTGATAATACCAGTAGAGGCGGATGATCCATGTTTCATGGACTACCAAGCGCCACACCGTCTGTATTATTCAAGAATCAGAGACTACCAAAAAAGACTTTCTTCAACATGTAGGAAAAAGTATTCAAACACACTTTGGACAAATTGTCAGAAAGAATAATAAAAATTAGCGATCACGGGGAAAGTTGAGAGAAGACGACCAAGAGGAAGGCCTTCTATAAGATAGATGGACCAAATAAAGAAGTTAACAGAATCCTAAATAAACAACGCTTTCTAATTGAGAAATTTGGTGTACCAAGTTCCAGACATAGCAAAGAACCACCAAGGTCAGCATTGAGCATTCGATGAAGAAGAATAAAATGGACTTAGTGTTTTTAGAAAACACATAGTCCTTATTTTTTTTTTTTTTTTTTTTTTTTTTTTTTATTATTATTACACATGACAAGAAATATACACAATTTGAGAAAAAACAACAGGTAATTTGATTTGGACATATAATTTTAATGGATCTGGGTTTGTTGCCTTTCATTTGTCGTATCCCCAGTAAACTAGGCTTTTGCCTGTATCTCACTGAGGATATTTAGCATGAAAAAATAAATCGATACTTCTTTCCGATTTTTGATAACACAAAAAGCACAAAAAGCCCCGTTGCACGCTCTCATCAACCTGACAAACAGTGACACTCAACTACAACTGGAAACACCCTGCGAAACTCAACTCCTCACACATTATCGCTCCAGAAAGACCAAAAATATTCATCCCACAATATACTGCACACAATCATAAGAATAAAAATCAAAACAAATTCAAAACAAAAAAAAGAAAAACACACAGAAACACAAATACAAATAACAACCAAAATTAAAACAATAATAAGAGACCCACACTCACGAGCTCACATAAATCCTTTCCACTCGTCATTCATCCTGACATCCCAAGTACTCAGAATCCTGTCGCAATAACAACCACGCTCCGATCGACTGTCTAAATGGTTTTCCTACCTTTACTTTTATTGAAGTCGGCACGCCATTGTATGTAATGGGAGCCAAATAAGCATATTGCCTTTGGGCAAAAGAGGTTTTAACTCTAGGGATGGTGAACATTTCATTAGTTGCCATGCGTGTCATGTGTGTCTGCTGAGTTTGCATCTTCCCCTCCTCTCGATGGTAGTGCCAGAGAATGGATTTGAGATGTAAATTGGCTATGTTCAGGACCTGATACTCTCTGAAAAGCTCCGCCGTGGGATACCGAGCAGGAAGTTTATTGATTATTTTCACAATCAATTTTTGGGAAACCTGTAATATGTGTTTCTGGGTTAAGGTGCATCCCCCCCAAACTGATATACCGTAAGAAAGTGCTGACTGACATAAGGCGAAGTATATACTTTTAAGAATATTTTCACTGAGCACATTTCGAATCATACGGAATATGTATCCTAGTTTTCTGATTTTTGCGCTCAAAGTGTTAATATGGACCTCCCAACGAAGGAACTGGTCAACATAAACTCCAAGGTACTTTATACTATCAACCCTTTCCAAGGAAACACAACTACAGTCAGACATGGGTGAACAAGTGTGTAGTGTTATGTATTTATTTGTAGGTGCTTGAGTTCTTGTAGATATGCTAAATGTGATGTATTTAGTTTTTTGGGAATTTAGAGTCAATAAATTTGAGTCCATCCAGTCTTTAACTACACGCAATTCTTCGTTAGCCTTTAAGAATACATCATCCCATGTTCGGCCCTCGAATAGAAGAACCGTGTCGTCCGCAAAAGTAACATTAAATTTACTTCAAGTTCTTATCAAGTATTACTTCAAATACTAGAAATAAGCCCATACTCTGACGTTGTGTTTATATTATATAATCTAATTGCTTTATTATTCACACATATAATATATGGTTAAACTTATCCTAGGACGTTAAGATTAATAAAATATGTGAAAATAGACTTGTTAGATGTGCTAGGATATAATGAACTGGAGACCTTTTCTCTCTGCCTACCTCAATAGGGATACACTATGATATGATGATGATAAAGCAAACAATATAAAGTCGAAATGTTCTTTATTAGATCTTTTTTTTTTTTCTTATATTATATAACAAATATGTTATTGTGTATTATATATAATAAAGGGTCTTTCAAATTGAGCATTTTTTTAAATTCTTGGATAAAACACAGGTGGCGTAGTGAACTTGCCTGGGTCTTGTGACATTTGAGAAGTGTAATATATGACATTTATAAAAATAGAGTCGTATACAATACAACAACGCGTTCAAATTGTTGAATTATTTTAAGTATCGTTATCTCCGGAAACGGTGATGTTAATTGCCCACCAAGATCATGTGGTCTGACACCGTTGGACTTTTTTTTCTGGGGTTACGTGAAAAGCCAGGTCTATAAAAATGACCCCTAATCAATTCCTGAGCTAAAGGACGAAATTATTCGCGTTATTAATGAGTTAGAACCGTAATTATGACAAAATGTCATCGAAAATTTTGACAGTGGACATCTGTGGAGCTGCAAGAGGTGGACATTTGGCATATATTGTTCTTTGTGTTTAATTGCAAAATACAATATACTTCAATAACCAATAAAAAGTTTTTTGAAATCAAAGCAAATTGTGTATTTAATTCAAGGATTAAAATAATTAGAATAAAAAAACCGCTCAATTTTAATGTCCCTTTATACGTATAGTATATGGTAATTGAAAAATGTTCTATTGGGTCGTTATATTATTTCATTGTTTTCAATACAACCTGGTGACTTCCGACCCATCACAAAGATAAGAAGTTAAATTGACCTAAAGGTCTCTATAGAGAAAACCAGCATAGACTCCTATTAGAAACGTAATGTGCAACAACGAGAATCAAACCCACAACTTCTGGGTCGGACGACAACCATATTTAACAGTTATATTATGAAGGTCGTTTATTACTAGTGTTAGTCAAAAGAGTATTTCATTCTTATTTAAACATTTTATTTTAAAAATTTTAGAAAAGCTAGAAATTTTTTTTCACACTAGGCTGAAGAAGTGCCTGTGTCGTTCGAGGGGAGTAGCACACAGCGCGTAGTTCGAACCGATGACCTTTCACACGGAAGTCCAGCGCGTCCATGTACCTCGTAACCATAATTTCTCCCAACCCATCAGACAAGAGTTACGCAGATTCGTGAACACTGCGGAGTCTAAGAATGCTACATTATTTTGTAAAATAAAAAAAAACTTAAACATACTCTTCCATTTTAAAAATGACGCCAAAAAACATTGAAGCGATTTGACAAAACGAAAGGCCAAAAAATTCGCTAGACGATTGTCTTTCATAAACAAATACATTTAGCATATTTTGAATCAAGTAAGTAAAAATTGTGTCCAAATGGCATTAGTCTGGACAACAACGAACAAAGATTGTTTAATACTGTTCTTTAAAAAAAATATTGAAAGAAAAATGAGACTGGAATACATTGTTCGTTTCGATTAATCATTTTGCAGACTGCAATATTATGGAAATACAATATTTGTTTTTCGCGAAAATTTAAACTACCATGGCACAGTGCCAAAAATGTTAAGTGCAGCTATAAATGTTAATTTGTAAAAGAAAGGTAACTCGTACATTTTCAATGTGAAACAGAGCCTCTCTTCAGCGAGGTAATATAATTAACTGTTTATGTACGTCGAATATTATGGAGCGCCAAAATTAAAAAATCCCCTTTTGAATATTTAAAAAAAAATATAAAATTATATTAATTTGAGTTTCAGCATGTGTTTTTCATCTATTGTAACGTTTAATGCATTTGTTAACTACATGACTAGAGGTAAGTGAAATGCGAAATCGATTAACAGTAGTTAATAGAGTGAATGGTAGATTATATCGGTAGTTGGACTGTCTAATGTGTGTAGTATAAAGAAGGTAAGTAGTATGCATATACGTACTGCTTTCTAATATTTTTTTGTGTATAATTCATAATCATTTAACCCTCCGATCGGTGACAGTCCCGGCGGCGTTAAAAAAGTGACAAGGTCCCTACGGGCCGTCAAAAAATTGTATGGTATTATCATCATGTAGGTCTGTGTCTCGATGGTTTTGTATGTCAGCTTATGGTTGTATAAAGTGCCTAAATGTATATAGAAGGATAAAATATAAGTATAAAGGCAAAAAAAGAAGTGTTTTTTTGGTAATTCAGGTTTTATTTGACAGGTAAAAATAAAAGTTGTAATAAATGTATTATTGCGCTGCTTATTCATGGTCAGCTAACGCTAGAATGCAGGTATCGCACCGATACAATAATGCTGAATGCTCAGCACAAACCTCGTTATTGCAGGTATAGCAATATGATTTGGTTTTGCGCTGGCGTCCGTTCTGCGCACGATATAACTGGCATGATGGGCGATTCGTACGGGTCCAAATGAAGGTGCAGCTTCTGGTGTTGGTCTTGCTACTACCGGAAAATATTGTATAAAAAAAATATGTTATTTCTATTTTTGTGCGTTTCAATATTTAATTCCAACTTTACCTTTACATCAAATGCTTCCATAGCGTTTCGAATTTTGGGATAGCACATTATGCGTGTATTAGTGACTCGTTCTTCGATATTTGGAATTGCTAATTGTTTCGTCAACAATTGCAAAAATGAACGTCGCTTGTCTGTTTTTTGAACAGGCTTCATCTCATCGTAAATTACGAATGCGGCCAATGCAGCAATATCTATCATGTTGTAAAACATTGCAAGCGGCCAACGATTTGTTGAACGTTTGTATGAATAAGTGCCAAGCATCTGTTCCATTGTGTCCACCCCAGATTTATGGACATTATAGTCCAGAATGACCATTGGCTTTCGCTTATCGGTTTTACTATGTATCGAACAACTATAATGCATTGCATACAACAGCAGGACCAATATATTCTTCTTCGGTACGGCAAACACAATTTATTTACGATTTCTTTCAATAATGGTACAAGTCAGGTATAAGGTCCCTAAGGATCTTGTACCTGATTTCCGTACTAAATGTTTTCAAACCGTAATAAAACACGAACGAGTGATTGTACCGCTTCGAAATTGGTTTTAATCGCTTCAGCATGTTTTTTTGGAATACATGCAGTATCAGTTGTGAACAAACAAAAATCGAAAACGTCCCCAGGGACCTTGTCACTAATCGGAGGGTTAAATATTTTTTGTGACAAGATGATTTAATATTCATGCGTACTCAAAATTCTAATTTGAGTGTCACTATTTTGAAGAGTCGATAAATAACTGTACGTTATTTATCGATAAATATGTATTTATTCATTTTCGTGTCCGGATCGTCAATAATGCAAAGTGTTTCCAGTAGAAAAGCTTTTAATCGGTGTATTATTAGATTTTGCAATATTCATTCTCAGATATTTTTCTTCACATCTCGTCTACAATTGATTGACTTACCAAACTCCGTAATTTATTATCATTCTCACCTTACACTAGCATGCAATCAGTAAACAGTAATATGCATACATTCCCATTCAAGATTAATTCTTAATTAATCATTTTAATTATCGTGAGCATGCATGAATTAGGTAGCTCCATGTATCAATTGCAATTTAGCATGCATCAATTACGTAACTCCAAGTGGGTAACTCCAAACTACTATATTGGAAACACTTTGCATTATTGATGATCAGGGTTTGGAAATGAATGAATTTATATGGTTTGGAGGATATTTTTAATGTAGATGTTTTTGAATCAGTAGGGTTCCTCTCGAGCATTTCCTTAATCAAATTTATAACTGGGTTACTGATAACTTACTTTTAAGTTTACTTAACCATATCATTAACATACGAGTACATTATAAACTATCATGTTATTGGCATATACTCGTATATGTATCAATTCCAAGTTATAAATCAAATTTATAACTGGGTTACTGATAACTTCATTTTAGTTTACTTAACCATATCATTAACATATATTATAAACTATCATGTTATTGGCATATACTCGTATATGTATCAATTCCAAGTTATAAATCAAATTTATAACTGGGTTACTGATAACTTCATTTTAGTTTACTTAACCATATCATTAACATATATTATAAACTATCATGTTATCGGCATATACTCGTATATGTATCAATTTCAAGCTATAAATCAAATTTATAACTGGGTTACTGATAACTTCATTTTAGTTTACTTAACCATATCATTAACATACATTATAAACTATCATGTTATTGGCATATACTCGTATATGTATCAATTCCAAGCTATAAATCAAATTTATAACTGGGTTACTGATAACTTCATTTTAGTTTACTTAACCATATCATTAACATACATTATAAACTATCATGTTATTGGCATATACGAGTATATGTATCAATTCCCTTGTACAGGTAGCTCTGAACGAAGTTCAATTATAAAAAAATCACAAGAAAACCATTGTTTATTAATAATCAACGCTTTTTTTTGCAAACAAATAAAAAAAATATTGGGAATTTATATATTAAAAACAATATTTTCAAAATGGCCACTAACGTATCGATGGCATTCGTTTAATCTGGTTCGAAAATTTTGAAGAACGCCGCCCGCCTGTTTTCCGAGGTATCGCTTCGATCTCTAAACGAATGGCTTGTTTTAATTGCAGCGTAGTCATTGGATTATTTGCGAATACGAGAAGTCTGCGAATGACATTCGGGTCGAGATTTTAGAATTGTTTACGTAAAATGTACGGACGCAAAATGTGCCATCGTCCCGTCTGGTGACTCATGGGGACTAAAATTACCAAAACTGATTGAGCAAATTATACCTATCACATCCTTCTTCCTCCATGCGTTTTCGAGTACTAAAACCCACGTGTGTCTTCATATAGATGTGTTTCGTATGTCGCTCAGCTTCTTCAGGAAAAATCTCTTCAATTTAGTAAAAGAAAAGAAAAATCTCTTCAATTTATATATTATTTAACACGCCATATTTTCTCATAATGTTTTAGTGTAACATATTTTTTAATTATTGTATTTATCAAATACGTCTTAAAATATTGAATTGTGTGTATATGTTTTTTGTACTTGTACCAAAATACGAGTATATTTTACTTATTCTAAAACGGCTTCTGAGTTTTACTGTACTTTTTTTTCGCATGTTACAGTGACAACGAGAAGTGTAAAATATATTTCCTAGTTGCCAGTATAAATATATTTCCTAGTTGCCAGTACAAATATATTTCCTAGTTGCCAGTATAAATATATTTCCTAGTTGCCAGTATAAATATATTTCCTAGTTGCCAGTATAAATATATTTCCTAGTTGCCCGTATAAATATATTTCGTAGTTGCCAGTATAAATATATTTCCTAGTTGCCAGTATAAATATATTTCCTAGTTGTCAGTATAAATAAATAGCTTCAAAATCCATGAATGTTTAAACTGAACACTGTACTGTAATTGTTCTAAATAATTTTAAGTTTGAATGTTTTGTCTAACACGTGTTTCCAATGAAATTTCGTTTTATTGGTCAATAAACACAAAGTATACAATGTTTAAAATGTTGTTTATAGTTAAGGCATTAACGTTATGGAGGTTTAAAGACATTGTAATTTATTTTTAACAAACACTGTTTATTCCACTTTTTTATGACGGTATAACCCTACCGGTTTCAAGGCTTTCACCTCATCTTCAGGAGAGCGCAAGAAGATGACGTGAAAGCCTTGAAACCGGTAGGGTTATACCGTCATAAAAAAGTGGAATAAACAGTGTTTGTTAAAAATAAATTACAATGTTTAAAATGTATATCGTTTAGAGTTCTTGTTGGACACGCAAGCATATAATCAAGCCGTTCCGTGCTGGGGTAGTCAGAGACGATAGAGCTCCAGACTGTCCTATACCAATATAAGTTTTTCGCCTCTTTAACATCCATACACCATTTCTAACAGCTCCTAAGATTTCTCTTATTTCCCTCATTTCATTATTTCAAAATATCAATTGATTGGTCTTCCTCTGCAATTCCTTCCATTCACATTTGTACTATATATTTGTTTTGTCAGTATTTCTTCATTCATTAGATTTAAATGCCCAAACCATATTAGAGTGCCCATTATAATCTTACTCAATACGTCAGTGTAGAGTTTACATTCCTCCCTAATCGTGTCGTTCCGTATTCTGTCATACATTGTCACCCCATGTATTTTTCTAAATGTATGTATTAAGTACATCATGTATTCGGTTCATTTCAATCTTATTCCACATTTACATTTCAATTACGTACATCAAAGCTGCTACTAAAACACTGTCGTATTCTTGTCCATTTAATTGATTATAACTGACGCTTGCATGGCCTAGTTGGTAATATTCATGTCTTACAAACCGCAGGTTTTCAACTCAATTTCCGTGTTGGTTTTTATTTTTTTAAAAGCGTTTTGGTCTGGTTTTCACTTAAGGTCTGTATAGCACATTGGGGTTGATTGGAAGACATTGTCACATCAAATTAAACCCAACAGGACAAAGAACAGATAATCATGATCATATTAGTCACATCCAATGTGTGTAATGTGTAGATTATAGCACATTGAGGTTGATTGGAAGACATTGTCACATCAAATTAAACCCAACAGAACAAAGAACAGATAATCATGATCATATCAGTCACATCCAATGTGTGTAATGTGTAGATTTTAGCACATTGAGGTTGATTGGAAGACATTGTCACACCAAATTAAATCCAACAGGACAAAGAACAGATAATCATGATCATATCAGTCACATCCAATGTGTGTAATGTGTAGATTATAGCGCATTGAGGTTGATTGGAAGACATTGTCACATCAAATTAAACCCAACAGAACAAAGAACAGATAATCATGATCATATCAGTCACATCCAATGTGTGTAATGTGTAGATTATAGCACATTGAGGTTGATTGGAAGACATTGTCACACCAAATTAAACCCAACAGGACAAAGAACAGATAATCATGATCATATCAGTCACATCCAATGTGTGTAATGTGTAGATTATAGCACATTGAGGTTGATTGGAAGACATTGTCACACCAAATTAAACCCAACAGGACAAAGAACAGATAATCATGATCATATCAGTCACATCCAATGTGTGTAATGTGTAGATTATAACACATTGAGGTTGATTGGAAGACATTGTCACATCAAATTAAACCCCACAGGACAAAGAACAGATAATCATGATCATATCAGTCACATCCAATGTGTGTAATGTGTAGATTATATCATATCAGTCACATCCAATTTGTGTAATGTGTAGATGTATGTATTATATTATTGTTGTTTATTTTTGTAGTATAGGGCAAACGTTCCGTCTTAATTGCCATGTGGCAATCAGTCGCCAAGTAACCAGAGAGAAGTTAAAGGTGTTTAAATTGAAAGTCAGGAAGAATGATGATTATATTAGATTGAGTATCAGAAATACTGTTGACGTAAAATGCACATCTTGTAACCAAGGGGTTACGGGCTCGATTCCCACCGTACCCAATTTTATTAATAAAGGTTTCGCTTAAAGCTTCTTCAACAGCTTTTTGATTAGTTTTAAGAATTATTCACATCTTGTTGTAACTTATACAACGAAAGTATAAAACAAACATCTGGATACAATATAAATAACATTTTCGATTAGGTTTTTGGAGAAAATATTATGTTTACTGCAGAATATAATGTTTTATTAGTGTAGCGTAGTATTTTGTGTCCATAAAGTTAAAACCAGACTAAACGAAGGTTGGTTGTAAAATATTGAAACATAATAAAATACGAGAATGGCTGTCTGTGAAATATAACATGGAAATTTAATGACATCTGCGATCTGCAGACTACAGGCTGTCTTGAAAACAGGTGGATTATAAAAAAATATATTAAATTTATATCGAAATTGGTACAAAAAATGTAATTGTTGACTATCATCTTATAAGATGTTGATACCGTCCGGTTCAAGTTTATATGTTTAAGGGCGCCATTGACTTTGTTTCATATCGTTACACGTCGTTCAATAATTCCTGTAACTTTTCCATCTTCTGAAATGCTACTTACTCGTAAATAGCAGAATTCCTCGACAACCATCAAACTTTCATTGCCATCCCATTTTCCGCATTGCGTTTTTCTTTCACATATTTATATTAGCATGACTTTAGAAGTGGCATACAAATCATCATATCCGTGCCCTTTGTGGGATAAACAGAGAAAAAAACCTCCAATGTTTTCTATACAAGCACACAACTTTCGCTTTCTCCACATTCATACACCCTCGTCACGCGCAAATGTATATTCTTCATACTTTTCACTTAACCTTCATTCAAAATCTGGTCCATTTGATCTCCAGCCATGTTATCCTCAGTCTACCTTTTCCACGCACATGTTGCACTTCTGTCTTGTATACTATTTTAGTCATTCATTCTCTCCGCATATCCAAACCATATTTAAGCTCCATTATTTTCTTACTTCAAACATACATGTATTTATTGACAGCGTGTTTATTCCACCTACATTCGTATATTAACACATTACATCTTCAAAGGGTGGTATGGGCATGAAAATAAATTATACAAGTAAAAAAACAATGTACTTTTTAATCAGAACGACTTAATCCATTAAAATGCATTTCCTTTTTGACTTAAATTGTCTAGGAACAATAAATCCGTTTCTAAGAGGAAAGGTTAGGTGCCTTATACAGGAGAAACGTTGTATAAATAAGGAATTGATGATCACAACACGGAAGGGAAAGAGAACTCCATGTCACCTTGGTACTTAGATTTTATATCTTTAAAATTGTAGTCGTCAAATGGATATAATCAGCCTAAATTATTAGTATTGTAACCATTCTAGAACTCTTAGGATTGTGGAGGTTTAAAGACATTGCAATTTGTTTTATGAAACACTGTTTATTCCACTTAATGTAATGGTATAACCCTACCGGTTTCAAGGTTTTCACCTCATCATCAGGGAGCACAAGGTATATAAATAATATATAATTATTGTTATCCATACTAATGTCGTGACAAAACATATACAATTATTATTATCCTTACAAATGTCGTTATAAAACACATACAATTATTGTTATCCATACAAATGTCGTTATAAAACATACACAATTATTGTTATCCATACAAATGTCGTTATAAAATATGTAAAATTATTGTTATTCATACAAATGTTATAAAACATGTACAATTATTGTTATCCATACAAATGTCGTTATAAAACATATACAATTATTGGTATCCATACAAATGTCGTTATAAAACATATACAATTATTGTTATCCATACAGATGTTGTAAAAAATATAAAATTATTGGTATTCATACAAATTTTATAAAACATACACAATTATTGTTATCCATACAAATGTCGTATAAAACATATACAATTATTGTTATCCATACAAATGTCGTTATAAAATATATAAAATTATTGGTATTCATACAAATGTTATAAAACATATAAAATTATTGTTATCCATACAAATGTCGTTATAAAACATATACAATTATTGTTATCCATACAAATGTCGTTATAAAACATACACAATTATTGTTACCCATACAAATGTCGTTATAAAATATGTACAATTTTTGCCGTACTGGCATTTAATGCATTATTTATAGTTTAGGCAATAATATTGAGAGGTTTAAATACATTTCAATTTGTTTTATGAAACACTGTTTATTCCACTTTATGTAATGGTATAATCCTACAAGTCTCAAGGCTTTCACCTCATCATCAGGGGAGCGCAAGGTATACTTTTGATATATAATATATAATTATTGTTATCCATACAAATGTCGTTACAAAACACATACAATTATTATTATCCTTACAAATGTCGTTATAAAACACATACAATTATATTATTGTTATCCAAACCAATGTCGTTATAAAACATATACAATTTTTGCCGTACTGGCATTAAATATATTATTTATAGTTTAGGCATTAACATTGGGGAGATTTAAAGACATTGCAATTTACACAATTATTGTTACCCATACAAATGTCGTTATAAAATATGTACAATTTTTGCCGTACTGGCATTTAATGTATTATTTATAGTTTAGGCAATAATATTGAGAGGTTTAAATACATTTCAATTTGTTTTATGAAACACTGTTTATTCCACTTTATGTAATGGTATAATCCTACAAGTCTCAAGGCTTTCACCTCATCATCAGGGGAGCGCAAGGTATACTTTTGATATATAATATATAATTATTGTTATCCATACAAATGTCGTTACAAAACACATACAATTATTATTATCCTTACAAATGTCGTTATAAAACACATACAATTATATTATTGTTATCCAAACCAATGTCGTTATAAAACATATACAATTTTTGCCGTACTGGCATTAAATATATTATTTATAGTTTAGGCATTAACATTGGGGAGATTTAAAGACATTGCAATTTACACAATTATTGTTACCCATACAAATGTCGTTATAAAATATGTACAATTTTTGCCGTACTGGCATTTAATGTATTATTTATAGTTTAGGCAATAATATTGAGAGGTTTAAATACATTGCAATTTGTTTTATGAAACACTGTTTATTTCACTTTATGTAATGGTATAATCCTACAAGTCTCAAGGCTTTCACCTCATCATCAGGGGAGCACAAGGTATATAAATAATAAATTATACATAATTATGGTTATCCACACAAATGTCGTTACAAATATGGTTATCCACACAAATGTCGTTATCCATACAAACGCCGTTATAAAACATAGTATATTGTACAATTATTGTTTTTCATTCAGCTTTACCGTAAATAGTGTTCGGAATAACCCTATAGTGTATTTATATGATACTTGATAAACTTCGGATGTCATTGCCAGAAAATAACACAAATTTTACGCTCAAATTCATGGTCGTTAAGCTGAATTGAACCGTAGTTAAAATTGGAAAATATCATTTCATATATTTGTTATCGACCATAAAGCTGTGAAGTGTCAGTGTTTACTTTTAAAGCTCTTTCTTTATCTAAGCAATATCATATTAATTGATGACTTCCATGGCCGACTTCAGCCCAGCGGGGTTACAATACTACAAAAATGTGAGAAATCTTAAATCACCTGTTTGTTAAAGAAGTCTTAAATCGAGTATTTCGAAAATTGTGAAATTTATAAATTATATGTTAATGCAGACACAGCTTATGTTAATGCAGACACAGACATTAGTTGAGATAGAGATAAAGGTATGACGAGGGGGGCGATGTAAATAATTATCTTTGGAAGACATGTGGTGAGCCAAAAAAGTATGAAAAACTCTGATGCAGATGTTTCGAAAACGTTGCAGTTTTCATCCTTGAAATATTTGCGTAATTTCAGAATTAATATTGATATACTATATTAATTTTGATGAACCAACCATTTATTTATTTAAACATTATATTTATTTATTTGTGTCAACGGTCAAATCATATTTTTGATACAATAATAAAAAAAACAACAATATATCGAATTTAACATCTCCGTGTAAACAGTGCCATTTATATGTAGCGATCCTGTACTCCCTGTGATCACAGTGCGAGCCGCTTGTTATTGTTCAGCGAGAACGAGACAGCGACATATCTTCTGCGCCTTTCTACACACATTCAAAATCATATAAATACGGGACGTGTAACAATAAATATTGTTTAGCGAGGACGAGACAGCGACATATCTTCTGCGCCTTTCTACACACATTCAAAATTGTATAAATATAAGACGTGTAACAATAAATTACCATTCCATATTCGGATTACAAACTACGAGTTTTATTTAAACAACGCCCATCCTCATCATCTTCCCATTCGGGACAACCGTCCCTAAATATATGTAGAATATGATAAAACGGTACAAGTCGAATGACACAAAAAAAATCTATACAATTCAATCAATTCATCCCGGCAATAACAACTTCTTCATTATACTCCTGGAATTAATCAAAGCTATATGAAAATCCATACTATGTCCATATTGATTACTCAATCTATACTGTATTGTTATGTACAGTAACAGTTGTATGAATAATTTGTTGCGACCACTTTATTTTAGAACAAACCATTTCTGCCGAGTGGGCCTACAAGGAACGTGTAACATGATAACATGAGTTAGTTCCGAACTATTGAAATACGATCTGACAATCTTAAATGGTATAGTGAGGTCAAACATATTTCTTCTATTTGGCAAGATTGTAAGTCTCATCACTTCTATTTGGCAAGATTGTAAGTCTCATCACTTCTATTTGGCAAGATTGTAAGTCTCATCACTTTCAACAACATATTATAGTTATAACATCTCACAAAGCTCAGTGTTTGTTTTGAGATAGCTGATTTTACATTCACGAAATTCATATACAGGGTAGCCCAAAAGTCACTAGACTATTTAAAATTCAAATAATTTTCTACAATTAATTAGTTACATTCTTTTTATTTCAGATTATTAAATTTGAAATATAGAAATTGAATAAATAAGCCAAGAAACATTACGACAGATGATGGTTCACGCCTTAGAAAGAGTGCGCCAGTGTGAAGAGCAAAATGAAGGTTATTTGAAGGCTGTAATTTTCAAAACTAAATAAAATTTATTTCCAATTAAGTGTTTTCTGTTTATAAAATAATAAATGTAAAGTATTAAAAAATAAAAAAGTTATTTTATTTTAAAATAATCTAGTGACTTTTGGGTCATTCTGTATCAGCACAAATGGTACGGACTCGCAATTCGTCATCACACTTGTTAACAATCCTACCGCATGTAGAGAAACAACAAAACTATCACACTTCAAGCGAGTATAGTTGTCAAACAAATTCTTTACTAAACTGGTATCCTTTTTTCTATTATTATTTCGTGTACCATCAGTAATTAAATCCAAAACCCCGGAGCCGAAGCTATGGTCAATAGGAGGTCTGAATCGCCTTTTCGAATAGGTCGAATGGTACCATACGTGTATATATGAAGTAAATATGAAAATTGGACGTATTTCTTAGTTATGTTCCATAGATCCACAATCTTTCCCCAATACATAAGATCTACGTGTGCCAGTGGTTTTAAAATGTTTACGTCACAGGACGTCCTAAGTGTAAAAGATTTTTTACGACAACCTAAAAAAACTAGCCAATTATTGAGAGCGGTAAGCCTGTCATTAATTGCACAGGTTCTCAAATTTTTAAATCGGACAGTATAAAGCAACTCTCATTTTCTGTTACACATTGAGTTTTGAGCTATGTATTAGATTTTTATTACAGCTACCGCATAAATCAAGCTTTTTAGGGGTAAGTCGTCACATATGGAACCAGAATTAGATGAGCTTTAGCGCTTAGCAAAGGATATTGCCATATTTATTGTTCGCTGATGACAAAATGTACCTACTGTGCACAGTTACAACAGGACCTAGACTCTCCAGTTTCCTGGACTGAGCAAATCATATTCTTCTTTTTTTTAACCTGGCGAGTTTATTGCCATGTGGCAATCTCTTCCAACCAACCAGAAAAATGTTTTTATAGGCCCTAAGTGTTAACCAGACTGGAATCCTATTTAAAAAAATCTGGGTTCCAGCGGGGATCGAATCCGCAACCTCCGGATCGGCAGACAAGTGTCTTACCGCCAGGCCACGGAGGTCTTCTTCTTCTTCCCAGTGTCATGTCAGGTCTCCCTAACATTGAATATCACCTGAAAGTAGACATCTTTGTCCCCGGCAGCCCGAAAAAGATCTCCAACGCACCTTATGCCAGTCCAATCACGTATATTGCGGAGCCAGGAGATTTGCCTCCTGCCAATACCTCTTCGGCCTTCTATTTTGCCTTGGATGATAAGGTGCAGTAATTTGTACTTTGCTCCTCTAAGTACATGACCCAAGTAGGACACCTTTCGCATTTTAATATTAGTCAGCAACTCTCTATTAACTTTGGCTCTTTGAAGAACCTTTGTATTGCTGACCAATCCCGTCCAGGGTATCCGTAGCATTGTCCGGTGCATCCACATTTCGAATGCTTCCAGTCGGTTCATACTACCAACTTTGAAGGCCCACGATTCTACTCCATGCAATAACACTGACCAAATGTAGCATTTGACGAACCGTTGTCGAAAATCATCTGTTTAATATAAATAAAAGTGTCTGTGTATCCTATAGTCGATTATTTTTACCAGCCCACCATCCGTATACAATACAGGGAGTAGTTTTAAACAGAATTTTTAAATTCAAAGATTTGGGTGAAAGCTTTGGTGTTGGACTCATATTCGTTAACCATGTCTCGTTTTTGATATCGGACTATTACAAACTACTTGGTTTTATAATGAAAATGTAGCAGTATCGATATCCTTCAAAATTTATATAACTATCTAATAATAAGCTAATTAGAATATGCATCTGCAGTTTGGGTTCCTCATCAGCTCAAATATAAGAATACGAGTAATATAGAACAAAGAAAAAAAATCATCAGATATCTATAGTACAGTACAATGGGCGATTACCAAAAATATGTTCACCATGTTGTTTATAGTTAAGGCATTAACGTTGTGGAGATTTAAAGACATTGTAATTTATTTTTATCAAACACTGTTTATTCCACTTTTTGTGACGGTATAACCCTACCGGTTTTAAGGCTTTCAAGGCTTTCTATAAATGGAGCAAAGTCCTATTTATAAAAAACATATCATATGAAATAACCAAAAATATTCCAAGTCACATAAAGCCAGCTTTTTACACTAATTTTAATCTCCGGAAACTCTTATTTAATGGGAAAGGCAAAAATGGAATACGAGTACTTAGCAACAGTGGTGTGTATAAACTTTTATATGCTGACTGTGATAATTTCTATAAAGAAAAGACAGGAAGATCTTTTGAAAAGAGATTTCGTGAACACAAATCCGCCTTAACAAATCCTCTAATTTATTCTGAAATGGCTAATCATTGTCACCGTGAAAACCATACTTTTTCTATCGATTATACCAAATTCTTACATATCAGTAGTAACGGAAATAAATTGGACAGATTAGAGGCTCTAGAAATTTCTAAGTCAGTACACCGATCCGAACATCTGTTGAACAGTTATTTCCCAAAAATCTCTCCGCTCTTGGCCGAAATTGTCCCATGCCTCCCTCACCCCTCGGCCTCCAGCCGTTGAAGCGTGTATATCGGTACCAGTTCGAACAGCATTTAGTCTTGTTTGCGCTCCCCTGAAGATGAGGTGAAAGCCTTGAAACCGGTAGGGTTATACTGTCACAAAAAAGGTGGAATACACAGTGTTTGATAAAAATAAATTACAATATATGTTCACCATGTTGAACCTTTTACGGTGTGTAACTATAGAAGTCTTGAAACAAAAAGGCAATAATCCATTGCGATATTCCTAGTAAAGTTTTTTTAAGATTGCTTTAACTGTCCCGCGATACTAGAAGCACTAAGTTTATATGTCGTCGATAAATATAGCCGTGCAAATAATCCCTCTCGGTTATATATACCAATTTACAGAACGAATGTCATGGCTAAATACTCAGTCACGCGTGGTATAGAGACATTGAACCGACTAAGTGACACTGTGGATATATTATCAGCACTACCTAGAAGAACTAGAAAAACCCTAGCAGTATTAGAAAATTCATTACGAATAAGGTGACTAAAAGCAGACCATATTTGCGTAACGGTAAAAAACATTGCAAAATGAATAAAAAAATGATAATCCTTGACTGAATCAAAACTCAACCAGTTGCACATGGACAAATTTCATTTGCAATATAATATCGCTAGATAGCTCAATTATACTATATTCCTCTACAATAGTAAGATACAAATTGGCTCTTGAATGGATGTTTCATCCATGTGAATTATTCCATATTAACCACTTGACTGTTTGGCCCGAGCAGGACTCGGGCACGAAGTTTATTTTTGTACTGATGAGCCCGAGCCTCGTTCGGGCAAAACTTGTTTCGACTTGTTGGGAGTGTTTCTCCCGAGCGTCGTTTGGGCAGATCTTGTTTAAACTTGTTTTCTCCGACTGGAATATATTTTCGTATAGAATTTATTCGTTCACAGTTCGTCATTGTATTACGTCGCGTGTTAAAAATCCGATTGTTAAATAGTTAACTTCTTGAAAGTATTTTTGAAACAAGTTACTTAACTTAGATAGATGCTCTTTAAAACTTTTTAAAAATAAGTTCAATACTAAAAGGTCTTTCAAATAGAGCGCTTTTTTTTAATTTTTGGATAAAACTCTGATGGTGTCGCGAACTTGCCTGACTCTTGTGACATTTGAAAAGTGTAATGTATGACATTTATAAAAATAGAGTCGTATACAATACAACAACGCGTTCAAATTGTTGAATTATTTTATTTGTAATCTCCGGAAACGGTGATGTTAAGTTCCCATCCACCCTTCATCAACTGCTGTTTTATCTAACACTAAAATACTATTGTACACTATCCTTTTAGCATATTTTGATACCGTACGATTCGAGTATATACACGTATGATTTAGTGCCACATGAACTTAGTTTGCTTTTGCTACACGTAATTATATTTACATTTTGTTCAATTACTTTGTAGATGTTTATGTTTCCTTTATCTTTTGTTGTGTAATACGTATTAGGTGTGTGTAGTATCTTTGTAAAGGGTCTTTTAAATTGAGTGTTTTTATAAATTCTGGGATAAAACACAGATGGCGTCGCGAACTTGCCTGGGTCTTGTGACATTTGAGAAGTGTAATGTATGACATTTTAAGAATTGGAGTCGTATACAATACAACGCGTTCAAATTGTTGAATTATTTTATATATTGTAATCTCCAGAAACGGTGATGTTAATTGGCCACCAAGATCATGTGATCTGACACCTTTGGACTATTTTCTCTGGGGCTAAGTGAAAAACCAGGTCTATTAGAATGACCCCCAATCAACTCCAGAGCTGAAGAATAAAATTATTCGCGTTATTGGTGAGTTAGAACCGCAATTATGCCAAAATGTCATCGAAAATTTTGACAAAAGAGTGGACATCTGTGTAGCTGCAAGAGGTAAACATTTGGCGGATATTGTTTTTTGTGTTTAAATGTGATACAATATACTTCAATGACCAATAAAAGGTGTTTTGAAATCAAAGCAAATTGTGTGTTTTATTTAAGAATTTAAACAATTTGATTAAAAAAAGGACTCAATTTGAAAGACCCTTTACATACATACTCGTACATATCATCATGCAATTTCCCTATCAAGGTAGACAGAGCTCCAAACTATCCTATCTTGAAATACGCACGTCTTTAGCCTTTCTAAATTTTTACACTTTCTTATACGATTTCCACGATGTATCTGCCTTTCTACGTTTTCTTCTTTCAGAATATCACTCGCTTGATCCAGCCATACTTTCCTTAGTCTACCTCTCACATGCCTTTGACTCATATTTACACTATTTATTTGTTTTGTTAGTCTTTCTTTATTAAGTCGTTTCACATGCCCAAAACCATTTCAATAATACTTGGACTAAATAATTCGCGATGCGTTTGATTGCTTGGAATTAATCGCGGTGCCTCAGACCCTCGAGGTGCACACTTTGAAAACCGCTAATGTTTGTATCCATCGAAGTATATTTAGTTCAGCACAAATGTGGAAATTAATTAAATTTGAGACGCAACTGTCAGACAGCGTCTTAGGAAGACACATGGACGTGGCTTAGTTGCGACATGGTCTGCATGTTATAAGAGTGTCAGGGTCATGGACGGATTTAGACACGGGAGCGTTCATTGGCAGAGAGTCAGTCGAAATTTCGTAGCCCAGAAGATACATAAACAACCATCATGACATTTCCTTGTTTTTTTCTTCTTCATATGGTACTTCTCAATAAAACTAAATTAGTGTTTCGAAGATACTGAACAGTGTGGCCGGAAGACAATATTTTTTCCGACCCCAGTAAGCGAGCCTTTGGGTCAAGAACTTCTGAAGTATGTTAGATACGGAACTCGCGGTTTGAAATTGAACGCGTTTGCAGCAATGTTGCTTTCAACGTGCAAGTATTGTTCCCAGACTGGCACCCTTTTATTAGGTATAATTTGGAATAGAACCCTAATACCCGTAATGGAAGTCCAGAATCTTACCACTAGGAGACGGAAGTTGTGAGATGATAGAGTGCCAAGTTGAACCCGAAAAGCTTTTTTCGTCTCCTCTATATCCAAAAAAGTTCATTCCGTGTTTCTTATTTTTTATTTATTCTTGTTTCCACATTTCATTCACTTGGATCAACCATAGTTTTCTTAGACAGGTAACAGATTTCAATGGTAAGTTGGGATAATTGTTATCTTGCAATACGTTAGTGTGTTGGTGTTCACTTTTAGATTCTTGAGATTATTACGAATAAATATTACGTGAAGGAAATTAAAATTAACTTAGCTTATAGTTATATAATATATATTATATAGAAATAAGATTAGTTCTTCAGTTATTTAGTGTATGCATTTAACATTTGGAAATTATGTGTATCATAGATTGTTTTATCAAGTTAATAATAAAAAAATAATTATTAAAAATCAGGCAGCAAAGGAACGGAATGAACAAAGTTAAGGAATGCGGTCATAACTTAACTTTGGTCATAGATATTCTTTCATAAAAAAACATGCAGCTGAGCTATGATCGTCTCACTTCGGTGTGCCATCGGATCCTGTATAGCGGTCATAACTTAACTTTGGTCACAGCTATTCTTTCATATAAAAAAACATGACGCTGAGCTCTGATCGTCTCACTTCGGTGTACCATTGGATCCTGTATAGCGGTCATAACTTAACTTTGGTCATAGCTATTCTTTCATAAAAAAACATGACGCTGAGCTATGATCGTCTCACTTCGGTGTGCCATCGGATCCGGTATAGCGGTCATAACTTAACTTTGGTCATAGCTATTCTTTCATAAAAAACATGACGCTGAGCTTTGATCGTCTCACTTCGGTGTGCCATCGGATCCTGTATAGCGGTCATAACTTAAATTTGGTAATAGCTATTCTTTCATAAAAACATGGCGCTGAGCTATGATCGTCTCACATCGGTGTACCATCGGATCATGTATAGCGGTTATAACTTAATTTTGGTCACAGCTATTCTTTCAGAAAAAAACATGACGCTGAGCTATGATCGTTTCATTTCGGTGTGCCATCGGATCCTGTATAGAGGTGTCTCCGGTGAATTTGGTGGTGGGACACAACTCACTCACTTAAAGAGAAGAAAGAAAAGCCAAAAAGAAATACTCCTCGGCACAGTTTCGCTTTCCTACTGAATTGAGGTTGCAATAGTAAGTGGATACTCGATAAGAAGGCGTAGCAACGACGACCAGTGCAAGAACAATTAAATGTGATGAAGTAATGAAAATTAAGAAAGAGTACTTATTTTGGAAAGTTCAAAAAAAACTATTGATTGAGGAAAATAAGAATTGGCTTAGAGATCTAAAAGACAAAAATTGAGTAACAATACGGAGGGAAATATGAAAATATTTTGAAGTAAGGGAATAAAATGCGAAGAGTACTTAAGCATTAAAATCAAAGAAGCATGAAACGTCTTTGACAAAATAACCTACCTTAAAATAAGTTTAAAGTTTTGGAAATATTTTCTAAAAAAGCAACACAATATCGGCTTTTTAAAGTACTTGACTGGTAGGTAAAGCGATTCTCAGCACTCACGTCTGAAGTTGAACCCATCTACGAAATCGCTAAGCCGAGCAACTTTCAAGTGCAGTTTTAAATAAAAACATTTCTTTAACTACTGAACTTCGCCAGTTGAATGTCCGCCTAAATATTGGATGGCTTATAAAAACATATTCAACTATTTTCATAAAGAAATCATTGGTGCGATGCATATTTTTGAGTAAACACTTAGGCTCAAATTTACAGTTTAACCTTATCACTAATTACTAAATCTTAACTCGTTTTTCTCTATTTATTATTTATAGTTAAGGCATTAACACTGTGGAGGTTTAAAGGCATTGCCATTTGTTTGATCAAACACTATTAATTATATTTATATGATATGCTCCCCTGACCTGGTTACACCGTTACATAAAGTGGAATGAACAGTGCTTGATTAAACAAATTACAATGCCTTTTTTCTCTAATATGAAGTCGGCTGTCACTAAAATCTGTTAGAGGTACATAAATATTGACCTATTTAGACTGGTACTAAGTCGAACTAACCTACCAAGTATTTTTTTGTTGTCCCTTTTGAATAAGGCCTTGGATGTTGACATCTTCAACATTTACGAAAATCATTCTAAGAAAAGCATTTTGACCTTTCTTGGTAATGAGAGTTAGTTATTTCGGATGTACTAATATTATTTTTATTTACTTGCTATTTTATATAATGTATATTTAAGCTTCGTACGTAATTTTTATTTCTTGTTGCTGTATATAATTTCTCTTTAGACTTTGAATTTATTTGAGTTTTCATCATATATGTAAGGTTTATAAAAATTAAATATATACGTTTTTTTGGTGTCAAATGAAAAGCGAGAAAAGCTCAAGAGTAAACTAATTTTTCAGTAGATGAGCCAACTAGGTAATATTGTATAAGAATATGTCAAGTGTGTGGAAAACCGAAGAAAGATCACGTGAACATCGATTAAAGTGCAATATTTTTTTTTATATACGAGTATATGCTTAGAATCAAAATATACCTTTAGGATCCTTATGTAAAACATATATGTATAAAAATGTATACATCATGTTGAATATATACGAATATAAGTGTATACATTATGTAGAACATAAAGGTATAAAAATGGATAGATCATGTAGAACATATAGGTATAAAAATGTATACATCATGTAGAATATATACGTATATAAATGTATACATCACGTAGAACATAAAGATATAAAAATGGATAGATCATATAGAATGTATAGGTAAAAAAATGGTTACATCATGTAGAACATATAGGTATAAAAATGTATATATCATGTAAAACATATAGGTATAATAATGGATATATAATGTAGACCAGATATGTCTAAAAATGGATACATCATAAAGAACATATATGGTAGGTATAAAAATGTATGAATATGTAGAACATATAGATATAAAAATGGATACATCATGTAGAACATAAAGGTATAAAAATGAATAGAACAGGTAAGACATATACATATAAAAATGTATACATCATGTAAAACATATAGGTATAAAAATGGATACATCATGTAAAACATATAGGTATAAAAATGTATACCTCATGTAAAACATATAGGCATAAAAATGGATGCATCATGTAAAACAAATAGGTATAAAAATGGATAGATAATGTAGACCAGATATGTATAAAAATGGATACATCATGTAAAACATATATGGTAGGTATAAAAATGCATCAATCATGTAGAACATAAAGGTATATAAATATATACATCATGTAGAAAATAAAGGTATGAAAATTGATACATCATGTAGAACATACAGGTTAAAAAATGTTTGTATCATCTAGAAAATAAAGGTGGTCAACTTATATAAATCTTAAACATTATTATTTCCGAAAAAGGTGTACTAACATTTGACCCATACGTTTTGCGAAAACCATGCCAAAGTTTTCAACCCCTTTATGGTGCCTTCCACTTCATAAATTTGACCGCCCACTTCCATTTTAACAGCATCGGTTTGTATTTCACAATGTGCTTTGCAAAGAAGTCGAGAAATCCTTTTTTTTTCCTTTCTTTGTGCAGACATCCTAAAATAAATCCCTGGCCCGTAAAATACTACCCTTAGGTCTGGCAGCAGGATTTATCATCTGTTAATACTGTCAATTTTTTCACTGTCGCAGAGTAGTTATTTTTATGAGCGGACTTTGTAATTTTCATCATTTCGTAAAAAAAAACTGGTCTAACTGTATTTTACAAAGCATTTTTTTTTCATTCGTTCTTTCATAAAGAACCGTCAGATTTATTAATCAGTAGATCACAACCCCAGGCGGTAAAATATCAGGGAGATCGCAAAAATGTAATAACTGTTGTCTAAGAAAGGGAAATAACGCATTATTTAAGAAAAACGAAGGCACTTATTTTAATAAATCTCCAAGTCACTTTAATACATTGTTTAGTCCAATGGTTACCTCTGTACGAGTATATTAGGTGCATGGCCGTGCGGTAACGCACTGGTTGGAACCCCACGTTGTGTTACTCCCGAATGACAGGTATTTTTCATGCCTAGTATTCGGGGGTATAAGGATATTTACGACTTCGGTTATATTTATTATTTCAAAAAAGAAAAAAAAAACTGTGCTAATGTGCTTCGATTGTGATACATCGGTGTATCATCGAACCAAGTACAGTGGTGTGATGGTGAGTTTGCTGGTATACAGCGGCTCGCTCCCTTCAGCTCACTCCTTTCAAATAAATTGTCGGTACAACTTCGCTTTCCAACTGAATTGTCGTTGATATAACGAGGGGATCCTTGATTACGAAACCTAGTAACGACAATATATATATTCTATCTAACCTACTACAACCTCGTAAGCGGTGAGAAACATTAAGAGGATGGAGAATATAGTTTAACCTAACCTTACCGAACTCAATCTCTTAAGTAAAGAGGAATGTTAAGAGGATGGAGAACATAATTAAATCTAACCTAACGTAACCCAACCTCGTAAGCGGAGAGAAACGTTAAGAGGGTGGAGAATATAGTTTAACCTAACCTTACCTAACTCAACTTCTTAAGTAGAGAGGAACGTTAAGAGGGTGGATATCATAGTTAAACCTAACCTAACCTAACCCAACCTCTTAAGTAGAGAGGAACGTTAAGAGGATGGAGAATATAGTTTAACCCAACCTTGCCTTAATCAACCTCTTAAGTAGAAAGGAACGTTAAGAGGATGGAGAACCTAGTTAAACCTAACCTAATCTTACCCAACCTGTTAAGTAGAAAGGAACGTAAAGAGGATGGAGAACATAGTTGAACCTAACCTAACCCAACCTCTTAAGTGGAAAGGAACGTTAATAGGATGGAGAACATAGTTCAACCTAACCTAAACTTACCTAGTCTCTTAAGTGAAAAGGAACGTTAAGAGGATGGAGAACACAGTTAAACCTAACCTAACCTTACCCAGCCTCTTAAGTGAAAAGGAACGTTAAGAGGATGGAGAACATAGTTAAACCTAACCTAGCCTTATCTAGCTTCTTAAGTGTAAAGGAGCGTTAAAAGGATGGAGAACATAGTTAAACCTAACCTAACCTTACATAACCTCTTAAGTGGAGAATAACGTTAAGTTATATTTTAAAAAATAATTATGTTTTTTTCATAGATCTCAAAATAAGTTCAAAATTGGTTTAATACTTTCTGCACGCATACGTACAATTCTAATACGTAACCCATTTCAGTAAAGGTCGTGTGAAGGGTGCGTATTAGGAGTTGGGGGCGTTGTAAATATAAATAGACGTGCTGAGTGTTTTGGAATATATGACAGTTGATAGTACTTTTCTTTGAGTTTATTGCTTTGTGGAATTCTAAATATACCATCTTCTCAAAATTTATGATTATATATGAGCACTATACACAAATACAAAACTATACATAAAGCCAAATGTGTTAATATCACATATTGGGGGATTCCAAAACGTTTCTTTGTAGCTTATCTTCCTTTGGCAAGTTTCTGCGGTTTTCTTTTTAAGTATATTTTCCTAAACATATGCATATTGAAGATCTTCGTGGCAAAGTCGGTAAGACGCTTGTCTCGTTTTTTTTTTAGTTTTAAAAAAAATATTCCAGTCTGGTTTACGCTAAAGGCTTCTTGAACATATTTTTCGTTGGTTGGTAAAGATTTGACATATATAAATAAGCCCGCCAGGTTGTACTGTATACGATGAAACTGTTATTCAATACAATACATACTCAGGAAAACATCCAATCGAATGGCCGCAGCCTACTTTCCCTTAAACTCAACTTTTTGTATTGTAATATTTTTCTCTCAATAATAGTGAACACGAATCCTAATTTAGAACATTGTAATTTATTTTTATCAAATACTGTTTATTCCACTTTTTTTGTGACTGTATAACCATACCGGTTTCAAGGCTTTCACCTCATCTTCAGGGGAGCGCAAACAAGACTGAAGATGAGGTGAAAGCCTTGAAACCGGTAGGGTTATACCGTCACAAAAAAGTGGAATAAACAGTGTTTGATAAAAATAAATTACAATGTCTTTAAACCTCCACAACGTTAATGCCTTAACTATAAACAACATAATTTAGAACATCCCTGAGAAGAAGCTGCTCTGTAAACTGAGCTATGTAAGTTTTTCTTTTCTTAATATAATTGGATTTTTTTAAATACAGTTTATTCATGAAATACACATTAAACTTGTTTAATTAAGTTTTAATCTAATGGGATTGAGGTATGCATATTGAATATTTCAAAGAAAATAAAATAAATTACTTTTGTATGCTGAATTATTTTTGTAATCAATGGCAAAAAACGTAATCGTTAACAATTAATTACAATCGTTAGCAATTGTATAATTATACACCGGATATGTCCTAAAATGTCAAAAAGTCCAATACTATGTTATAACAGTTTCGACTTCGCTTCAAAACACCACATTTCAAAAATTCTTGAAAAAATCGAAAATATGTCAAATTTATTAAAATGTGTCAACAAGTCTGAAAACGTTTCGGAAAACCATACATTCAATTGATTTTAAATTCATGCTTTTGCTTTGAAATCTTTTGTGCAGAATTATAAAAATAATAATAATAAAAGAACAATTAATATTTTAGCACTATTTACAGAACATACTCTCCTCCATGGGGATTAAAATAATCATGAGGTGATTAAAATAGTCATGAGGTGACTAAAATAGTCATGAGGTGATTAAAATAGCCATGAGGTGATTAAAATAGTCACAAATTATGATTATTTTCGTTTCCATGACAATAATAGAAATTGAACTCGTAACTTTCGAGCTGGAAGAGAAAGGTCTTATCAACCAAGCCATGGAGATCGTTTTATTTTTAATTATATTATTTCATGAATTTAACTTAACCACCGTAACATGTGTTTGTACCTTCAATCCTGAGACCATTTATGGTTGAAATTATCTTAGTTTGTTTGACTAATATTGAGGTGTAACCATACATAGGTGTTTCGACGTACCATGATACCAGGTCATGGTACGTCGAAACATGACCTGGTGTCATGGTACATCGAAAGCATGATAGTTTATTGGGTCTTAAGTTCACCCATGTTTTATGGATATGTGATAAATGTTGTTGTATGTAATATTAAGCGCTACCTTTAACTTGTTTCCTGTCACAACCCTTATTTCAATGTCTCTCAACTCGCCCATTACACGTAAATATACTCCAGTTTTTCTGAGTTAACCTATACATCGCTCACACTATATTCCACCCTTATTTCCATAACTATAACCCTTGATTTGGCTATATCAATTTCGTTACATGTGTGTAGTGTTGATATTTAATCAAAATGTTGATAGATTCCCAAAGAGGCTGACTTCAAATGAATCCTTAAGCTACACACGTCATTCAAATCTCTGATACTTTGAGACAGACAAACATAAATCAAATCAATATATATATATATATATATTTGAGGAAATGAACATTTACTGTATTGGACGTATGCATCACCTAAAATATATGATTTATTTGTAATTGCTGTGTACCTATTGTAATGAAATTTTCCTTATGCGTGGCCTTCGCAATAGTCACTATAAAAAGTCGAACAACCCATGCAAGCGAGGAGCGCGCGATATACATAGTATCTAGTAAGCCATGACGGCATACACGGGCGAATAAAGGGGCTTACGATGAGCGGTGGGCTGCACATAAGGAATGAAAAATGACAAAAATATATTCTCAGTTTCTAGAACGTCTACTGTATTTTATTAACAACCAAATTTTACCTACTAAAGAAGAATCTCTTCACCCTGCTACTTTTTACCGGAAAAGCAAGAAGTTAACCGAAATCTCCGACTATTTAGCGGCAGCCATCCACCTATTTTAGTCTTTACACATGTACCAAAATAAAATATTATTAATTTATTCAATATGAATTAATAATAATATATCAGTTGCTGAAACAAATTAAAATGCTGAAAACTACCCTTGTATCCACTAAATGGAATAAACTTGAGATGAGATGAACTTGAGACAATGGAACATTGTGAACATCTTCAGGAATAACCAAATAGCCAAAAATGTAATTGATACCCACCCGATTAAAAAAAAAAGGTTTTACAGTCTGGATTTAGCTCAAAAACTCTTTAAAATATTTTTTGTTAGATGAAAATCAGTGTTTTGCATCAATGAGTACTTGATTTGTGGAACATCTACAACTCTCCGGGTAGCAGAATGCTTGATGGAAAAATATTAATACCTTTGCCACGATGAGAAGAAGAAATATTACGGAGTTGCCCAAAATAAAGCTTATTACATTAAAAAAAGCTTATTAAAAGTATAAAGTACAAAGCCATTTTAATAGAAATTCTTTTAAAAAAATTCCTTACGAAAAAGTTCTTAAAAGAACATTATTTTTATATCAACAGTTCTTAATTAATGTGCGACCCTCGTCAATGGCGCCGTCAATTAATTAAAATAAGGTCAACACAAAACTCGCTGTTTCAACACGAATTCAACGTTTCAAATGTAAACACATTTGAAAAGTTGAAGAGTAATTAAACGCTCGAACATGCTTCATAGAAACATTCCTGACATACGTCCATAGAAACTTTATATGAAGTCAATTTGACTAACGAGAACTAATATTCTCAAAGTTTTTTTCCTTAAATATTTTTTGTTGTTTTTTTTTGTAATTTAAAAAAAATCGTATTGACATAACATAACGTTATTACCCTGTCGAGGTTGGCAGACAGGATAAAGCACGAGATTTTATTTCAGGTCCCAGCGTTCTTCATACAGTACCGCATTTATACAACTGGCGACCCTAGACATTGTGAAATTTGCACCTCTCCACCCTCTACTTTAAATTCATAATTTAAAAATGCTTCCATTTTGTATGATGTATTTCACCCCACACAACAAGCCACTACAATTTAAATCATGCTATTTGCTCCGCAAATGCATCGACGATTTTATCGAGGTCCATATTCACTGTTTTATCTGATTGTTTTGAAAATACGAATATATGTGATGCGTTAACTCTGTTGTAGCATGGATCTTAAATATTTTTTGATCGTTTCAATAATGGAAAACTTCGTTTCAGGGAACAGTTTGTTAATGGCGTGCATAACTGAAATAATGTAAATATTTGGGTAAACAGCATTTTTTTAGTTATTAGTTTTATAAGTGTTTCATTGAACAGTGGTGGTCATTATTAGATTCAAAATATAAATTGAAATGAACACATCATCGTCCTGTCGTGTAGCTCATGACTGAGTATCGTGAGTCTCATGATAGCATCTGACGACTCTTCTCCATCCATCCCTGAACTCCGTGGAGGGTAGTTCACTGATAAAGTGTACTCCAGTTGCAGCTCTTACAACACATTGGCATTATTTCTCTTACGCGTTATCATTTCACGCTTGCAGTAACCACAAGCCTCTCCAAACTGCCTCCTTGGCTACGAGCAATGTGCCCGAAGAAATTGTAGAAGTTGTATCAGGACTATGAATGAAGACAACTTCCGTGGCCTAGTTGATAAGACACCTGTCTCCCAGCCGGGAGATTGCGGGCTCACATCCCGCTGGAACCCAGATTTTCTTAAAAAGGATTTGGTTTTTCACTCCTCTTTTGCAACCAACAAGACCTCTTTTGCAACTTTCTGGTTGGTTGTAAAAGATTACCACAAATTTTGCCCTCTGTTTATTTGACTATCTCGATAGGAAATGGTATATTGATGTATAAAACAATACATTAAAAGTACAAACATATTTTTTATATTTTGAAAGTCACTGATTCATTATTCAAGTTAAAAACAAAACAAAACTAAAACAAGTGCGTAAAATAGAAACTTTTTAACCGCGAAAATCTTACACGAAGTCAACATGTTTCAAAAACACGCTTTTACATGTTTCACGAACATGTTTGGCCAATCTGCCGGTTTCGGCGAGATTACTCCCTTCTTAAAGTTCACTTGATTAATGGCAAAAAACTGTTAAGTCGAAAACTAAGTTTGCGAAAGTTCGGGCAAACTTTCGGCAAAGAAGAAGAGGTTCCAGCGGTTTTTGATGAAATCCCCATCATTATAATAATAATCGAGCAATTTGTATTTGCGAAAATTTCTTACCGCCAGCGCGGTTAATAATTTAGATGCTGAGTGCCTGAAAATTTTCCCTTCTTCTTAGATATATCTTTTACAATTTGTTGTTTTCAGCAATACAAGTGCTATGCACAGAAACTAGGCAGCGCCGTTTTTGGCAAAATTATAGAAAATAAAAAAAAATAAAAAATATCATTTTATTTATATAAATAAATAAACAATAAATATAGGTTTATTGACAGCAACACAGTATGTACATAATATATCTAAATATGTTGTTTATAGTTAAGGCATTAACGTTGTGGAGGTTTAAAGACATTGTAATTTATTTTTAACAAACACTGTTTATTCCACTTTTTTATGACGGTATAACCCTACCGGTTTCAAGGCTTTCACCTCATCTTCAGGGGAGCGCAAACAAGACTGCGCTCCCCTGAAGATGAGGTGAAAGCCTTGAAACCGGTAGGGTTATACCGTCATAAAAAAGTGGAATAAACAGTGTTTGTTAAAAATAAATTACTATATCTAAATATTCTTCAAGAACACATAAATTGCAGATTATACATTAAAGACAGAATCCATCAAAAGGTCAGGGCTCATCTAATAACATCCCCCCGGCCAAGATACACCCCACCAATATAGGGCGAATCCAGCCACGGGGACACCAGATGGTTTTGAGCCTACACCCTCAATGATGATTATCATATGTATCATGATAATCATCATTGCTTAGTTAGTCAATTGTTTAAGGGATGTAACGAGAAAACTCTAAGAAGGTTACGAAATCCTAATTCGTGGTAAAAGAAAAACGTGAATGGAAAGATAAACGTGATGTATGGATGAATACTGATAAGTTAGGGCAAGGTAAAAAGTTCTGTTGTTTAATTTTTTTTTTCAGATACTGGAAGACTTACGAGGGATATAAAACAAAGTTAGTAAGGCACCTAAACATATATCATATACTTATGTTAATAAGGATAATATTAAAAACAAAGTTAGTAAGGCACCTAAACATATATCATATATAATACTTATGTTTATAAGGATAATATTAAAAACAAAGTTAGTAAGGCACCTAAACATATATCATATACTTATGTTAATAAGGATAATATTAAAAACAAAGTTAGTAAGGCACCTGAACATATATCATATACTTATGTTAATAAGGATAATATTAAAATCTAGGATGACAGTTACTTTTAACAACGAAAGTAAAATACAACACAATATTAATTATATATATAAAACAGTGCCATGACCTCCGCAGTCTAGTTGAAAAGGCACCCGTTTTCTAATAGGGGGAGGTAGGTATGATTGCTTTGAAATGCGCATGCTAAGATGGTCAGCTGGTGTGTCCCTAAGAGACAAAATTAAAAGTTCACGCGTTCGTGGAAGCCTAGGTGTTACAGACATCAACAGTAAGATGGAGGAGAGGCGATTGAGATTGTATGGGCACGTTGGACGCAGATCACCCTATCACATTGTGAACCAAGTAATCTCCATGAATCTTCCTCGAATAACAACCAGAGGAAGACCAAAGAATTCGTGGAGGGTGCGAAAAGATAACCTGATGCAGAGGCACGGCCTGGGGGACGTAGTCCGGGACAGAAGAGCATACAACCTGAGGACGAGGAGAGCTGACCCCAACAGTCTTCGCAGACAGTGAATTGGGATGGAACCAGGGAGAAAAATAAGAAGAAGGTTTGACTCCTTTTGAAACACAGATTCTCAAAAAAATCTAGTGAAGTTTTCACTTGTTTTTTTTTATTTTCTGATTTGTTAGAAGAGATTGTCACATGACATTAAAACTGTCAATTGCGAAAATTTAATAAAATATAACAATTTTTTCATGAGATACGGAGTTAAGTTATTCTTGCATGTGTCTCTTTGATAAGTTTTACAATTGAAAGTTTTGTTTTCAGACAGTATTATATTTTAATTTTAAATACATGTTTTAAGTGGAATATAAATATTTATAAAAGAAATTAAAATAATATCCAACAATAATAATATCTGCTGTGCATACGTCCGTGTGTAAGTTAAGGTTTATCAAAAGTTGTTATCATAATTAAGATGAATTTCAATGAGACGGTTTAGTTAAAGAAAAAAAGGTAAATCAAAATTAGCATCGCTGTCTTAAAATTAGTTTATAATTGATAGTTAGGGTTTCGTTAAAAAAATAGGAATGGATCCAAGAGAAAGAAGAACAAAGCTCGCTAAATACGAGTATATGCGCGACTATCGGAAGTAATAACGTTAGAGACAAATAGCAGAAGAAGCCAATGGGTGTCAGGCTGTACATACTTAACAAATGCAACAATAACAAGAAACTGAATTAGTTCGATACCACCATCAACCACGCTGTTATGGGGACAAAATAAGTCCCCGCGATCTACACAAGAATATCGTCACGTAGTGATAAAGAAGGAACTGTCCACTGGTGGCGACACACTTGAGTATGGAAAGAATAGTAGTAACGACTGACTTAAGGTCACACTTGAGTATGGAAAAAATAGTAGTAACGACTGACTTAAGGTATACCATCACGGAATACTGAAAGGGACTCGCAGCGCAGTATTTTTTTCTTATAAAGAGGCTTAAGGTCTGGAATTCAAACAGCCTAGCAAGTTCCTAGTACTTTCACAGAAAATTTTAAATGCAACGAAACTATCATTTGACGGTAGTAGAGTAATTCGGAGTAGCCAATCGGTCCAAAGATGAACTGATGTAAGGCTAAGTGGAATTCACTTCGAAAATTACTAACTGGATTATTATCGCAGTACCATAGAACAGTGCTCCGCAACCGGTGTGCCGTGGCACACTGGTGTGCCGTGAGCCGTATACAGGTGTGCCGCGGTCAAATTCAATGTACGAGTATTTGACATTTTACAATTTTTCATTATGTATTTAATACACAATAACTGGTGCCAACTGTTAAAAACTGCGTAGTGTGCTTTGTACACACCATGGCCGCACCAAATTAATCATAGACAAAGAAAAATGACCCTTATGCGCGTCGCTGAAGACTCATGCCTAATTTAATACCTATATATTTTAGCTTTTGGTGTGCCGCGGAATTCTAGGAAGAATTTTGGTGTGTCGTAGGTGAGAAAAGGTTGCAGAGCACTGCCATAGAATGTGCTCTGTGAATTGATCCGAATGGCCACAAAAATTGCAAAAGGGAGAACAGACAATATTGAAGCTTAGAAAACTGAAGAAATAGGAGATTAATGAGCGTAGGATTATGCAAGCTCAACGAAATTGTGATTTTCAACAGGTGTAATTCACGAGATTGGAAAAGAAGCCAATGAGGGTCGCACTGCGGAAGCTCAACGAAAGCGTGATTTTCGTATTTTTTAAAAACACACATGAACGAGGACGTCTGGTATCAAACGACCAACAATAAAGGTATACGATAATTTTTATTTGTCATCACTTCAGCTTTGCAAGTCAATTTTTATCGCGTGATTTTTCACTAGTCATAGTTAGTAGTTATCTCAAATTGTCTAAGCCTAGTTTCTGGTTAAACATGCTACCTTAATTTAAAATTCTATCACAGGGTGGTTTCTCAAATTAAGGCGAGATCACATCCTCATCTCTCAGACATACAAAAGAAGGTTATGTTTTTTTAACATGAGGTTTTATATATTTTTTATTGATTGGGCAATATCCCTGGTATAGTTGGTAAGAAGCTTTTCTCCCAACTGGAAGATTACAACAGGGTGGACACTTTTCGACTCACTTGAGATATCCCACAGTTATCGTCGAGAATACCCGGGGACAAAGATGCCTACTCTCAGGTGATATTCAACGTTGGGGGGGGGACCTGACATGACACTGGGAAGAAGATCTTCGCGAATGAATCTTCTTCATGTTTCACTTTATGAAAGGCGTTCGGTAATGGTGGGCTTGTAGCAGTCTTCATTTACTCCATCCATCTCTATTAGATCTTATTTTTCGTAATACATAGTGTTAAAAAATAGTAAATAATAAAAGGTTTTCTCAGATAGTAGTTTAGCATTTCTTGATCAGGTGTCGTTAGGTAAAAAAAATCGTTGCTTACTTCATACCAAACACGTTGAATGTATATTACAGTATTTTAAAAGATAAACTTATTTTCTCAAATTCTTTTTGAGCCTCCTCCACTCTGGAAGGACTGGTACTGCTAATGACGACCAAATCAAGAGTTTGGTTCAGACAAAAAACTGAAGTACTAAAAATATCGAAATCCATCAAGTTTTTTATATTATATATTTTTTATTTTAATTTACGAGTAATAGTTTGATTTTATAAATTTGAATAAATCTTACAGTTTATTAATTTACTGATTTTATTTTTATCTTATAGTTTTGGTAAAGTATCGAGTTTAACGTTCATCGACGAAAATCTCTCTCCACCTTCCTTTCTAACTTTCCATTTATTTCCCTGCCCAGCATTCCTAAGAGGGAGTTTATTTTTTTTATAATTCTTAGTGAGTAAAATATAGAATGATACATACATACCATCACGCTGTTTCCCTACCCTAGAGTGGACAGAGCGTCAGACTTTCCTATGAATGACATAGAATTGACAGACTTCCGACGCACGTATATAATCTCTTTCAGGTCCATATATATTCCGATGATGTTTCTATGATTTCTATAATTTTGAAGTTTCTTTCTTTCAAAATTTCATTCACTCGATCCAATCATATTTTCCTTTGTCTTCCTCTATCACGGCTTCTACTCACATTTGCACTGTACATTCATTTTATTAGTCTTTCTTCATCCATTTGTTCTACATGCCCAAACCATCTCAGAATGCTCTCTTCATCTTACTCAACACATCACATCAGTCAGTTCAAATTATCCATAAACACTTTGTTTCGTGTTCTGTCAAACATTGCCACCTAATATAATCTTCTACAGCATGTATTCGGATATTTTCATTACTTTTATCGTCCACGTTTTACTCTTATACATCAAATATGGTGCTTAACTACTGTTGTGGACTATCATCTTAGTATATTTTAATGCTGTCAGTATGGTACAAATTTGTTTAAAAGTAATGGACGAAAGATTAGCTAAAGCAATTTATTTTTATTTATTTTATTTATTTATTTACACATGACAAGAAATATACATAATTTGCGAAAAAACAACAGGTAATTTAACTTGAATACACAATGTTAACGGATCTGGGTTTGTTGCCTTCTTTCGTTTACCGTGTCCCCAGTAAACTAGGCTTTTGCTTGTATCTCACTGAGGACATATATCATGAAAAAATAAATCGATACTTCTTTCTGATTTTTGAATATATTAAACCCCGTTACACATTCTCATCAACCTGACAAACAGTAACACTCAATTACATATGTATACATCACGCGAAATCAAACTCCTCACACTTCATCTCTCTAGACAGACCAAAACGTTCATCCCACAATATACCGCACATAATCATAGAAAAACAACAAAAAAAACCACAACCCAAGAGCTTAACAAACCTTTGCTACAAGTCATTCCTCTTGCAAGCCCAAGTATTCAAAATCCTGTCGCAATAACAACCACGCTCCGATCGACTGCCTAAATTGTTTTCCTCCTTTTGCCTTTATTGAATTCGTCTTAATTTTTTTGAAAACGGCTTTATTGAATACTTTATTAAAACATCAATCAATATAACACTAGTCCAGTGAAAAATGTTCACTTCCATACATCAAAGATAGTACTTAAATACTGTCGTGGACTATCTACTTAGCGTATTTTGATGCTGTCAGTATAGGAGAGATTTGTTGAAAAAGCGGAAGAAAGATCAACTTAAGCCATTACTTTATAAAAACATCAATCATTATAACACTAGTCCAGTGAAAAATTTTCCATTGTGATTTTTTTTTCTTTTTCCGCAATCTCTTTTCTCTTAGTCATAAAGTAAAATAAATCTTTGTTTTATAAATGTATTTTACTTCTCTGAGAGTAAATATCGTTTTATAGAGAATTTCGAGAGAGACAGGAAGTGAGGAAGGATGGCTGAGATGAGAGTTGCCACGTCATCATTTAGATTTATTATTTGAAAGCCAACCCAAGCGAGAGATTCCGCAGATAGTATTAAAATTATCTATACAAAGCCACTCTTTAAAGATTCAAACGTGAAATTTTAAATGGAGTTAGTGTCTGTTGGAAATAAGCGATTTGGAAATAATCGTTTTAATGTTAACTACTCGTATATCTCTCGTATATCTCGTATTTTTTTTTTTTTTTTTATGAAAACAACTATTTTGATTGAAAAAATGGGCTCCATAAATAATATTCTTTTAATTAACATAAATTCAATAATTAAGAAACTACATAAAAGCATATACCATCACGCTATTTCCCTATCGGTGTAGGCATAAAGGATAAAGCATCAAACTTTTCGATCTCGATACACATATCCTTCACCTCTTCGAAATCCATACATCCCATGTAATAACTCCTATGATTTTATAACTGCTGTTGTCTAACGGTTAGCATCATTCATGCTATTAAGGCTAGCGCCTCAGGTTTGATTCCTGGCGGATTCGCTTCTGGACTGGTTTCATTCTTAGAACATTTTATATCTGAAGTAATGTTTTTGGTGCAGCTTGAATACTGTTAAGCAATGTAAAAATTCATTCATACAAACCACCACGTCATCTCTCTGTTGAAATAGGCAAAGAGGACAGAGCACCACACTTTCCTATCTAGAAACACACCCTCCCCCTCTTATATATCCATATATTTCTCATAAAGAGTCGTTTGAAAACCAATAAGTGCTCAAAACGTTGTTTAATTCATTGATCCGTAGCAAACTAGAAAGCAATGCTTGCATTTGGAGCCCGGTGGGGGCGCATAACTCGCTCATGGTGGAGAAAGTACAAAAAAAATATCTACGATGTCTCTATATGAAAGCGTTCGGTGTCTATCCATGGCTTTATCCTACTCAGTTTCTGCTGGGCATGCTCGGGTATATCTCCTTGAGCGTAAGAAGAGATCTGCGTCTCCTGGTATACGTTGTCCAACTCGTTCGAGGAGTTGTGAGCTGTCCAGCATTACTACAAATACTAGCGTTAAATGTTCCTAACAATAACACTAGACTGCGCCGGCAAGAACTGTTCTCAATAACATACGCAAGAATGGGTCTTCCAGCCGCTATGCATGTTGGAAGGGCCTTAACTCTTCTGAACGGGACTGCTTCGGATATTGACATATTTCATATCACATTACCAAATGCAAAAGTAAATTTTCTTCTTAGATTGAGCGCGTTAGAAATCACTCATCAACATACTTAAGTGACTGAATATATGTGTATCATATGTTTGTGTGTATATACTCGTTTGTATGCATATGCATTATTTTTTATTTTATATATTTAAAAAAAAAATTCTATGTAATTTTTCTTCTTTTTTAATGTCTTGTATTTTTCAAAGTAATTGGGCTAAGCCTGTTTTGAAAAAAATAAATAAACAAATAAAATAAATAAATAAAACTCCTACGATTTCTCAGACTTTTAACATTTCTTTATTTCTAAATATCACTTACTTGATCTAACCATACTTTTCTTCCTTGGTCTTTTTCTAACACACCTTCCATTAATATTTGCACTGTATATTTGTTTTGTTAGTCTTTATTCTTTTATTCGTTTTACAAGTCTAAACTATCCTCTTGGCATGCTTTAAGAAGGGACTGAAAAAACTCCTAATTTCTAGTCAGTAAAATAACGAGTTTCATTCCTGATTTTTCTTTCCTCTCCACCATCCCTTCCTTTCCATTTAATTGATGATACCTCACTTTATATGAAAAATAATGTTCGGGTGATTGTCCGTTTTTGTGGGGTTCGTGGGCATATGCTCACGTATGTGTTCATGGATTTCGTGGGGATGGATAGTCATTTGAATGATTTATGCGGCCATGTAACTTGCTTCATTTACTTTTGTCTGGTTGGTTGGAAGATATTGCCGCCTGACAATAAGCCCGCCAGATTGTATTTGTAATAAAAGTGTTAAATATCTCATATTGATCTAACTCAATATCAGCCTTAAGTTCCCATTCACCAGTTTTCACTTAATTCCGTATTCTGTCATACATTGTTACCCCGTGTATTCATTATTTTCAAGGCACGTATAGTATTTCTTAAACATTTATTTGCCTCCTTTCATTATTTTCCCACGTCCACGTTTCACTCCCATACAATAAAGTAATTACTTAGTGAGATACAGGCAAAAACTTAGTTATCTGGAGACACGACAAATGAAAGGCAACAAATGTAGATCCATTAAAATTGTGTCTCCAAATTGAATAACCTGTTGTTATTTTCGCAAATTGTGTATATTTCTTGTCATGTCATGTAAAATAAATAAATAAAAAATACTGTTCTGAACTATCATCTTATCCCATTTTGATATTGCCCGGTTCGAGTTTATACGTTTTAGTGTCCTGTTGACTTTGTTTTCTATCACTATACGCCGATCGAAATATATTACATCTCTTCCATCATAAAAAAAAATACTAACCAATTAGTAGAATTCCTCAACTTGATCCAATCTTTCATTGTTTACTCATATATTACAATAACTTTTCTTTTCACACTTAAATGGATATTTCATGGTTAAATCATGGTTTAAAATATTTACAATCCTATGAATGATTACTTGATTTTCTCGGAACAGGTTTAATTAGGATTGGATTACACTTTGTTTAAAATCGTCTTTGTGAAGTTTTACGTCGACTACGCCCTTCTTCCACAAGTGTGTAAAAAAGGCAGGCAAGATTGCGTCTTGCACTTTCGATTACAGTGATCTCATTTTAACTTAAGACACAGTGGTGTAATAGATTTCTGTTATCTGTAGAGTAATATTAGATATTCTTCTTCTTGCATTGGATTGTTTATTCGAGTGTTTTACCGGTTATTATCTGATGTTCTAAAGAGTGCAGTAGTTCGTGTGGAATCAGATCTTGTTGCAATTTCATATGCAATTACAATTCTGTTACCTGTTCTATAGTTCCTCATTCTACAGTCTTTTTCCATGTACTTATTTTCCATATACCTGATTTAAGGCATCCAGATTTTGTATTTTTATTTTCTTTCAAACGATGGTTTTAGATGGTACATAAGGTGGGTTTTTTCTAACCAACGAGTTCATCTTGGATACTCTTATCTGTTTTAATCCATGATAGGTTTAACAAAAACCATATTTGTTTAAATGCAATTAAAAAAGAAATTAATGACCAATATCTATTAAATTATGGTCGGAGTAGATGAATCAATGACAAATATCTATTCAATTATGGTCGGAGTAGATGAATTAATGACAAATATCTATTCAATTATGGTCGGAGTAGATGAATTAATGACAAATATCTATTCAATTATGGTCGGAGTAGATGAAATGAATTTGGTCAAGGATAAGAAAGGGGAAATATTAAAATTTTGATGAAAGGTCACTTTAAGTAATGTTATTTTTTTTCGATTACGTTAAATCTCTTCTGACCTGGCGTCCATTAAAATAGACACGGAGTTTATATGTACTTTGTAAACAACTTTATGATATATGTACGTATTTCTGATTTCTGACATAAAATGAAGATTATAATACTTATCGGACTGTTACAAACTACTCAGTTTTATAATGAGAATATCAAAAGAATTTAACAGTACCGATATCCTTCAAAACTTAAATATGTATCTAATAAGAACCAAATTAGAATATGCATCTACAGTTTGGGCTCCTCATCAGCTCAAATGTAAAAACAATATAAAAACAAATACAAAAAAAATCCTCAGATATCTATGGTACAGAACAAAGGGCGATTACCCAAAATATGCTCACCATGCCGAACTTCTCACGGTGTGTAACTATAGAAGCCTCGAAACAAGAAGGCAAGAATCCATTGCGATATTCCTACTAAAGGTTTTTCAAGGTTGCTTTAACTGTTCCGCGATTCTATAAACACTAAGTTTAAATGTACCTAATAAATATAGCCAGGAATCACCCTCTGTTCTACATACCAACTTACAGGACGAATATCATGGCTAAAACACTCAGTCGCGCGAGGTATAGAGATATTGAACCAACTAAATGACACTGTGAATATATTCTCGGTACCACCTAGCAGTATGAGAAGAGTCCTGGCTGATATTCTTCCTAATGAATAAGCTAACTATAGAAGCAGGCCCTCTTTGTGTAACAGGAGAAATCCGTGCAAAGTGGTTGAAAAAAAATAATACATTATCGACTTTGAACGTTTTGGGTGCCATCTATTTGAAATAATACGACATAATGTTACATTTAGTGTAAATAATACAATCACGAGAAAGGGTACACTTTTACACCCTTATGATTAATTCAGGACTGAATACACTGAACATTCATAAGTATGATGCACATTTGATACTGATGACTCGTGAAAGTTCATTCTAGAGTTGTGCTGAGTGAACCACAAATGAAGATCTGTAAAATGTGGTGTGGTGTGTACGTATGCAAAGGAGTTCGAAATAACATGTTTTCTAAAATCCCCAAATACTAGGCAAACATAGGTATCCTTATACCTAAATACAAGAAAAAATGCCTGTGTCATTCGAAGTGAGTATACATATAGATCATTCAGCCAGAAAACTCATTTTGTAATAGTGTGAGTAACAGTGCGTTTACAAAAACTTGTAACTTTATTTTTTATAACGAAGTGAAAAAGCAAAAAAAATATATAAAAATTATATTCAATTAACCTCAGTGAGATACAGGCAAAAGCCTAGTTTACTGGAGATACGACAAATGAAAGGCAACAAACCCAGATCCATTAAAATTGTATGTCCAAATTAAATTACCTGTTGTTTTTTCGCAAATTATGTATATTTCTTGTCATGTTTAATAATAAATAAAATTAAAAAATATATTTTATATTCAAATATTGAAATGAAAACACACGTTTTGTAAATAAAAAAAGCTGTCAGCTTAAATTGTTATAATCATAAAAATATAATGAAAGTAAGTTTATTTAACATATTAATTGTTTAAGCATGGCAGATTCTAGGAAACATTAAATAACAGGAAAGAAAATTTTCAAGATTAGAAATAAATATAGTATATAAGAAGTACAAGTATTATAAAGTAAAAATGCTCGTCAACTTTAATTAGATTGCACATAAAAAAATTAATGTAAGATTATTTAACATATTTATGTATTTGACATATTTATGTATTTAACATATTAATGTAAGATTATTTAACATATTAATGTATCATAATTACGATGCCAAATTTTAAAATAATAGTGGATAGAGTGACACTAAATTCTAGGAAACTTTAAGTTATAACAAAGAACATTCTAAGCTTTCGAAAAAAAATGAATTATACATTACTTGTACATTAGACAAAAATCGCACTCCTAATTTCGACATCGTAGTGTTTTTCTAATCACCCAGTATTTTAACAACAATACAAACGTGCGTTCTGCGCGAACCAATCGCGTGGCATTCTAAAACCAATACCACTACATAAGCTATGTAATACAAAGAGTGTTACTCACACTATCGCAATATGAGTCTTCTGGCTGAAAGATCTATAGCATAGCGCAGGGTTCGAACCGACGACCTTCCGCACGAAAATTCAATGCGTTATTACGCGGCAATGCACCTCATTCCTTATTAATGAGAAACAACAGAGACGATGAATTTGTCAAAGTCATTATTTTAATGAAATATTTTAATACAGTTGTAAGAGGACTTTGGAAGTAATGTACAATATTGTTTGACTTATGATACCGTCGTTTCTTAAACTTGTCAGTTTAAAACATGAGTCCGTCACATCACGGGAAAACGCTTCCGCAAAGATTGAAATCGCGAACCGTGACGAACGCATGAGTTCACTTTACGGTTGTGATTTCGCTAAAGACCAGGCGATATATAAAGCACATATAAGTATCAGGTCCTGAAAATAGCCAATTTACATCTCAAATCCAATCCATTCTCTGGCACTACCATCGAGAGGAAGGGAAGATCCAGACTCAGCAGACACACATGACACGCATGGCAACTAATGAAATGTTCACCATCCCTAGAGTTAAAACCTATTTTGCCCAAAGGCAATATGCATATTTGGCTCCCATTACATACAATGGCGTGCCGAATTCAATAAAGGTAAAGGTAGGAAAACCATTTAGACAGTCGATCGGAGCGTGGTTGTTATTGCGACAGGATTTTGAGTACTTGGACTTTCAGGATGAATGACGAGTGGAAAATATTTGTGTGAGCTCGTGAGTGTGGGTTTCTTCTTGTTGTTTTAATTTTGGTTGTTTTTGTATTTGTGTTTCTGTGTATTTTTTGTTTTTATTTTAATTCTTATTCTTATGATTGTGTGCGGTATATTGTGGGATGAATATTTTTGGTCTTTCTGGAGTGATGATGTGTGAGGAGTTAAATTTCGCAAGATGTTTCCAGTTGTAGTTGAGCGTCACTGTTTGTCAGGTTGATGAGAGCGTGCAACGGGGTTTTGTTTTTGTGTAATCAAAAATCGGAAAGAAGTATCAATTTATTTTTTCATGCTAAATATCCTCAGTGAGATACAGGCAAAAGCCTAGTTTACTGGGGATACGACAAATGAAAGGCGGCAAACCCAGATCCATTAAAATTGTATGTCCAAATCAAATTACCTGTTGTTTTTTCGCAAATTGTGTTTATTTATTGTCATGTGTAATAATAATATTAAATAAATAAATAAAATACTTATAGCAAAGTTGATAACAAACAAGTCCTGAAGATGAAAACTGTAACTTTCTCGAAACGTCTGCGATATAACATTTTGAAATATCTTATACAGCTGATACGGAAAACTGCGAAATTCTAAAAACATATTTCAATATAGATACAAGCTAGATAAAAGCACTTCGAAGCATGAAAAAAATTTGATACCACTGTACTTTTGCTAATACATTTTTTTGTAAAAATAAATAACTCTTTCGTTCTTTATCTCCTCCTTTTACTATTTATCTCTATTGATTTTTCTCTTCCTTTTCTCTTTCCTTTCTCTTACGCTCTTCTTCCCGTCCTCCAGCACGCCGAAAGCAGATAAATCTCTGTTTTATAACAGTGTTTTCTTGGAGATAAATCGCTTTATACAGCCGTTCACGTGGAAGCTGGAAAATTGGACCATCATCAATTAGTTTTATTTACAGACTAACAGGGTCGGGCCTGTGGCGTGGAATAAGACCTAACTTTCTTTATTCTACGGTTTAATAAAGGAATTATTCTAAACTTAACTAAATGTTAACTTTAACTCGGTAAATTTAGTTTAATTAATTAATTGATTAACATTTTTTTGTGAAAGGAGAAAAACACCAAATCACAGACGACAGACGGGCTCCGTGGCTTAGTTGATACTACCCCAGTATTCCAACACGGAGGTTGTTGGTTCCTTAAGTACACAGTACATACTCGTATACATAGAGGACCGAGTGCCAGAATGTCCTATATCAACACATTTCATTAGCCTCCTCAATATTAAAATAACTTACACGATTTCTCTGACACTCTACGTTTCCTTCTTTCAAAATAATCACTTGCTCTTACCATACTTTCTTTCATTTTCTTCTACCATGACATCCACTCACATTTCCATTACATATTTGTTAAGTTATTCTTCATTTATCCTTTTACATTTTCTTCATCTTCCTCAACACATCAGCCTTAAGTTCACATTCATCTCCAAACACTCCATTCTCTATTCGGTCATACACTCTCACCTCATTCTTTCTTCTCAGTACGCGCATTTATTCAGCTCATATAAAATATTTTTCCACGTCCACGTTTAACTTCCGTACATCAAAATTTACTTATCAAACAAAATTTTTAATGAATATGGTGTTGGAAGTAAATTTATAAATGGTATTGCATCATTAGATGTCGAATATAGAGCAAGTATTACTGTGAACGGTGCTTTCACTGAGTGGTGTAATATTTCGAAAAGATACGTTATGTCCCCCTGGTTGTTTGAATAATATCTACATATGATATATTTATGGTATGTGTGAAGGAACAACAGAGGTCAATGGGTGGCAAACAAATGCTGAATGGGAATATGTGCGGATCGCTGTATGCCGATGGAATGGTAGTGTTAGCAGATAACTTTAAAAAATGACAGAGTTTTATTAATAAATTAATAGTGTCTTGTTTGTACTCCCCTGATGATGAGGTGAAAACCTTGAAACCGGTAGGGGTATACCGTTACATAAAGGTAAATAAACTGTGTTTGATAAACAAATTACAATAAATTTATATTATTTATAAAAAAATAAATATACCAAATCATTCAAAACAGAAGTTTATTGTAGCTTAATTGGTATAACGTTTGTATTCCAACAAGCAAATAGTATTTTATATAACACTCTTGTTGTATAAAGTACAATCTATCGAGTTTATTACCATGTGACAATATCTTCCAACTAACCAGAAATATGCTGAAGAAGCCTTTAGTGAAACCCAGGCTAGAATCCTTTATTTTTAAATAAAGGGTTTTAACGGGAATCGAACCAACAACCTCAGGGCTGGGAGACAAGCGTCTTACTAACAAGGCCATAAAGGTCGAGAATTGTTGATTCCTTTTTATTTTGATACACAGAATAAAAAAAATCCAGTTTACTTTTTACTTAAGTTTTATAGAAACACTTTCTGATTTTTTATAAGTGATATTCACATGACAATAAATATTATAGGTTTAACCATACTCTATGTTACTAGGTAAGTCCAGAAAGTAAGTGTACTGAATTTTTGTAGGTTATAATTTTTTTTATTTAAACAAAAAAATTACGTGGTTACCGTAGTACATATGCAAGCTATTTTTCGACATAGTCGCCATTCCTCTCAATGCAGGTGGTGAAGCGGGGTATCAACTTTTTGATGCCTTTCTCGAAGTAGTTTCCCGCCATCCCCTCCGTCCACTTCTCCACGTTGAAAACCTTTTTCCACCCATGTGCAGCTTCAGGGAGGTAAAGAGATAGTAATCTGAAGGTGCTAGGTCAGGGGAATGCGCGGGATGGTTCAGGACATCCCATTTAAACGAGGTGAGCAGTTTGTTCGTGGCGTTGGCCGTGTGTGGTCTGGCATTGTCGTGCAGCAGGCAGACTCCCTTTGTCAGCATGCCTCTCCTCTTGCTCTGAATCACCCTTCGCAATTTTTTAGGGTCTCACAGTATCTTGCAGAGTTGATGGTCTCCCCTTGAGGCATATATTCAATTAAAATTATGCCTTGACAGTCCCAAAACACGGATGCCATGATTTTCTTGGCTGAAATTGTGGTTTTGAACTTTTCTGATCATCATGCACAGACGTACGACCGTTTTTAAACTCGCGACACCACTTGTACACACTTGTACGATTCATAGCTTTATCACCATATGCAGTTTTCACCTCATTATAAACCTCAACCGGAGGTTTTCCCTTCCAAACGAGATAACGGATGACGTCGCGTATTTCGCACTTGGCGGGAGATTGGATTGACGTTTTTCACAAAACGTGTTGTCGCGTTGACACTTTTCAACGTACTGACCTTGAACCGGTCTCGTTGCTGAGGAGAAGGGTCAGGCTACACGGAAGTGTAGCCAACATGTCGAAAATAAAATCCATCCGGTCGTGAGAGCCTCAGTACACTTACTTTCTGGACTTGCCTCGTACATTAAATAAAGTACATTTTTTGTTATCAATTATAAAATTTAAAAATCTCATAACATCTGTCAACCCAAAAGCGCTTCAATGAATTATTATATGTATGCCATCTCTCAAGGGCCAGTACACCCGTAATTTCAGATAAAAAAGCCTTGTAAGTTTTACCATTCTGGATGTGAATTTGCTTGGGTTCAAGTCCGGGTGTCTTAAAATCGTACAAAAGTTTAAATTTCAACGCCAGTAAAAATAAGTAGCTTTCACGCTAAGCACGCAGGCACCCCAGGTTTGATTCCTGACCAATTATTTATCAAACTGACTTTACTATTAAACCTTTTACAACTGGGTTTATGTGCTTCTTCTGGGGTTTACATGCTGTGAATCATATGTTATTTGTTTCAAGTGCTTTCAAATAACACAAAAAGAATGCTTTATAAAACTGCGTAGCAAATAAAACCGACGAATCATTTCAAAAATATTGTATCTTGGTAATGAAAAATTTGGTTCGATTGGTCAAGACTACGTGTTTGCTAATGACAATCGTTTCCACACTTTAAATTAATACCACCTAGGTGGTTGCATCACAATATAACTTACAATCATATTCGATCACGATATCGTATCGTTTCGCCAATAAAAAGTTTTGAAACGTTATATCCCTAAAAACTGTTCATCATCGTGCTAAGTTTAAACTAGTTTGACTTTGAAAATCGTACATCGATGTTTTCTAACAAACGAGTTAAAAACTCTTATCAATACTAGTATATTGTGATTTGTGAAGACAATCACTGTTTATTTAACTTTATATAACGGTATAATCCTACCGATTTCAAAGTTTTCACCTCATCATCAGATGAACACAAACAAGACATCTTTGTGCTCCTCTGATGATGAGGTGAGAACCTTTAAACCGGTATGGTTATACCGTTATATAAAGTTGAATAAATAGTATATGTTCAAATAAATTACAATGTCTTTATGCCTCCACAGTGTTAACTATAACCTTAACTATAAATAATATAAAATATCTTGTAAATACATTTGTCATGTCGCGTCTGGATTATTGTAATTCCATTTATTCTGGTATATCACAAACTGATTGATTCCAAACTTTGTTACTTTGTATTTAAATTCTTTAATGAGATGTCTACGTTATATTTGTCAAATCTGCGTTTGATAAATGTAGCTTCAGTGAGGAATGTTGAGATCGATTTCATCTCCATCAAATAAATGTATTGTTTTGAATCGATCCAATACTGTGGGGCATTATGACAGGCATTATCATTGCTTGTCCTTTTACGTGGAATTATCTGGCCCTAAGTGCTAGCTATTGTATGTATCGTGTGCCGCTTTAGGAAATACTCTAAAAAAATACCTTTTTAGGAGGTCATATTAAAATTTACGCTTTTATACGTTTTTTTATTATTAATTAATTGGCACGAGACCTCAGTGGCTTAGTTGTAAAAATGTCTGTATTCTGACCCGGGAGTTCCAGACTTCATTCCCATTGGTAATTTTTTTTAAAGGATTCTTGTCAGTGCTTTACTTAAGGTCTCAATAATATTAAAGCTTTACTTAAGGTCTCAATAATATTAAAGTTTTACTTATGGTCTCAATAATATTAAAGCTTTACTTAAGGTCTCAATAATATTAAAGCTTTACTTAAGGTCTCAATAATATTAAAGCTTTACTTAAGGTCTCAATAATATTAAAGCTTTACTTAAGGTCTCAATAATATTAAAGCTTTACTTAAGGTCTCAATAATATTAAAGCTTCGCTTAAGGTCTCAATAATATTAAAGCTTTATTTAAGGTCTCAATAATACTTAAAGTCTCAATAATATTATAAGAGATTAGTTTTGTTTTATTTTGAAATTGTATATAAATACATTTAACATATATATTGTGTAACAACATTTTTTTTCAATCAACCAGATTTTGTTACGCAATTCATATCAGAATCCTTAAACTTAGTCAATAAAAATAATATTTGAATAAAAGTAAAATAATAAAACAATTTATGTATATAACATATGATATTTCAGGGAAAAAGAGATAGATACAAACCATTACGCCATACATATATCGCGTCTTCCAAATCCATACACTTTCTCCTACATCTACTTTCTTCATTCATTCGTTATATATACACAAACCATCTCAGAGTGGTATTGTTTATCTTTGTAGCGAGTTGCTTATCTTTATACGTCGTGATGATCTTGATTTGTATTTATTTACATATAAATACTCAGGAATGCGGATGAAAACGAAAGTGAACAGCGGGTAATTAATAACAAGTCTTTGACAGTTGAATGAACAATAATAATCTTTATTTCTCGGCGCGTGGGTAATTTATACTAGTGAGTGAACCAGTTCGCGATACATATTCTGTCTTACTCTAGCGCGTGCATTGACGGGTAGATATTTATTTGCATTCGGAGATGGCGAGACAAAGCGTAAATACTATTTGTGAGTACACATTGTTGTTAATAGTACATCGGTCATTGACCCTGTATGTTTACTATTTTAACAATAAATTATGTTTAACAATTCCTTTATTTATTTTGACAATTATTTATTTATTTAGGTAGGTATCCCACATCTTACTCAACACATCAATAGCCTTTAGTTCACATTCATCTCCAATCATTTTTCAGAAATTTAATAGCAGTTAGATACAATTTAGCTATATGACAATAAACCCGTTAGGCTATACTCTATTCAATAAAAGTGGAATTCAATACAATTTGGAGGTTTAAGACCAACTTGAGATGTTCCATGATGGACTTCAAGAAAACCTTTCTCCATTATTCACGTTATTCTGTTGAATGAAGGATATTCGGAAATGAAGGGTATTTTGCTGAATAATAGGTATCTTGAAAAGACCAGCTAGACTATGTAGGTTATTTGTGCAATAAATTTTGAGCCAGTAAAACCCTGAAAGCAGTAAATATCTTGCCAGTAAATATGCAAAACATACAATTCGTGTTTTTAAGTAAGATTTGTTTTGAAATAAAACATGAAATATGAAAATATATTTTTATAGTCAAAGGATATGTACACATTCACATTATTTTCCAGTCATGATTGACTTTAACACGTTTTTGATATCGCATCATTAGTTTCCTTATTATATTGTCAATAAATCTATTATCGTGTTAAGCCAGTCAAATCATCAGAACATTAACTATCAACCAGTAAAAATCTTTACATCAAACACACTAAACATGTTAAATTATTTGTACCATAAATATCAAATCAGTAAAATCCTCAGCACAAAACACGTTTTGTTACTAAAATCCTTTGTTCGATTAAAATCAAACCAATAAAATCATTTGAACAAAAAATATCAAGACTGTAAAATAAATATCAAACCAGTAAAATTTCCAGTACAAAACACATACATTTTGTTGCTAAAATCCTTTGTTTGATTAATATCAAACAAAAAAATGAACCAAAAATATCAAGGCAGTAAAATTCCCATTAGAATAAATCAATGGCGTTTTGGTAAAAAGGTACAAGTCATCAATTACTTATTTGTCAGTTTGAAGTTTTGCAGCACTTGTATTCCTGAAATATAGACCTCAGGTAAATTTTAAAGGTAAACTTTGAATACATAAATTATTTATGTATTCAAAGTTTACCTTTAAAATTTACCTGAGATCTGTATTTCGGGAATACATGTGTTGCAAAACTTCAAACTGACAAATAAGTAATTGATGACTTGTACCTTTTTACCAAAACGCCATTGAAATATCAAGATGGTAAAATCATGTGTAGCATAAATATCAACAGTAAAATCCTTTGTACAATATACAATAAACCAGTAAAATGATATTTACAATAAATATCAAGCCAGTTAAATTATCTGTTCAAAACACGTTTAGCCAGTAAAGTCCTTTGTACAATATACAATAAACCAGTAAAATGAAATTTACAATAAATATCAAGCCAGTTAAATTATCTGTTCAAAACACATTTAGCCAGTAAAGTTCTTTGTACAATATACAATAAACCAATAAAATGATATTTACAATAAAAATCAAGCCAGTTAAATTATCTGTTCAAAACACATTTAGCAAGTAAAGTTCTTTGTAAAATATACAATAAACCAATAAAATGATATTTACAATAAATATCAAGCCAGTTAAGTTATCTATTCAAAACACATTTAGCCAGTAAAGTCCTTTGTACAATAAATACTAAGTTAGTTAGTTTTATAGTAAAATTCTGCCTCTTCATTCTTTTCACTTTAAATTTGCTTAAATATCCGAAACCTGGTTTAATTCAGGTTGGTACCTTTTTGAATAAAAATACACAGCTTTATTTCTCCTTAAAATCATTCCGCCCCTGCGCATAAGCAACACAGGGAGATTATTCTATTGGAATTTCAGCACAAATAAGCAATTTTGAGGAGTTCCACCTCACCACGGTATTGACTTACCTTAGTAAAACAATTATTTTGTTAACGGTGAGGTATTCACGTTAAATAAGCAGTTATAGCTTTGCACTTAACTCAAACATAACTCAAAAATTACGTTAATTAAAGTATTTTTCTTTAATTGTTTTCTAAACAAGAAATAGACGACTTACATACGAGTATATAGCGATGTATTATTATAATTGTATAATAACACAGTACCATAATCCTTATGACAAAGTTGATTATAAACAAACCCTGAATATGAAAACTGCAACGTTTTCGAAACGTTAGCATCAGAAGTCAAATCTCGCGATACAACTCTACGAAAGCCGTTATACAACGGAAACTTTTGTTAACGCAAGATTTTTTTTTTGTACATTTAAAAACAAATTCACGGAAAATTACCGAGATTTTCCCATGAAATATTTATTGTATTTTTTTTGTCAAAAACTGTTTATTCCACTTTATATAACGGCACAACCATACCGGTTTCAAGGTTTTCATCTCATCATCATGGGAACACAAACAATACGATTATGTTCGAACTGGTACCAATATACGAGTACACGCTTCTAACGGTAAAAAATGGTTGATTGTAGCTGGGAGATTGTAGCTGGAGGGAGAGTGAAGACAACTTCAACAAGCAGCGGTGAAATACATACAATCTTCTTGATTGAAATTCTAAGTTAAAGGTTATATTTAAAAAATATGGTATAGTTGATTGAATTGACAACTTCCGTAGTCTAGTTAGTAAGATAATTATTTTTTGACCCGGAAGCTGTGGATTAGATTATCACTGGAATACAATTATGTAATTAAAAAAAAGAAGGTTTTCAGTCTAGTTTCATTAAGGCTTGTGGTCATTAAGGATAGTGTAATGCATGATTCGCTCGGGCGCTGCTGTAGCTGCCAGACGTCATTTGTTTAATATTAGTGGGTTCGAGTCCCGAGTAAGAGCGCCCTTCAGGAGACTTTACTCTCTAAACGACGCTTTATATTATTGTTCATTGAATTGAAAAATATAATTGAGTAAAATTTGATTAGTGGTTTAAATAACTTTGGGATCACTTTGTAGAACTCCATAATTAACATAAAATTAAAACACGGTTGCTTTGTTTTATTCCAATTTATTTATTACAAATCACAATGCATTTCAACACTTGCTGTGTTATCATCAGGAGAGCTGTCAGGAACTGAAGTATATCATATATTAATTGCATCATTATGTGTGTTGTTTATGAAAAAATAGAGTAAAAGTATTCCATTATACCATAATCCACACGCATAATGAGGTAATTAATATATAATTTAGTTCTTGATCGCTCTCCTAGTGATAACACAGCAAGTGTTGAAATGCATTGTGATTTATAATAAATAAATTGGAATAAAACATAGTAACCGTGTTATAATATCATGTTATTTATGGAGTTCTACAAAGTGATCCCAAATTTATTTAAACAACTAATCAAATTTAACTCTTTTATATTTTTCTATTTAAAGAACAATAATAAAAAGGGCCATTTAGAGAATGAACTCTCCTCAAGGGCGCTCTAACTCGGGACTTGAACCCACTAATAATAAACAAATCACGTCTGGCAGCTACAGCAGCGCCCGAGCGAATCATGCATTACACTATTCTCAATGACCACAAACCTTAATGAAACCAGACTGAAAACCTTCTTTTTTTTTATTATTGTACATAATTGTATTCCAGTGATAATCCAATCCTCAGCCTCCGGGCGAGACAATAATCATTTTACTAACTAGACTACGGAAGTTGTCAATTCAATCAACATTACCATATTTTAAAAATATAACCTTTAACTTAGAATCTCAATCAAGAAGATTGTGTGTATTTCATCGCTGCTTGTTGAAGTTGTCTTCACTCTCCCTCCAGCTACAATCTCCCAGCTACAATCAACCATTTTTTACCGTTAGAAGCGTGTACTCGTATATTGGTACCAGTTCGAACATAATCGTCTTGTTTGTGTTCCTATGATGATGAGATGAAAACCTTGAAACCGGTAGGGTTGTGCCGTTAATAAAATAAATATTTCATGGGCGCTCTGACTCGGGACTCGAACCCACTAATATTAAACAAATCACGTCTGACAGCTACAGCAGCGCCCGAGGGAATCATGCGTTACACTATCTTTGTATACAATACAACCTTGTGGGATTATTTCTATGTAGAAATCTTCTCTAATCGTGATAACACAGAGAGCGTTGAAATGCATTGTGATTTTCATTAAATTGTGTTGTATAAAACAAAGTAACCATGTTATAATTTTATATAAATTTGATAAAATTTTTATTTTCCTTTTTATTTGTTCATTAGTATTTTTATACGCCATATTTTTAAAAGATATTCATACGTTTCCTGAATTTTGTGTTTTGAAAGATGTGAATATGTTTTATTTTTTTTATATTATTGAATTGAAATTAAGTTCATTGAAAAAAGGACGAGACGTCGTGATATTTAACTGAGTGTTTGAAATAAAGTAAAAAAACGATATGGTTTGGAAAAAAAAAATATGAAGTCACAGATATAGTAATGTATAACGACACATCGCTATGTATACATTTCGATTTAAAAAATGACTACTTTCTTGGAATGAAAGAGAACTTAAGAGACGTGCTTAGTTTACTGAAATTGTATTTCTAAACATTAAACAGCTTCAGACCAAGACAGGGAACAACTAAACCTCTGCTGAAAGCTTCAAAACACGAAAGCGTCAAAACAAACCGTCAATTGTAAAAATGTGCTCACAAGTAACATTGATTTGTTAATAAATATATTTAGATTGTTAAAACAAATACTGTTGAATGTTTCAAAGTGGTGAATTATAAATATTTAGGTTGTATTTTCTCAGATAATGGAAGAGCTATGAGAGATAAAGAATGACGTGATAGGAAGCAAAGTCGATGGGGCACTATAATATATATACTTATTTTTTTATTTATTTTACACATGACAAGAAATACACCTCATTTGTGAAACACCAATAGGTAAATTAATTTGGACACACAATTTTAATGGATCTGGGTTCGTTGCCTTTCATTTGTCGTGTCCCTAGTAAACTAGGCTTTTGCCTGTATCTCACTGAGGACTTAACAACTGAACAGCATGAAAGTCTGCTGAGACGGAAGATCGCAACAGTAATTTATTACCAACTTTTAAGTTTAGAGTCTGCAAAGTCAGACTTTGAATACAAATTATTAAATTTTAAGGTTTGAGATATGTTAATTAAGACTCTAAAGTTTAGAGCGTATAAAGTCTGACTTTGAATATATGTTGAATAATTTTAAGGTTTGAGATATGTTAATTTAGACTCTAAAGCTTAGAGCATATAAAGTCTGACTTTGTGTACAAATAAAAAAAAAAATATTTGAGATATGTTAATTTAGACTCTAAAGTTCAAAGCGCATAAAGTCTGACTCGGAATACATATTATTTTATTTTAAGGTTTAAGATATGTTAATTTAGACTCAAAAGCTTAGAGCATGTAAAGTCTGACTTTGAATACAAATAAAAAAAATTATAAGATTTGAGATATGTTAATTTAGACTATAAAGTTTAGAGCGCATAAAGTCTGACTCTGAATACATATTGTTATATTTTAAGGTTTAAGATATGTTAATTTAGACTCTAAAGCTTAGAGCATGTAAAGTCTGAGTTTGAATACAAATAAAAAAAAATAAGATTTGAGATATGTTAATTTAGACTATAAAGTTTAGAGCGCATAAAGTCTGACTCTGAATACATATTATTATTTTTTAAGGTTGAAGATATGTTAATTTAGACTCTAAATCTTAGAGCATATAAAGTCTGATTTTGAATGTAAATTATTACATTTTATGGTATGAGATATATTAATTTAGACTCTAAAGTTTAGAGCGTATAAAGCCTGACTGAATAAATATTAAATTTTAATGATTGAGATAAGCGAATTTAGACGAAAATTTAGGGCGTATAAAGCCTGACTTTGAATACAAATTATTAAATTTTAAAGTTTGAGATATGTTAATTAAGACTAAAGTTTAGAGCGTATAAAGTCTGACTTTAAATACAAATTATTAAATTTTAAGGATTGAGAAACATTAATGTAGACTTTAAAGTTTAGAGCATATAAAGTCTGACTTTGAATACAAAATATTAAATTTTAAGGCTAGAGATACGGTGATGAAAACTGTTTAAAGGGGATCTTCATGATTAATATGGTTTAAGCGGTCTTCATCGAAGTCCACTGGTCGTCCCGAACGCTCCATGTCTTTCAGGTCAAAATTACCGTCTTTGAAACGCCAAAACCATCGACGAGCTGTCCTTTCATTCATAGCATCTTCACCGTACACTTCGCAAATATCGCGAGCAGCTTTGGCAGCGTTATTCCCTCAATTGAACGCAGAAGGAGGTGTCGAAAATGCTCACTTTCGTCTACTTGACATTCCATTTTGAAGGCTTGTAATCAAATAAAATAATAAATGTAACGTAAAAGCCAACACAGCATCTTGTAGAGCAGAAAATTTCCGTTTGAATGACGTATAACCTTTACCATTTTGTTTTACTTTTGGTGCTCATTTTTAAATTGAAAAATTAACGGAAACAACTTATGTTAACACCTAATATGTTTATATAGACATGAAAGCTTAGAGCGTATAAAGTCTGACTTTGAAGACAAATTATTAAATTTTAAGGTGTGGGATACGTTTGTTTAGACTCTAAAGTTAAGAGCATATGAGGTTTGATTTTGAATACAAATTATGACGTTTAAAGGTTTGAGATATGTGTATTTAGTGTTAAGGCCAGACCGTATATTCGGGTCTAGGTGTTCGAGAATCTAGAGACGATCCTGCAACTGAAGTCGAGAAGATCCCATGGGTATTTGGTTTTATTGAATTTTCAATAACAAGAAGCAGAGCCTTTAATATTTTCCGTAAAACGAGATCGTTTTCCATCTTTAGTTAATTGCTAATCAATGATCACACCCGAGGCGCTAGGCATGATCGGCATAATATTTTTATTGGCGGCCATTTTGAGTTCAATTAAGCGGGAAAATATCAATTTAGTTACATCTTTGCTCAAAAGGCAGCGATAAAGTTTCAGCGGACGTAGCTAACTGATAGTATTCATACTAAGCAAACGTGCGAGTCAGGTTTGATTCCCTTCTAAACTGGGTTTACTCTTAAACCTATTAACATCTTAATTTAAGTGTTTCTGTATAGTACATATATATGCTACACATTAAGTATTACGCTTTTAAAAAACACGAAAATTACAACATAAAGCTTTGTCTGAAAGATCTGAGACTGAATGTTGCAAAATCTAAAGTAATGATGATTAAAAAATGTGAAAAGAAAAGTAAATGCGACACGTATTTCATCTTAGACACAGTTTCCATAATCCCTCAGAAACAGATTCGAAAGATACAATGGAGAGTTCTCATTAAGGGACTTACGAGTATATACAAAGGTACAAAATTTAAAATCAATTCACGACACTTTTAGAAGCGGATCAATACAGACATTTTAAAAGCGGACCAATATAGACTTTTTAACCTCTAAACGAGTATGACCGTATGGCGTACGGCGAGCGAATTTTTATCTCAAGAGAGTATGGACGACCATGGTACGTCCGTTGGCTGGTTTCGAACCAATCTTTCCGAACACATGGCTCAAATGTTTTTGTTTTTATCTATTCAATTGTTTTGTATATGGCGGCCGCAATACGTTTTTTATTTGTGAAAAATGTAAAAATTTGGTAAAAAGAAAACATATTTCAGACAATTTTAAAATTAAAAAAAAACTCACCCCTCCATACATATTTTACTTACAAAATCTCACTCGCTTAGAGCGGACCAACATAGCCTTTTTAAAAGCGGACCGATATGACAATATTTATGACAACCATATAGCAGCTTAGCAAGTGCATTGAAAACAGACTGGAGTCTAGAAATTTGTGAAAGGCAAACCAAATTTGTGAATAACGAATAAATAGTTACAATAATCCAAATGTAAAGAGATGAATGTGAACTTAAGACTGATGCATTAAGTAAGACTGAAAAAAGAACACAATAAGATGGTTTGGGCATTAAGAAAGAATGACTGAAGAAAGACTTGCAAAAAAATATACATACTTCAAATATAACCATGTCATAGAGGAAGCCCATGGAAATTATAGTTGGATCAAGTGAATGTATTGAAATAAAGTAATGTAAAAAGTCAAATAAATCGTAGGAGTTGTATGAGAAGCTGTATGGATGCAGAAGAAAATAAAGATATATTATTTATAGTTAAGGCATTAAACATTGTGGAGGTTTAAAGGCATTGTAATTTGTTTTTATCAAACATTGTTTATTCCACTTTTTATAACGGTATAACCCTACCGATTTCCAACCGGTGAAAGCTTTGAAACCGGTATGGTTATACCGTTTTAAAAAGTGAAATAAACAGTGTTTGATAAAAACAAATTACAAATAATAAAGATATATATTGCAAAAGGAATGTCTGACGTCTTTCATCTCTGTCAACCCCAGTAGGGAAACGGCGTGGATAGGAAGTAGAAAACCGTGTATCTGGATTTATGTACTACTCTCCGTGACCTTGTTAAAAAGACGCTTGTCTCCCAACCCAGATGTTGCGGGTTCGATTACCGTTGGAACCCAGATTTAAAAAAAAAGGATACCTGTTTGGTTTTCCCTTAAGGCCTCTTTAATATCGTTTTGGTTGGTTGGAAGATATTGCTACATGGCAATAAGTCCGACAGGTTGTACTGTATACAATGAAAAAGTAATAAAATACAATAATGTAATAAATAAGTTTTATGTTAAATATTCTAATATGGAGTTCTACTAACTTAAAGCCTTTGATAAACTTATATGAACGTTTAATGAAGACGCGAATGAGGAGGGAGACAAAAAGAAGAGGAAGAAAAGCTGGACTAATGACAAGTAGAACACAAAGGGAACAAAACATAAATATGAGCCGAGACAAGACAACAACCTGATAAAACAATGCACAATGATATTCCAAGCAGTCGTCGTAAATTTCACCTTCTTACAGGGACTCTCAAGGGGTTTGGCATTCTTGAAAGTTTCTGAAACCACATATTTAATTTCTTAGCTGCAGACAAGCAGCTAGTGGCCTCTCCAGTGGAATTCCTTCAGTACGATAGACAAATACCTCACGATTTAATATAACTGTCAGCCATCAGTGAGTGAATGACACCTCTGCCCAAATCGGATTATTTATTTTTATCCACTTTGCACGGATTTCCACTGTTACATAAAAAGGGTTTGCTTCTAGCGTTAGCTCATTTGTTAGGAAGAATATCAGCCAGGATTCTTCTCATACTGCTAGGTGGTACCGAGAATATATGCACAGTGTTATTCAGTTGGTTCATATCTCTATACCACGCGTGACTGAGTGTTTAGCCATGATATTCGTCCTGTAAGTTGGTATGTTGAACAGAGGGTGATTCCTTGCACGGCTGTATTTATTAGGTAAATATAAAATTAGTGCTTCTAGAATCGCGGGGCAATTAAAACAATAATAAAAAATCTTTAGTAGGAATATCGCAATGGATTTTTGCATTCTTGTTTCGAAGCTTTTATAGTTACACACCGTGAGAAGTTTGACGTAGTGAACATATTTTTGTGTATATTGTCATACCAGAAGTTCTGATGCTATGAAGGTTTAGATTTCATGACAGTTTATAGATTGAATCTGCTGCAGTCTTTCGTTAGACATATTTACATAGTGTTATTTCTGTGTTACTGTTAAAGTTTATATTAAGCAGCACTTAAGCTATATAAACAAATTAATTCAGATAAAAAATGGTCTAAGAGTAAATCAGCTTCGAAGTGAATTCGACAGGAATCAAACCTGGGGCTTCCGCTTGCTAAGCGTTAATTATAACCTGTAAGGTGCATGGCCGCGCAGTAACGCACTGAACTTCCATACGGAAGGTTGTCTTTTAAAACTCCGCGCTGTGCTACTCCCCTCGAATAACACAGGCATTTTGGCGCCTAGTATTCGTGGGTATAAGGATACCTTTGATTCTGGTCATATCTATTTTTTTTTCAAATAGAGGTGAAAAAAAGCGGTGTGCTCCGATCGTCTCACTTCAGTGTGCTATTGGATCCAACACAGCAATGTGGCTGGTGAGTTTGGTGGTGTACAACGGCTCACTCACTAAAAAAACAGACTCCATGGAACAGATTTGCTTTCCAATTGAATTGACGTTGGGATAGGGAGAAGATCATCGACTACGAGGTCCAGCAACGGTCAACGAACGTCGTTAGATCAACGACAATGTCAGACGGGACGTAGCAAGCGAAGGAGTCGATGACTACATAAATATGGCACCAGACAGTACCACCTAAAAGATCACAATCCATTTGACTTTCACTGTTTTAATTCCTACGATAGGTTTCCATAAAGGACATTTTAATTTGAATATGTTAATTAAGGTTGGTACTAGAACACAATGTACGATCATATTAAACATTTTCAATTGATTTTAAGGCAAGTGTAATAGAATCAAAACTTGCACATTGAAAGGAAAGGAAAAGAGGGGTAGAAATTAGTGCTGGATTAACCCTTCCTTCCCTGTGATGTGTAACAAGTACACATTTCTTGCAAAAAATGTAATATCTCTATGACTATGATAAATACTGGGTTCAGATTTTAGGTATTCTTCCGTAATACATTTGCGACTTGAATGAAAAAATAATATTAATAATAATTAGGCCACATCAGAGATATTTTCTGAAAATCAGGAATAAATTCATCAATACAATCAAACGTGTGCCAGTGTGTGACGTGGGTATATTCATTCTAAAAAACCGCTATGGGTGAGGAAGCGACGATATTCACGTATCACTCTCACTCTACTTCGGTATATGGGAACGCAAGAAATAGAATCTCAGTTCGCTCGCTTCTTTCACTTCAGTAGCTCGAAGGCATTCGTTTGAGGTGGTCGCTTCGCCCGTTTTGTGAACGTCGGCCGATGTTTTTTTTTATGTTTTCAGCATATTAAATTTCAATTATTATCACTTTTGATTTCAAATTTAATTAATTTAAGCGATTGGCTATGAATATTCTTATTTTTTCGATTATAAATCGCTCATTTTACATGTGTATTGATGTGTATTTAATATACAGCACCGGAACGCGCGGATTTTTTAGCACAGAAAGGGAAAGGTTAGTGTGAACTTAATGCTAGCGTATTAAACAAGATCAAGAAGAGCATTCTGAAATGATTTGGATATGTAGAATGAATGTATGAGGAAAACTAACAAATCAAATTAACAGTGCAAATCAAAGTGAAAGGTGTGGTATTTTGGTGTCAAATTTGAAGTATGGGAGTGAAACGTGTACGTGGAAAGACTGTAAGGAGTCGAATAAATGCTGTAGAAATGCGTGCATTGAGAAGATTACATAGAGTCACATGTATGACAGAATACGGAATAAAGTGACAAGGAATAAATGTGAACTTAAGCTGATGTGTTAAGTAGGATAAAGAAGAACACGTTAAACAGATAGTTTGGACATGTGGACAAAATTAATGAAGAAAAACTCACAAAACAGATATTCTATGCAAATGTTAGTAGAAGGCGTGATAGAGGAACATCAAGGAAGGTATGGTTGGATCAAGTGTATGATATTTTAAGGAAATTTAATTAATTGTACTTCGTTTTATCAAACACTGTTTAGTCCACTTTTTGTAATGGTATAACCCTGCCGGTTTCAAGGCTTTCTTTCCCCTCATCATCAGGGGAGCACAAATAAGACTGATTATGATAATGAAGTGATTCCCCTGATGATGAGGTGAAAGCTTTGAAACCGATAGGGTAATACCGTTACAAAAAGTGGAATAAACAGTGTTTGATAAAACAAAATGCAATGCATTTAATCCTCCACAGTGTTAATGTCTTAACTATAGATAATAAATGTAATTAAAATAAATCGTTTTTATTTTATTTAACACTTTTATTGCAAATACAATCTGGCGGGCTTATTGCCAGGTGGCAATCTCTTCCAACCAACCAGACAAAAGTAAATGAAGCAAGTTACGTGGTCGCATAAATCATTCAAATGACTATCCATCCCCACGAAATCCATAAACATATACGCGAGATATCATCAATCAAAAGGAAAGGAAAGGATGGTGGAGAGGAAAGGAAAAGGAAAATCAGGAATGAAACACGTTATTTTACTGACTAGAAATTAAGAGTTTTTTCAGTCGCTTCTTAAAGCATGCCAAGAACGGAGCGAGTCTTATATTGATTTGTAACTGATTCCAGAGTCTCACTGCATGGACAGTAAAGAATGACGTAAAAAAGGAGGAGCGGTGAACTGGAAAGGCCAATAAACAATCTCTGTTTGAGCGTAGCGCTAATCCATGATTGGAAAGACACTAAAAATTTTCAGCGAAATTAGAGGGTGCGGCGGGACAGTTAGGGATATTATACAATAGATACAGTATGTGAATCGTAGTAACTGTTTGAAAAGGTGTGTTGAGATAAGAAAGTCTGGCGCTACATCGTCTTTGCCTACCTCCAACAAAAAAACAGCGTGATGGTTTGTATATATGTAAAAATTCTTAGTAAAGAATATTTATTTTAATTTATTCTTTCATCAGAATTCATAACAAAATTTTAGAAACAAATCAGACTATGAAAATAATTTCTTACTTTAAATTAAATCCGTTGGATTGAATGCTCTTCTTCAAAGTGGAATGGTCCAGAACAAAGAGGCGAGATATTGAGAATTCCTGTTATTGTTTGAAACTACTCACCGTTGTAAGAAAGGAAATCGGATACCATTCAAATTGTAACATAATAGAGTTCTGTCTCGATATAATAAATATGGACAGACAAACATACAACACAGTGAATTACGTTGAATTGTACGTACAAAGGAAACGTACCCTTCTTCCGTTTAACAATACGTTACATTTCAAAATTATTAAGATTCATGCTCTTTCCTCACGTCAATAAACTGCTGTGCAGTTTGGCGAAATATCGGGGTAGGTTAAAACAACTGATCCCCACACTTTTTGATATAGTCATCTAACACTATATTCTTATAGTATGTAAATATACATCGTAAAATAACAAATATATATAGTAAGGCAATGGAAAGGAAAATACATTTGACAGAGATGGTATCGAATGATCTAGGCTCATCTCATAATACCGTACAAAATTGAGATACACCCCCACCAATAGGAGGACAAGGACACCTTATATTTTTCAACCCACGCCCTTGTACACGTCATTTATGATCTAAAAATAAGCAGTTGAAACAATAATGTATCTTCTTCTTCCTAGTGTCATGTCAGGTCCCCCCAACGTTGACTATCACCTGAGAGTAGGCATCTTTGTCCCCGGCAGCCCGAAAAAGATCCCCAACGCTTCTAATACCAGTCAAATCACGTATATTGCGGAGCCAGGAGATTTGCCTACTGCCAACATCTCTTCGACTCTCTATTTTGCCTTGGATGATCAGGTGCTGTAATTTGGACTTTGCTCCTCTTAGTATAATACATGACCCAAATAGTCATCTTTCGGATTTTAATATTAGTCAGCCACTCTCTAACAAATTTTGCTCTTTGAAGAACCCCTGCATTGCTGACCATATCCGTCCAGGGTATCCGTAGCATTCTCCAATAATATATATGTACATAAATTACAAATATAAACGCACACACAACTCCAGATTCAGTAAAGAGATAAAATTCAACAATGTTTTTTTTTTTTAAATAAGCCATCCACCCAAACTAGGATGATTTGTGCCACCACATTAAAGTCACAATGCAATTATATGAGTCAGAATAATAAAACTAATTTGAATAAATGACAATTCCAGATAATTTAAAGTCTCAACTGAGAAAGCTTCAAAAATTTAACAATCGATCTATAAGTGGAAAAGTTCCACGTAGAAAGAAGAAACGTAACATTCATTGGATGCTTTTAGTAAATCAAATATATCTCGCAAAGCACAACTGAAAATTACATAGTCTATAGTTTCATCATTCAAAACACACACGCAGCTAGGATTCTCCACAATACACATTATGTATAGGTGACTAGCCACCATGCAGTGGCCCGTCCGTAAACGACACATGACAGGCACTTTCGTCGTATTCAGTTTTATTATACTAAGCCATGGTTTCAAAGTGATAGATTGTTAGATTGATTTATATCTAGAGCCCTTATTTATATCAGTTATTTCCCAATCCTACGCCCATCGGTACCAAGTATCATGCTTAATTTTATCCAAAACATCAGTTTCTGGCAGTGAAAAAGATAGGGGACACTTCCATTAGTTCCACATTTTCGTGTCGTATTAATTTATTTCATTGATTCTTAACAGAACACTGCCTTTAACGCAATATGAATCCACATTAGTATACTAGACAAGTTAAATTGAATACTTAAGTTATTGACCCAAAATTTATCTTATAATTTTTAACGGCCGCAGCTTACAAATAGATTTTTTTTAAATAGAAAAAATAAAACAAAATGCTGAAGAAAACAATTATCAAACAAACTTCATAACACATGAAATAACAAAAAAAAACAAACAAACATGAAAAACTTTGATGTACGAGTATGTTATACACAAAACAGAACAAAAAAATGCTCAGATACACCAAATATAAAACTTACGTTTGTGATTTTAAATTAAATATTGCTTTAAATTTGTTACTATTATTTTATGATAAAAATAAACAAAATCAACAAAAATAAATTTAAAAGTGTGCTGAGAAGTATGTTTTCATACGACGGAAAGGTAGAACAAGTTATTCGACGGCGTAGTTTGAACAGGTAACAAAGTCAATGAGACATTAGTTTAAAATAAGCTTTGATACATGGAAGTGAAACGTGGGCGTGGAAAATGAATAGAAGAACGAAATATTTAACACATCCCTGATTTCAACATCCCTCTTAAGTAACTGAATATGTACACATCTATTGTGTCTCCCAATTTGTACAATCGCAATAGGGGTGAGAAATATCCATTATTTTTTGAAAGACCCCCCTCCCTGAAGACCCTATTAACACAAAAAAATCTGTCTGAAATCTATCATTTTTTTCCATTATAATCTCTATTTTCCTTGAGATTTACGTTTTATTTTTGTTATTTTTCTACCCAATATAGTTTTCATAAACAAAGTAAGCCGTCCCTACGTCGAACTGAATTTTATGAATTTTAGATGCCAGCAGTTTTATATTTCATAGATTATAAAAAAACATTGTATTATGTAAAATGGGAGAAACTGTGACACGTACTTCTAGAGATGAAAGTACCAGCACACCTTGTGGACCTTATCAAGTCGCTGTACCAACATAGTCCTGCGACAAAGTCAACAACGTTAAGTCTAACAAATTTAAGTGCAAAAGGGTGTACGATAAGGGTGCATCCTCTCAGCCAATTTGTTTAGCTTATATGGAGGATATATTATGAGAAGAGCACTTGAAGACTAGGATACAGATAATTCGACGTTAATTGCCATATCAAAAGAAGAAATGGCCACACTCTTCAAAAAGATGGAACACGAAAGTAATATTTTTTTTACCTGGCAAGTTTATTGCCATGTGGCAATCTCTTCCAACTAACCAGAAATATGTTTTTATAGGTCCTAAGTGAAAACCAGACTGGAATCTTATTTTAAAAAATCTGGGAATCTTAATCTTCTAGGACTGATAAAATAAATACTATAGGTCCAAAACTATGTTAATGATAATAGACCACAGTAACATCTGCCACCGAATAGTGTGAATCATGGTCTAAAAGTGGTTACTGACATTATTTTCTTAAGTTTTAAGGGTGACGTGAAGAGAAAAACTAGAATGGCAATAAATACGATGTCGAAGCTGAAAAATATATGGAATAGCTGAGCTTTCACCATCACAACGAAAATACACCTAGTTAAGTATCTCGTATTTGAAATATTCATGTATGGCGCGGAGACTTGAACTCTGAGAGCAAGCGAGAGACGTAGAATAGATGAATTTGTGTTAAATGTGGTGCTGGATAAGGATGTTACGAGTTCCATGGACAGAAAGGCGGACTAACGCCACCATTCTCGAAGAACTGAGAATCACCGACAGATTTTCAAGAATAAGCCTTCGACAAGTTCTCCGAATATTTGGGCACACTGTTCGTGGCCATGGAGGTAGTTTGGAGAGTTGTGTGGTAACTGGAGGCGTGGTAGGATGACGCACAAGATAAATAATCCCAATACGTTGGACTTTTAGGAACTAGTCCTTAAGGGAAGAGATGATGATGATTTGTTGATAAATAAAACTCGTTAGATCGCAATGCGGAAAAAGAAATTTTTTATTAGTAACGTAGGTATTTATATCATTTTAGAATGTGCGCGGGAATGCGCTCGCGATATGCCTACGTCTCGTTTCTGCGAATGCAAAAACGATTAATGTTGTATGTAGGTATCATTCAAATACGGAACTGGCGAGACAAGCGTGGTGCGTTCTTGCTCTAGTATGGAATGCGGTCCGCTCCGGGCTATGGGTTGAATGGCCGGCGTGTGAACTTTGGACTTGTTTATTTATATTTGTCGAGGAATGCAAAGGTCGCTTCGACTGAGTGTGCGACGACCGCCACAGACTGATCAAGTGAAAGATGCAACAGGACTACCCTTGACAACTAGCCTTCGTGCCGCGGATTGCAGGGATGGGTGGAAAGGAGTCGTCATAGGCTATCATAGGAGCCACGATACTCAGTCATGAGCGACGGCCATCGCGCTAATAAAAAATTAAAGAATATTCAAATCTTTTAGTGTAGGTCGCGTAGGAGGAAGATTTATTTTGTCCCTCATAACAGCGTAGGTGATGGTGGGGTCAAACTGACCTTACTTAACACTAAGTCAAATACACGGTCATGGATACCAACGATAAGTCTTCTTCTTCTTCTTTGTTTAGGTCTTATGACCTGTTTGTGACGGTGGGTTGTCCTGGGATGAAGAAGTCCAGCAGTCCTTCCACCTTTTCGGCGGCCTTCCCGGTAATCTACTGCTGTTGGGGTTTTCAGTCTTAGCGATTCTTGCCAGTCTTATATCCTCCATGTGGTCCACATGATCTTTCCAGAAGCGACTTCTGCTTCTTCCCCACCTCACTTTGTCTTTAGCACCACAGACAGACCTTATCGTCTCATTTCTGATCCAATCTCTAAGGGTTCTGCCTGCGATGGAACGTAGGGTTTTTATTTCTGCTACTCTGAGAAGGTTTTTTATACTGTTGGTATCGGCTCTCGTTTAAGGTAGCTATGAAATAAAAACTGCTTTGTCGGAAGAAATTGATTAAAATCTGCCAAAAGTACTTGCTTGAAAGTTTTAAATAACTAAATATATAATCGTTGATCGTTTAATGCGTATTATTTTATGTGTCAATCGTTTTATTTTATCCCAGATATCTTACAAGTTTTCCGTGGGGTACGTTTTTTCTTCTCAATTATCAACCCCAAAGCTGTATACTGAGTTAGTCAGTGGAACAAATATACGAATCGATTTTAAATTATACACCGGACGATAAAAAAACAAAAACGATGAAAAACAAAACAATAACGAAACGAAGCCTGCGAAATGCCTCGCCCTACGCGATAAAACTCAGACAAAAACAATTCAATATAAAATATTAATTCAGTGGTATTGTTTTGTCCTTGTTTTAATGGGATTGTCAATGAATTTATGAGATGAGTGAGGAAAGTCATTAAAAATGATTGACTCGCCTGTTTTGTGAAAGACTTTAAGGCTTGTCTGCTGTCCATTTGATTCGGCGCACGGTAATTCGGTTATATTTTACTAATAAATTCTACATTTAGTGACCAAAGTGACTTGAAGCACATTTAGTGACTTTAAGCACACTTTTTATTAGCATTTTTACTAGTTAATTAGTTATTTCATGATATGAAGTCGTGGTAAGCACATTATAATAACATTAGTTGATAGGCCCATCCAAAGGATGGGCTTTTTAGTACTTTAAAACATCAACAAATTGTGTGGTATTTCACCTAATAATTACCTCATTTTTCAGTGCGTATGCACTCGAAATGCAAATGACAAAAAAATGTATTTTCATTTGTTCTCGTTTTGTAAAAAAGTACAAAACAAATGTAAAGTTCCAAACAATTAACGACCTAATTTAAAATCGCAAGTACCTACCATCCAATAGCCGACTAGTTTTTCTTCAATAACGTGTGTTTTGAAATTGGTTATAAATTAAAGTTATAAATAAGGTTATGTAAGAGATTAGCGATGATTATTCACAATGAAATAAAACAATTATACTCAAAATATACAGGGTCTTTCAAATTGAGCGGTTTTTTTAATTCTATTTTTTTTAATCTTGAATAAAATACACAATTTGCTTAGATTTTTAAAACTTTTTATTGGTCATTGAAGTATAATACGAGTATATGACATTTAAACGCAAACAAAAAACAATATCCACTAAATGTTCACCTCTTGCAGCTCCACAGATGTCCACTCTTTTGTCAAAATTTTCGATAACATTTTGGCATAATTGCGGTTCTAACTCACCAATAACGCGAATAATTTCGTCCTTCAGCTCGGGAATTGATTGGGGGTCATTCTTATAGACCTATGTTTTTACGTCACACCAGAGAAAATAGTCCGACGGTGTCAGATCACATGATCTTGGTGGGCAATTAACATCACCGTTTCCGGTGATTATATAACGTAAAATAATTCTCAATTTGAACGCGTTGTTGTATTGTACACGACTCCGGTTTTATAAATGTCATACATTACACTTCCCAAAAGTCACAAGACCCAGACAAGTTCGCAACGCCATCTGTGTTTTATCCAATAATTAAAAAACCGCTCAATTTGAAAGACCCTATAGTTATTCCTCGCTTTACGGCATTATTTAGTTGAAAACGAAAAATCGCGTAATGTAAAAAACGTGTGAAGCTAATTTATATTTATTTGGCGAAGATAGAAATTCGTTTAAATGAAAAAAATTTACCTAGAAATGGTAAAAAAGACTATTTACATTATCATTTTTAATTAGAATACCTTTTTAACGTATTCTTGACGGGTCTGATAACTTTATTTACACTTTACGCAGTAGCTTCTGCGTATATTTTGTTTCATTGTCAATTTAGGTTCACTGTATTTTGTTTCATTGTCAATTTAAGTTCACTGTATTTTGTTTCATTGTCAATTTAGGTTCACTGTATTTTGTTTCATTGTCAATTTAGGTTCACTGTATTTTGTTTCATTGTCAATTAAGGTTCACTGTATTTTGTTTAATTGTCAATTTAGGTTCACTTTATTTTGTTTCATTGTCAATTTAGAAACACTGTATTTTGTTTCATTGTCAATTTAGGTTCACTGTATTTTGTTTCACTGTCAATTTAGGTTCACTGTATTTTATTTCATTGTCAATTTAGGTTCACTGTATTTATGTTTCATTTTCGGTTTCACGATATTAGGCAAATAACATAATAGATATTTTGAGATACAGTAATTAAATAATTTTGATTACAATACAGGTATCACACTTTACGCGATTATACTACAGTGAAATTGAAATAAAATTATATAATGTTATTTTTTTGATAATATATATTTCAAGGGCGCTTCCTAATAAGCTCAACAAAATAAGGAGTTTTGGAAACTGATTATCCAGCAAATAAGTTACAGAAAAACTTAAATTCAGTGAGATACGGGCAAAAGCCTAGTTTACTGGGTACACGACAAATGAAAGGCAACAAACCCAGATCCATTAAAATTGTGTGTCCAAATTAAATAACCTGTTGTTTTTTTTTTTCGTAAATTATGTATATTTCTTGTCATGTGTAAAATAAATAAAAATAAAGATGTAAAATGGACTAACTGTAAAACCTGTTCGGAAGTGAATTCGCCAAAAATTGTATTGGTACGCCCGCTTGCTTAGTGTGAATAATAGCCGTTAGACTACGGGCGCCAACCAATTGAATTTTACAATTATCCTATAAACAAAGTTGCGTCCGTGGTATGTTTGATTCGCACGCAGTGTGTATTCTTTAGTTACACAATTTTTTTTTTGAAAAAAAAATTGAAAATTCTTTACCTACCAATCAAGAGCCTTCAAGACAACAGGGGAATTATGAGCTAGACCCGTCAAGAATATGTTAAAAAGGTCTTCTAATTAAAAATGATAAAAATGGAAATAGTATTTTTTACCATTTCTAGGTAATTTTTTTTCAATTGAAACGAATTTCTATCCTCGCCAAATAAATATAAATTCACTTCACACGTTTTTTACGTTACGCGATTTTTCGTTTTCAACAAAATAATGCCGTAAAGCGAGGAATAACTGAAGGGTCTTTCAAATTGAGCGGTTTTTTTTAATTATTGGATAAAACACAGATGGCGTCGCGAACTTGCCTGGGTCTTGTGACTTTTGAGAAGTGTCAACGTATAACATTTATAAAAATGGAGTCGTGTACAATACAACAACGCGTTCAAATTGAGAATTATTTTACGTAATATAATCACCGGAAACGGTGATGTTAATTGCCCACCTAGATCATGAGATCTGACACCGTCGGACTATTTTCTCTGTTGTGACTTAAAAAGCCAGGTCTATAAGAATCACTAAAGGACGAAATTATTCGCGTTATTGGTGAGTTAGAACCGCAATTATGCCAAAATGTTATCGAAAATTTTGACAAAAGAATGGACATCTGTGGAGCTGCAAGAAGTGGACATTTAGCGGATATTGTTTTTTGTTTGTGTTTAAATGTCATATACGAGTACTATAATTCAATGACCAATAAAAAGTTTTGAAAATCCAAGCAAATTGTGTATTTTATTCAAGAATTAAAAAAAATAGAATTAAAAAAACCGCTCAATTTGAAAGACCTTTTATATTTTAGTACAAGTATAATTGTTTTATTTAATTGTGAATAATCATCGCTAATATCTTACAAAACCTTATTTATAACTTGAATTTTATAAAAGGTATCCATTCATCTTGTCGTGTAGCTTATGACTGAGCATCGTAACTCTCATGATAGCTTCTGACAACTCCTCTCCATCTATACCTGCACTCCGCAGTTTTAAAGGCAGTTGTTAAGAATAGTCCAGCTGGATATCTTGCCAAGTATGAGAATCTTCCTTTTGTGCGTCGTTCTTCCACGCTTGCAGTAACCACAAACCTCTTCAAACTGTCGCCTAGGCTACGAGCAATGTGCCTAAAGAACTGGACGACTCGTCAATGGCATATCGACAATCTGTCGGTGATTCTCAATTATTTGATTCGAAGGGTAGTTGTTAAGAATAATCCAGTTGGATATCATGCAGCGTATGAGATTCTTCCTGTTGTGCGTCGTCCTTCCATCTTTGCAGTTACCACCAGCCTTCTCAAAGTATCACATTGGCCACGAGCCCAAAGAATCGTAGGACTCGTCGAAGGCATATTGTCGGCAATCTGTCGGTGATTCTCAGTTCTTTGAGAATCGATACGTTAGTTTAGCTTGCTGTCCATGAAATTCGTAACATACTTTTTCAGAATTTATATTTCAAATACGTATATTCTACGTCTTCCGCTTGCTTTCAGAGTAAGCTCATGTCTTCTTATTTTCAATAAAAAATTAAAACACTATTTGAAAAAATTAAAACACTATATGAAAATATACATTTAACCCTAGAATAAGGATAAAATAAATATCTTCAAGTATTGTTATTCATTTTATCAAACACGGTTTATTCCACTTTTAGGCCAACCTAACCTAACCTAATCTAACCTAACCTAACCTAACCTAACCTAATCTAATAAACAGTGTTTGATCAAATAAATTACAATGTCTTTAAACCTCCACAATGTTAATACCTTAACCTAACCTATCCTAACCTAATCTAACCTAACCTAACCTAACCTAATAAACAGTGTTTGATCAAATAAATTACAATGTCTTTAAACCTCCACAACGTTAATGCCTTAACTATACACAATATATATCTTCAAGTACATTAAATAGTGTCCATTTTACATTAAACGAGTATTTGAATAAATATAAATTTCCACAGTGCTAAACGTGAAACTCTAGAAATATTATAAGTTAAGTTTTTGCAGTTTGCTAACTAATTATGTTTTCAGAATACGTTGTAATTACTGGGCCTCGTAATCGAGGATTCCTTAACCATTCTAACGTCAGTTCAGTTGGAAAGCTAAGCTGTGTTGTGGAGTTTTTCCTTTCTTTTTTTTTCCTCCTCTTAAAGTGAGTAAGCCGTTGAACATCAGCAAACTCACCGGCAACACCGGTGTACTGGATCCGATGGCACGCCTGAAGTGAGACGATTGGAGCACACCGGTATGTTTTTTCCTCTATTTTTTTAAGGAAAAGACATGACCGAATTTACATGTATCCTTTTACACCCGAATACTAGATGGAAAAAAATGGTTGTGTCATTCAAATAGAGTAGCACAGCGTGGGGCTCAAACGGCGACCTTCCGCAAGGAAGTCCATCACGTTACCGCGCGGCAATGCACTTTTATTATATAATATTTGAATAAACATGAATTTCTTCAGCGTTAACGCTAAAACCCTAGAAACAATAAAAGTTAAGCTTTCTGCAGTTTTCTTACCAAATATGTATTTTTTGTACAATAATATATGCAGATGTGGGGAAGTATCTTATTTACTAGTAAAAGCTGCAGCCATTTTTTTTCCTATGCTCAACTGATACATATTAATTTTATATTTTTAATCTGTCAATAATAGTGGTTTCAAGTCTCATCCTTGATAATAGTTTTTCTATTTAATTGTTATTAAATATTAACAATTATTATATATGTTATAGGGTTCAGCACTATACACGGTTTTAGACATCACCCAGAGGTTTTATAAACTATCCTCCGCAAATAAGTGAGTGCTTTGTACTCGTACGTTTACAAAAGATAATCCCTGTTCCCGTTTTGTCGCTCCATAACATTGTTTTTCTTTTTATGACGACAGTTTGGCACGAATTCTTTTTTCAATACTAAATTGTCGTGTCTTTTTTTATTTGCTACGTTATTCCAACGATCCCAGTCACAGATGTTGGTACATATATGAAGTCTGCGCTTCCTCCCGACATAAATATGTCAGGTGGTGAGTCGCTTCACACCGTTCTCGCCGTCACTAACGACTAGCACATACGAGTAGATACCTAACGGTTTAACGGGACGCTAACGATTCGATATGGTTAGCTTACGGATCTCAAATTCTGGCAGTTAAACGATAATTTAGAAATAAAAAATTGATAGTTTTGGTTCAGTAGGAAATATTTTTTTAGAACAACCTTAAACAATGGTGTAGATAGGGTTGGTGTTTAACAATTTTGGGAAGAACTTTGATAAGAGGAACAGGGGAATAATGTTTCCTGCAAGGAAAAACGTTGTATTTATTTATTTATAATCAACGCCACATTTTAGTTTAAAATAATATTTGAATCCTTAGCTATAAATATTTCATTCATTATAAAAGTAAACAAATCGCTAATTAAAACATAAAAAGAACAGAAAGTGCGATCACATCACTTCCTTTTAAAAGGAGATTACTTGGTTAAATGTGAGCGATAAACGCAAAATTCACGTACTATATACTCGTATATTGTTCTTAATAATATTCTTAAATGCCCCTCCGTCCCTCTTGCCAAGAATATTCAGTGTCTTTCCGGTCATGGACTTACAAGTACCCGGCGATAAGTAATACACATCGTTTTTACACCATCGTGTCTGTCGTACGATGCGTTAACCGTCCGGTATCGTAGTCATGATGCGGTTAGCGCATCGTGCGACAGAGATGACTCTCTATAAACGATGTGTATTACTTACCCCCGGGTGCCGCACGCTACGTTCAAATAGAGATTGTTTATTGGATTTTCCAGTTCATCGCTCTTATTTTTTACGTCGTTCTTTACTATCCTTTTTTTTTCAGTATTATTTGATAGCTGGCACTCATATATACATTTATATGGCTTCAAATAACAATGGCAATGAATTACAAAAATATTTCCAAAATATATGAAAAAATCTTTGACTTCCTCTATTATTACTAGTACACATATATTCAACAATTATTCGTGATAATCTGGATACATCTGCAAAGCACATTCCGTGGTACTGCGATGAAATTGAGTCAGTAATTTCTGGAGACAACTCCACTTAGTATTAACGTACATCAAATTGAGTCAGTAATTTCTGGGGACAACTCCACTTAGTATTAACGTACATCGAATTGAGTCAGTAATTTCTGGAGACAACTCCAGTAAGTACGAGTATTAACGTACATCAAATTGAGTCAGTAATTTCTGGAGACAACTCCCCTTAGTATTAACGTACATCAAATTGAGTCAGTAATTTCTGGGGACAACTCCACTTAGTATTAACGTACATCGAATTGAGTCAGTAATTTCTGGAGACAACTCCAGTAAGTACGAGTATTAACGTACATCAAATTGAGTCAGTAATTTCTGGAGACAACTCCCCTTAGTATTAACGTACATCAAATTGAGTCAGTAATTTCTGGAGACAACTCCACTTAGTATTAACGTACATCAAATTGAGTCAGTAATTTCTGGAGACAACTCCAGTAAGTATTAACATACATCAAATTGAGTCAGTAATTTCTGGAGACAACTCCAGTAAGTATTAACATACATCAAATTGAGTCAGTAATTCTGGAGAGAACTCCATTTAGTATTAACCTACATCGATTAATCTTCGGACTGATTGGCAACTCTGATCTAGTGGCGTCAAAGGATAGTTGTGTTGCCTTTGAAATTGTTTGTGAAAGTACTGGCAACTTGCTGGGCTGTTTGAGCTCCAGGCCTTAAGCCACTTTATCAGAAAAAGATAATTCTGCGCTGTGAGCCATTTCCGTTTCCCCGTGATGTCGGACCTTAAGTCCGCTGTCACTATCACATTTTTCACACTCATGTGTGTCGCCACCGGAGAAGCAGTCCCTTTGGGCAGTTCCTTCTTCGTCACTATGTGACGTCTCGCTCATAATAAAAACAAAGAAGATTTAGATCTTCTAGTGTAGATTGCGCTGGACGAGTACTTATTCTGCCCCCTTATAACACTGTTGATAGAGGTAGGATCGAACCTTACTGAATTAATTCCACAAAATTATTGTTAGCCTAACCTTAAATATTACAGCAATTTACAATGAGAACTAGTAAAAATTGTGAAAATGTGTTAAATTTTGAATCAATTTTACGAATATAGTATTTTGAATCAATTTTATGAATAGTGTCACCACTTACGTATGATTTAATGCTTAAATTAAAAACAAATTATATTTTTTTTAGAAGATTAAAATAATTGACAAAAAATGTCAAATACAATAATGTCAACTTATCATCTGGCATACACTCATCAACAAAAATTGTCTTTTAGTGTTTTCTCTCTTTTGTCAAAATTAAGGATATTGTCAAAAACAAAAATCGTTCCCTTTAAAACCATGATTCAATATAAAAAGATACGAGAATGTGGAACTAACGGAAGTGTCCCCTATCTTTTTCACTGTCAGTAACTGATCTTTTGGATAAAATTAAGCATGATACTTGGCACCGATGTACGTTGGATTGGGAAATAACTGGTATAAATAAGGGCTCTTGATATAAATCAATCCAACAATTTATCGCTTTGCAGCCATGGTTTAATACGATAAGAATAAACCAGATGGAATTGTCTATAATGTGTCGTTTGCGAATGGGCCAGAGCGTGGTGGCTAGTCACCTTTACAGAATGGGTATTCTGGAGAATTCCAGCTGTTGGTGGATGATGACACTTCAGACCATGTATTTTTCAGTTGTTCTTTGAGTCATATATTTGATTTACTAAAAACCATATATTATTTACCGCGTCCAATGAATGTTGCGCTTCTTTTTTGTTCTTGGAGCTTTTCCACTCGATCAATTGTTAATTTTTTTAAGCTTTTTTTTACTTATTAAACAAATTTATATATTGTACAAACATTTGTCAAGGCTATACATATATCTAAATTTATTACTTAACTAATCTTATTTATATGTTATAATTTATGAATTTACTGAATCCTATTTTCCTATATGTCATTTTATTTTTATTTTTTACATTCTTAATATATGATTTCTTAGAAAGAATTAACACATACATAACTAGATAACAATTCTTACAACTAATTATTTAGCAAGAACAAGTCCACTCGTTCAGGCTACTTGTATTCCATCACATTTACTCAGACCTTGGTCGTCCCAGCTAATACTGTAAGTGGACTAGTCAGGCAACAGATAATACTTAAGCTTAATTAGTTTAAATTTTAAATTATCTTTATTTGGCCTTTTTGATCAAATTAATTTTATTAAATTGACTCACTTAATTGCATAGTGACATTAATTTGGTGACACAAATCATCCTTGTTTGGGTGGATTGCACATTATTAAAACAATATTGTATTTTATCTCTTTACACTAGCAGTGAATCAGGGGTTGTGTGTATACATGTGAGTGTGTGCGTTAATATTTTAAATTTATGTATGTATTTATTAAATTTATAATTGTTTCAAATGCTTATTTTTTAGATCATGATTGACGTGTACAAGGGTGTGTGCTGGAAAAAAACTAGGTGTTCTCGTAGATGGTCTCACCCTCCTATTGGTGGGGGTGTATGTCGATTTGAAAGGATGCAATGAAACGAGCTCAGATATTTTGATAACGTCTCTGTCAAATATATTTTCTTTTCTATCACCTTTACCATACATGTGTAATTTCATAATATACGAGTATATTAACATACTATGTAACTATCGAAAATCGTGTTATTTATTTACTTAATACCATTTGGCGATGCTAGACATAACATAATAAATTATATATATTATTTACAGTTAATAATATATATTATATAATTTAGAGAGGCGATTGAGATGGTACGGGCACGTTGGACGCAGAGCACACTATCACATTGTGAACCAAGTAAACTCCATGGATCTTCCTCGAATAACAACCAGAGGAAGACCAAAGAATTCATGGATGGTGCAAAAAGATAACCTGATGCAGAGGCACGGCCTGGGGGACGTAGTCCCCGCGGGACAAAAGAGCATACAACCTGAGGACGAGGAGAGCTGACCCCAACAGTCTTCGCAGACAATGAGTTGGGATGGAGCCAGGGAGAAGAGAAGAAGATTTATAGTTAATGCACTAACATTTTAATTTGTTCTATCAAACACGAGTTATTCCACTTTATGTGATAGACGTCAAGTGGCATAAACAGTGATTGATAAAACATAAAGTGGAGTTAAACACATTGTGGCGTTAAACATATCATATTGTGGAGGTAAACATATTGTGGACTTAAACATGAAGTGGACTAAACAGTGTTTGATAAAACATTAAGTGGAGTTAAACACATTGTGGTGTTAAACATATCATATTGTGGAGGTAAACATATTGTGGACTTAAACATGAAGTGGACTAAACAGTGTTTGATAAAACAAATTACAAATAATACATTATATAAAAATAAAATCAATATACCTATAGATATGATAAAAAAAATTATATTTTCTTAACATATGTATATGTAATTTCAAAAATTTTAGCTCATATACTCGTATGTATGTACACATATCATTACGCCGTGGACCTTGCGGAAAATGTAGAGAGAACGTGTTATCTACAATCTTTTAAATCCAAGCACACAACTATCATTTCCTCCATATTCATACATCTTGTTATGCACAGTCTTTTATTATTCATAGTTCTTTCTTGACTAGTCAAAATATGGTTCACTTGATCCAGTCACATTTTCCTCGGTCTACCTCTCCAAGGCATACTTTGCAATTCTGACTTGTATACTTGCTTAGTCGTTGTTTTGTTATTTATTCTCTCCACATGTCTTCACCATCTAAACGCTCCTTTCTTTATCTTGCTTAAACCATCAAGTTTATCAATTCATTCTAGCTTTATTACTTCGACAATCCACAAAATTATTTTGATGTACGAATCTTTACAGCATAAACCTTATATTATCTTTCTACTGCTGCGTCCAAGTTAAAAACACGAAAAATTAAATAACGAAAACACTAAAAAAACTTAATTTAATTTTTTTTTATTACGGCGTTGTACTGCAGATTCTAGGGTACGAGTATTAACAATTTAAAATCTAGGGTTTCCTAAGAGCGTGTCCAGATGAGGCGTTTTACGCGCGATTGCGAGATACTAGGCGCCCATACATGCAGTCGCGCGTTTTGCTGCTCGCGAGTGAATCGCGTGCAATACGCCGGAACCTCGACTCGCGCGCAGAACGCGCGTTCTTTTTGTATACTGTGTACTGACTGAATGCATTTTGTATACTGACTGAATGCTACCTCTATAAACACACGCGAACAACGCCTCATCTGGACGCAACAAAAATAACGCGTGATTCGAGTAGCGCGTTTCGAATCGCGCGTAAAACGCCTCATCTGAACACGCTCTAAGTTCCCCGAAACTTAATTACGAATATTATATTATTATTCATTTCCGAGAGGAGAAGTTTAGGGTGGGTTTATAACTGGAAAGCAAAATAAATGCCGAGAATTTATTAATTTTTTCAGTTTATACACCCCTAAAGCCTTTTAATTAATTCTAAGTAAGATCATTTGCAAAACAAATTATAATTTGTAAAACAGTAAACAAGTAAGTCAACAAATTAATTTATTTAGCTATTGATTAAAATACGTGAAGTATTTTAATCAATAGCTAAATATATGTTAATAATTATATAATTTATTCTAATATATGTTAATAATTTAATATATGTTAATAATTATGTTAATAATTAATTAATTATGTTAATTCTAATATATGTTAATAATTTATTCTAATATATGTTAATAATTTATTTTCTAATATATGTTAATAATTTATTCTAAATTTTAATCAATAGCTAAATATATGCTAGTATGTCGCGATAGGAAAGTCTGCATTTTCCACCCTGTCTGCCTCCGACAGGTATGGCTTACTGGTTGCCCCGACATGGTGTGATAGTACGTATGTATTTATGTATGTCATGGATCGAAACAGTGAAATACAATAAACGCATTCACAAGATTTGGAGATCGTCGAGATTGTCGACAATATACCTACGACGAATACTCCGATTCTTTGGACAGCTTGGAGAGATTTGGGATCACTGAGATTGTGGAAAAACAACGCACAAGAGTAAGAACCCCATTGCACTGGATTGACCGAGAGAGGGATGCAATAGGACTACCTTCCACAACTGCTTTTGAACTGCGGAATGCACGGATAGATGGAGAGAAGTCGTCAAGAGATATCATAGAGGTCACGATGTGGTCAAGAGGTACACTACAGAATCAATCGATCAAAAATAACATTAGGAATATTATGTACATATAGAGAAGAAAAATATCAAACAAATGCCTTGAAAAGGTTGACTGAATATATATCATCACGCCGTGACCTTTATGGAGTAGGCAGAGAGAACAGGTCATCAAACTTTTCTATCCAAGCACACGACTTGCAACTCCGCCACACTCATATATTTCCATAATCACAATCTTGCATTATTCATACTTGTCTCACTTCATCTTCTTTCAGAATCTTGTCCATTTGGTCCAGCCACAGTTTCATTTATCTACTTCTTCCACGCACACCGTGCACTTTGGACTTGTATACTCGCTTAGTTATTCATTCTTTCCAAATGTCCCAACCATTTTTCATCTCTGTTATTCATCTTACTTAAAACATATAGTTAATCCTTAAAACAGCCATACATTAATTTTTAATGCCTCCATTTCACCTTCTTTTCTTCGTGTTTCCTCATGTTCGCCATCTCCACAGCATAATTCTTACTCTTATCCATCTTCTGCAACGTCCAAATTGTTGCTACTGTTTATATTGCGCAGTTGTTATGTACAACATTAAGTTCTCCGTATATCTTGTCCCCTGTTCCTTTCAACTCGTTGACTGCAATGTTAAATAACATATATACGTCCTTTGCATCTGTATAATATCTGATTTTTGTTTTTTTATTTATTACTTATGGTCATTGATCGCACCGAATTCTATCAAAATCTATTAAAATGATGATCCACCAAAGTGTTCTAGTGCCAACTTTAATATATTGAAATATAACGGAGACGCAGAAAAAGATTCAAATGAACCGAATAAATGCTGTGGAAATGTTTGTACGGAGAAAAATACATGGAACGACAAAATACGTCGGCAGCCCTAATCTAACGGTTAGCATTCATGCTAAGCAAGTGGATTGCAGGAGAAGAGGATGAACACCTGTGCGCTGAAGCGACGATGAAGAGTGGTATAAGCTAGTCTTTGGTCACAGGATCTTCGGACATCGGAATTCCGAGAGGACTGCAGGAGAATGTGCGCTTAATATAGCAGTGTCTGTGTGAGTGACGTTCTTCAACACTGAGATCACGACAAAAAAGATACAATATAATTTCTCTAATTATTTATTGTAATCTAATATTACAAAAACAAAATCAATGTATTTTTTGAACTGTGTAAAATCATCGTTTGAAATAAATATTTAATATCGTTCATCCGTCGAGATTTCGTTAGAAGTCGCGTCTAAACATACATACATATACGTCGGGTCTAAATCGTTATAACGAGATAAAAAATCCCGACTTCCGTTATTCTCGCTGCCGTTAGATTAATCCGTTACCCGACCTCGTTATATTCGTCTAATGTGGGGAAAAATGGGAAAATAAGGGATGAAAATATATTTCGGTATGAAATTTGGAAAAAAATCTTGGTGGGAGATTTTACTAATTGCGATTTTAAATCGGTTGTGTGATGCATTTTTTTCAGGGCATGTTTTAAATGAAATCAATTAAATATTAAAATTCTAATAAAAAGAAAATGACAATTTATACACACCATAAAAAGAATACACTCTCCTAAAGAGCGGTCTGACCCATTATTATTGACAAATCAAAGAAATTACCAAAATATATAATATATAGTGATGTATTCTGGAGTGATGATGTGTGAAGAGTTTAATTCCGCATGATGTTTCCAGTTGTAATTGAGTGTCACTGTTTGTCAGGTTGATGAGAACGTGCAAGCACTGGTGCACCAAATGGAAGATCAAAATAAATCCCACCAAAAGCACAGCAGTCCGCTTCTCACGCAGATACATCAAACCCATCAGAACTCTTAAACTCTTCGGCCAGAGCGTCCCATGGTCAAAACACGTAAAATACCTAGGCCTCACATTAGACAGTAGACTCTCGTGGCATAAACACGCCCTCAATATCAAATCAATAGCTCACCGAACACTCAAATCATTATTTCCCTTGATCAGTAAATACAGCAAACTTAGCACGCGCACTAAACTCCACCTATATAAAGCGATCGTCAGACCGCAACTGACATACGCCCTTCCGGTCTGGGGCCACGCGAAGAAAACAACGCTACATCACATTCAGATCATTCAAAACAAAGCCCTCCGCATAATTTTAAAAGCACCCTACATCGTCCGTAATTCAAGACTCCACGCAGATACCAAACTACATACTATCCCCGAACATATGCGCGCTCTGGCCGAAAGGTTCTACAGCTCTATATCCCGTCATCCCAACCCAGTCATAAAAGCCTTAGATAACTACAACGCGAACACCAGTTACAGACACACTCGTCCGAAGTCGGTGTTGCGAGGCATCCCCCCGACCCCCCCCCTCTTTAACTCTAATCATCCCCCCAAATGACCCCCCGATTGTCACTCTGAACACCCCATCATCGATAATCCCTCCGGCAGACAGTTTACCCCCATAGGCAACCGCATTTCTCACCTTCAACAAACATTTTCTACACCTTAATATATTTATAAAAGTCACACACGTTTCCCCACTCATTTACTTATCTACATATACTATATTCATTCTTATAATTTATTCACCATCATTATTATTATTATTATTTTTTTTTTTTTTTTTTTTTTTTTTTTTTCACCCATTCAATATAAAACAGTGTGTGACGACACAAATTTATGTATATTTGTATTTAATATTATGTATATATCATCATATTTATATATGTATTTAATCGTTTATAATTTCTCATAATCATTCATAAAATCAAAACAATTACCACAAACCTATCCTTTCCCGATTCCCAAAAAGATCCAAAAATTTCCAATAAATATCTTAACAGTCAGAACTTATCCGATGAAGGAGTAAGGTGTCCTACCATCGGACCGAAACTCCGAACAAGCTATCCATCACTTGTGTCATGTGTAATAATAAATAAAATAAAAAACTAAAATATAAATTGCGCATAAGGAAAGGAAGGTGGAGGCGGCAGCTATTATATTAGAAATTTATCCGTATCTACAAGTGTTTAGAAAAACGTATTTGGTAAGTAAAGCGCAGAAAATGTACAAAGAATAGACAAACTTCTACGAAAACTTCGTAGATCTTCCGATCGTAACCCACCCATTTGGTATAAAAGGGTCCATCTAATTGAGCGGTTTTTTTAATTCTTTGATAAAACACAGATGACTTCGCGAACTTGCCTGGGTCTTGTGAGATTTGAGAAGTGTAATGTGTAACATTTATAAAAATGGAGTCGTATACAATACAACAACGCGTTCAAATTGTTGAATTATTTTATATATTGTAAACTCCGGAAACGGTGATATTAATTGGCAACCAAGATCATGTGATCTGACACCGTTGGACAATTGTTTCTTGAGTTACGTGAAAAGCCAGGTGTATAAAAATGACCCCCAATCAATTCTTGAGCTGAAGGACGAAATTATTCGCGTTATTGGTGAGTTAGAACCGCAATGATGCCAAAATGTCATCGAAATTTTTGATAAAAGAGTGGACATCTGTGAAGCTGCAAGAGGTGGACATTTGGCGGATATGGTTTTTTTGTGTTTAAATGTCATACAATTTACTTCAATGACCAATAAAAAGTTTTTTTGAAATCAAAGCAAATTGTGTTTTATTCAAGAATTAAAAAAATATAATTAAAAAAAACGCTAAATTTGAAAGACCCTTTAGTATGAGTATCGAGTGTATAGTGTTCATAATGAATCATAAATCATGATAAGATCTCACGAAAAGGGTTTTCTTCAAGTGCTTTCTAAAGCTGCTCACACCACCTATATCTCTAACTCTGAGATGCAGATTATTATACGCCACTGGACCAGCAACAGCAAAAGCCTTGTCATAATTTCCCTTGCATCGATTTGAAACGATCAATTTATTCGATGAAGATGAAATCAACCTCAAAGTTCTACTCCTCTCCAAAGTTACATCTCTCAGACACTGATTCGAAATAAACAATGCATACATCCCATTAAGATACTTGAATACAAAGAGAACAACTTTTTAAATCAATCCGTTCGTGACTATAGAACCTAAGTGGATATTGCGTTGCAACCCGTTCGTGACTATAGAACCTAAGTGGATATTGCGTTGCAGTCAAATCCTTTATAAAGGATTTAATTACAACGTGTAAAATGCTATAAAGGTTGTTTATTTATTTATTATACGGTCAAAACAGATTTTATTTATTTATTATACGGTCAAAACAGATTTTAAAATCCGTATCTCAAAATCCGATAACTTCTATACGAACACTTTAATAGAAATGAAGCAATATAATAATAACACTTCGTGGCCTAGCATTCCAGCTCGGAGATTGTGGCTTCGATTTCCGTTGAAAATCAAGATTCAGTTACCGCATATCAAAATTTAAAATGAATGCTCATCAAATAAAATTGTGGTAAAAGAAGCAGAGGATCGATGGTTGAAGGGACTGATCGTAAAGATTCTGCGATCGTAGTCAAACTAAAGGAACGATGAACGTTTTGCCATAGTTTTAAAAACACTAACTAGCCTACCAACCTGGGGGTTGTGGTTTCCATTCCCGTTGGTACCCAAAGATATCAGTATAGTATTCACTTAAAACCACGCTAAACATTTTCGACTGGCTGGAAAATATTGTCACATGGCAATAAACCCGCCAGATTGTATTATATGCAAATAATGTGTAATAAAATAAAAGCTCCACTCTTACTTATTTCAAAAATTGATTCGTTTGGCAGCACCATATTTTTTTCTAGTCTTTCTAAACTTCTAGTAACTTCTGTAATACTTTTATAAATTATTTTTATAATTGTTTCATTATTTATAATTTGTTTTTATCGAACACTGTTTATTTCACTTTTTATAACGGTATAACCCTACCGGTTTCAAGACTTTCACCTCATCATGAGGGGAGTACAAACAAGTCTTGTTTGAACTTCCCTTATGATGAGGTGAAAGCCTTGAAACCAATAGGGTTATACCGTTAGATAAAGTGGAATAAACAGGGTTTAATAAAACAAATTACAATGTCTTTAAACCTCCACAATGTTAATGCCTTAACTATAAATAATATATTCTTGTATTATTTATTTTTCTCACGTAACCAAACAATCAAAATGCACCTTCTCCAACTAAAAAGTGTATAAATATTTTTCTTAATGAAACTTCAATAAGGAGATAATAAAAATTCGTAAATTGAGCCAAAATCCCTTAAACCATAAAAGTTGACCAGAGAATACATCTGATGATTAATCGAACCCAAAGAAAGGAGAAAATTTTCTATGAAAATTTTTTCTTTTTCTTTTCGTTAATTCTTCTCGGCAAGTTAAATTGTTGGAAAAAGAAATTTCCAATCCTAGACTGGATTTCAAAGTTCCGGCAATTTGCTGGAATCTTTTAGTCTCGGTGGAGTTGTGGAAACTTGGCGTTCATTCGAATATAAGTTAGTTTCCATTTTGGTTGTTATATTTCTAAAGTTATTTATAGGAAATAGTTGATCACGATGAGTTAAACAATTTTGTATCATAAATTTGCTCTTTAACTTTTTCGTTTTTTTTAAACGTTGTGCATAGTTCGTTGATACTTTTTATGTATTATATTTATTATGTGGTGAAAAGTGTTGAGTGTGGTGTTTTTTTATTATTTTATATTTGTGTTTTAATTTTTTTATTTTTATGATTATGTGCAGTACATTGTGATATTAATGTTTTTAGTCTGTCTGGAGTGATGAAGTGTGAGGAGTTTGATTTCGCGTGATGTATACATGTGTAATTGACTGACACTGTTTGTCAGGTTGATGAGAATGTACAACGGGGTTCTATATAATCAAAAATAGGAAAGAAGTATCGATTTATTTTTTAATGTTTTGTGTCCTCAGTGAGATACAGGCAAAAGCCTAGTTTACTGGGGACACGACAAATGAAAGCCAACAAACCCAGCTCCATTGAAATTGTGTCGAAATTAAATTACCTTTTGTTTTTTTTCACAAATGATGTATATTTCTAGTTATGTGTAAAATAAATAAATTTAAAAAAATTGGTTTGCAAATAAAAAGTGTCGTAATTCAAAAATGACTAAATCTGTCTCACAACAAACGAACTTACAGTGCCCTTAAAGTGAGTTTGCTTTCTTAACAACACGATATAAAATTGTCCCTTGAATTCGAATCCATTTGCATTTATTTACAGATTAATAATATAGCAAAATAAATATATACAAATTGAACATAATAATAGAAATCTAGTGACTGCGTTTATTTGATTTTGCATTTCCCGGCATATGCATATGTTCATAAAAATTATATATGATAACAAAACCACACGAAACTTACCAAAAGAAGACGAACTACAAAGAAACCTTTGTAGTTCTTCTGATATCTGGTAGAAATACATTCAGGATTAGATGTAGCATATAGTGGAGTGGGTGTTAATTGTTGATTTATTATTATTTATTTATTTAACACTTTTATTGCAAATACAATCTGGCGAGCTTATTGCCAGGCGGCAATCTCTTCCAACCAACCAGATAAAAGTAAATGAAGCAAGTTACGTGGTCGCATAAATCATTCAAATGACTATCCACCCCCACGAAATCCATAAACATATACGTGAGCACATATGCCCACGAACCCCACAAAGACGGACAGCCATCCGCACATTATTTTTCATATAAAGTGAAATATCATCAAACCAAAGGAAATGAATAACTATGGAAAAAAAAAATTATTCGAATAAATTTAAAAAATCAAGTATGAATAAATGAATAAAGAAAAACTTTTCTTTTTATGTATATTTGTTCAATATTACAGAAAAGAATACTTAAGTAATGGATTTAAGGAGTAAAAAAGTACGATTCTCAAATATCCTTTTCATTATCCACAAGATCTTCTTTGTTACAGAAATGTATCGAATTCACTTTTATTTATGAAAAAATTCTGGATATCCTGGATAATCCTTGGATCTTGCAGTAATCACATATCTACAAAACAGGGGTGAATTGTGGCTGAAATATCACTTTTTTCTTGATGTTTTTTTAAACCTTACTGTTATTTGTTTTAACCGGGCGAGCTTATTGCTATGTTGCAATATCTTCCAAACAACCAGAAAGATGTTTTAAATGGGCCCTTAATGAAAACTATGTTTTTCTGCGTTTAATTTTATGTATCGGAGTGTAAATATAAACGATGGTATTTTATTTAAAAAAATAATTTACACTATTGTATATCTTTGTGGAACTCCGTATTAAAATATTAAAAAATTAATATGTTTTTTTTATTTATTTATTATTACACATGACAAAAAATATACACAATTTGCGAAAAAACAACAGGTAATTTGATTTGGACATACAATTTTAATGGATCTGGGTTTGTTGCCTTTCATTTGTCGTATCTCCAGTAAATTAGGATTTTGCCTGTATCTCACTGAGGATATTTAGCATGAAAAAATAAATCGATACTTCTTTCCGATTTTTAATTACACAAAAAGAAAACCCCGTTGCACGCTCTCATCAACCTGAGAAACAGTGACACTCAACTACAACTGGAAACATCTTGCGAAATTCAACTCCTCACACATCATCACTCCAGAAAGACCAAACTTGTTCATCCCACAATATACCGCACACAATCATAAGAATAAAATTTTTAATTAAAACAAAAAATACACAGTTATTACTGTATGGAAGTGAAACTTGGACTTAACAGAAGGAGGATAATAATAAGATTTACGCATTAAACCATTTAGACAGTCGATCGGAGCGTGGTTTTTATTGCGACAGGATTTTGAGTACTTGGGCTTTCAGGATGAATGACGAGTGGAAAGGATTTATGTTAGATCGTGAGTGTGTGTTTCTTCTTGTTGTTTGAATTTTGGTTGTTTTTGTATTTTTGTTTCTGTGTATTTTTTTTGTTTTAATTTAAATTTTTATTCTTATGATTGTGTGTGGGATGAATATTTTTGGTCTTTCTGGAGTGATTATGTGTGAGGAATTGAATTTCGCAAGATGTTTCCAGTTGTAGTTGAGTGTCACTATTTGTCAGGTCGATGAGAGCGTGCAACGGGGTTTTGTTTTTGTGTAATCAAAAATCGGAAAGAAGTATCGATTTATTTTTTCATGCTAAATATCCTCAGTGAGATACAGGCAAAAACCTAGTTTACTGGGGATACGACAAATGAAAGGCAACAAACCCAGATCCATTAAAATTGTATGTCCAAATCAAATTACCTGTTGTTTTTTCTCAAATTGTCAATATTTCTTGTTATGTGTTATAATAAATAAATAACTAAATAAAATAAATAAAACGCTTTCGACATACGTGCACAATAGAAAATTTGTGAATTTTTGTCAACTTCAAGAACTAAATAAAATAAAATGTTAATAGTTCTGTTCCTCACAAACTATGAACATTTTATTTTTAAGAATATTCAATTTACAGTAAATTAATCTAAGGAATCTCATATTTTATCTAAAGCTGCACTCTCTCCAATACATATTTTAAGATATCGCAGGACGTTGACTAAGGCCCGAATATATAGTCTTACTAAATACTAAAGTCTAACCTTTAAATATCGTGATTTGTTTCAAGAGTAGAACCTCATACACTCCAAACTTTCATGTGACATAATGAAACCACATGACACACTTTTTTAAAGAAACTACTTGAAGATTATTTGGACAAGTAGAACGAATAAATGAAAAAAAAAACTAGCAAAATAAATGCACAGCAAATAAATGTGAGTAAAAAGCAAGGTAAAATAATACGAAGAAAAGGATAATTAAATCAAGTGTACAATATTTTGAAAGAAAGAAACGTAGAAATTTAGAGATATCGTAGAATTTGTATGGATGTAAAGAATGCTAAGGATGTGTCGAGATAAGAAAATCTAGAGCTATGTCCTCTCTGCTAACCCCCACAAGGAAATGGCATGATGTATTTTATGTACGACAAATTTGTACGAAATTTGACTTTCAATTCTAATCTATTATTCTTCTTCCTGGCACTGTCCCAACTCATTGCCTAGGTTGGGGTCGGCTCTTCTCGTTCTAAGGCTGTATATTCTTCGGTTATGGGTGTCGCTTTCATCTAGGCCGTTTCTCTGCAGGATTTTGGAGCATTGAGTCATCCAGGAGTTCTTTGGTCTTCCTCTGGACGGCTGTCGAGGAAGATCCACAGACATTGCCTGATCTACAGTATGGTCTGGTGGTCTCCGTCTTATGTGCCCGTACGATCTCAGCCGTCGCTCTTCCCGCTTACTATTTATCAATTCTAATATATTCAGGAAATTAAATGGTTAGAATGTAATATTTAGTGATAAGGTCGGGCTATGAATTCTGGCTTAAGTATTCATACACGTATGCATGATTTTAAAAATTTCATACTCTTACAATATAAGTTTATTTATGTAATTTATTGATATTCGGTAGATTTGATCTTTCTTCAGTCCGCCTCTGTATCATTAAGCTGTATCTTGATCCTTAGCATAAAGCAATATTCTTTTTTAATTCCACTGAAGTATATTTCCGAATGGTTTTCCTCCTTTTTCCCCATAATATGACTGGTATGTATACTCATTGCTATGACAGAATGGCAAATGGTTTCATCACAAAGTAGCTACTAAAACCAAAATTTTACTCGTGCAATATCTGATTCTGGACTATGCGGACGTCTGTTACTTGGATGTTATAGAGAAACAGCTGGACAAATTACAGCGTCTTCAAAATGTTTGTCTAAAATTTATTTTCAACCTACGAAAGTACGATCATGTAACTTCATACCAGAAGGCATTGAACTGATTTCAAGTCAGTAAAATAAAGTGTTTCATTCCCGATTTTTTTCCTTTCCTCTCGACCATCCCTTTCTTTTCCTTTGATTGATGATGTAACTTGCATAATTTACTTTTGGCTAGTTAGTTGGAAGAGATTGCCGCCTGGCAATAAACCTGCCAGATTGTATTTGCAATGAAATAAATAGCTTCGTTTTTTCATAAACTTATATAAGTACAAAATTACATAGTTTGATCCTCTAGTGAAAAATTATTTAACTCCGTTGTAGTTTTTTTGTTAAATACTTTGACACCAAAGTGATGCTTACATGTAAAACTGACTTCTAGAACGAGGGTTTGGGTTCAATTTCCAATACAACCAAAAAAAAAAGGTTCCCACTATAATTTTTCGTATTGGGTATATGTGTATAACTATTAAGACACTTTGTTTGAAAATATACAAATGACGAGTTTATTGTCATACGTTTACTTTTTATTTTATTTATTAAATGACTTATTGTTCAATATTCTCGTGGACTTATTGCCAGGCGACAATTTCTTCCAACTTACCAGATCAAAGTATATAAAGAAAGTTACATGGTCGTAAATTATTTTAAATTATTATTTATCTGTACGAAATTTGTGAACAATATACGAGTAGAAAGACAACCTATGTTGCCTAGTTAGTAAGACTTCCGTCTGCAGGTTGCGAGTTTAAATCCCGCTGTAACTCCGAGTTTTTAAAATAGGATTTCAGAAGTGTTTTCTTTTGTAAGCTCTAACAAGGTTAGTTACAAGAAATACGGAAAGAAGAAATGTTCCAAAAATTAACCTATGCTAGCCTTTCTCTATTTTTAATGGCGAAGTGCCTTATCTAAAGGTCGCAAGCGTCACCTTCCAATTATTACATTCAATTATCATAATTTTTCTCGAATTTAATTTAATACTATGTAAATTCATTTAAAAATAAAAACCTTTACAAAAACTTTGAAAAAAAATGCAACGTGAACTTAGACTAAGTTTCAAGTATTTAACGCTATGGTAAAGTGTATTCTTTTTTTTTTTTATTAAACAAGTAAATTACTATACAAACATTTGTCAAGGCTATACCTATATACAAATTTATTACTTAACTAATCTAAATTATATGTTATAATTTATGCACTTATTTAAACTTATTTTCCTACATATCATTTTATTTTATTTATTCAATCTTAATATATGAGATCTTAGAAATAATTAACACCTACATACTACTTATAACTAGATAACAATTCTTACACTAATTATTCAGCAAAAACAAGTCCACTCGTTCAGGCTACTTGTATTCCATCACATTCACTCAGACCTTGGTCGTCCCAGCTAATACTGTAGGTGGACTAGTCAGGCAAGAGATAATGCTTCGGGAGCTTGTGCTTATAACGGAAGGGAAGGTCGGATTTACTCTCGTAAGCCCCCAGGGCAGCGACTAAGGGATTTCTGTGATTTTGTTGGCTTTTATAGAACTTCACGGTCCAAGCGAGGATGTGGTGTTGTAGGGTTTCTTCTCGCTGTTCAGCGTGAAGTCGGGTAAGATTTGTTCTGGGATGGGTGTTAAAAGATATCTTGAATGCCTTGTTCTGCACTCTCTGGAGTTTCAGGTGATCCGTATTGCTCACACTACCCCAAACGGGTGCAGCACAGGTCAAGATAGGACGAATAAGGGTTTTATAGAGGAGGAGCTTATTTTTGGGTGAAAGGAAGCTGCGTCGATGAAATATCGAACTGATAGCCCCTATGCCCTTGTGACCCTTCTGTCTGATGGTATTCAAATGGGTTTTCCACGTCAGTCGCCGGTCAAGGTGCAGGCCGAGGTATTTAACCACGTCCTGCCACTCAACCAGGCAACCACCGATGAATAAGGGCATCGACGGCACTCTTTCCTTGATTTTTCGGGAGAACATGATGGCCTCAGTTTTGGCGTCATTGATTTTGAGCCTCCAGTCCTGGTAGTATTTCTCAAGGATCTCAAGAGCAATCTGAAGACGGCGACCAGCTCGATCCACCTTGAGTAACGATGCGTAGCATGCCGCATCGTCAGCAAATAGTGCGAGTTTACAGTTTGGGGGAGTAGGAATGTCGTGTGTGTAAATATTAAATAGACATGGTCCAAGTATGCTGCCTTGGGATACACCCATAGGGATGGGCCTGGCGGATGACGTAGAATGATGAGTGGTGACTGTGAAACTTCTATTGGAAAGGTAGGATTGAAGTAGTATTCTTAGTGTGAAAAATATTTCAAATTAATCCCTTGAAGATGTATTATCCGTATTGCTAGTATTATAACTAATTCTTTAAACTCTTTTTGTTCTCAGAAGTCTGTTTCATACATTACAGTTTTTAAAGGCAAACTTAATATTAATTTTGAGCTTTATTATTGAATACTCATAATTTATAGATGACTTTAATTTATTTTATAAGATTCGGTTATTTGGACAGATTTTATAATTACTGACATTACCTGTCTTCTTTAACATATTTCTGGTTGGTTGAAATACATTTCCACATAGCAATAAGCCCACCAGGTTGTACTGTATACAAAGAAAGTGTAATACAATACATAGTAACGATTAATGTAAGATATCATCAATCAAATGAAAAAGGAAGGGATGGGTAAAGGAAAGGAAAATCGGGAATGTATCCCACCAATTAAATAAGAGTTACGCAGATTTGTGACAATTGCAAGATGAAATGTTACAACGGTTTTCCTCAAAAAGGACCTAAGCAATTTTAATTAAAAACAAATAAAAGAGAACTGAAACAAATGTTATCAAAGGCTGGAAAAGGAAAATAAATACGAGAAAGGAAAAGAAGCACGAGAAAGGAAAAGAAGCACGAGAAAGGAAAAGAAGCACGAGAAAGAATAAAAATAATACGAACTATGGATAAACAAATTCCATCATGGAACTTATATAATATTTCTCAAATCGTATTTTTAAGCAAGCCAAATAGGGTGAGAGCCTTACGACAGACGATAACAGGTTTCAGAGTATGACATCATAGACAAAAAAGAATGAGGTGAAGTAATAATAATAATAATAATAATAATACATCTATATAGCGCCCTTAAGAGAGCAAAATCTTCTCAAAAGCGCGCCTTATTCAGGATTTTAAACCTTATTTTTGATAGATTCAACATATTACATTAACAAATTAAGTGTAAAGATAGAAAAGTACCTCCGTGGCCTGGTGGTAAGACACTTGTCTGCCGATCTGGAGGTTGCGGGTTCGATCCCCGCTGTAGCCCAGATTTTTTAAAATAGGATTCCAGTCTGGTTAACACTTAGGGCCTATAAAAACATCTTTCTGATTGGTTGGAAGAGATTGCCACATGGCAATAAACTCGCCAGGTAAAAAAAAAAAAAAAAAAAAAAAAAAAAGGTACAAACTGTGGCCATGAGATATGTTAAGGTACTTCCGATCAACTCGAAATACTAAAAGGTAATAACTGTTTGAGCGTTCACGTCAATGATCTGAAAAGCATTGAACATTTTCAACGATATATTGAGGGGCGACTGGATGATTTAGGATATTGTTTTATTAATTTGAGATTACATACTCGTATATAAGGATATTATTACATATACAATACTTATCGTGATTTCTAATATTTAAATAACTAAACTTTCTGAAATGATGTCATGTATCCATATTGAATACAAAAAAATATAAAGATCAATATTGACGTCTAAGCAGTGTTATACAAAAGAAAAGAGGCAGACAGAGCAAGACGAGACCAACAAAAAAAAAGTTAACTCGGATAATTTATTCAGTTCATCCTTAAAAAACTAATTCCTAACTTTACCCTTGGAAGAACTTAAAGGCTGTAAAAAAGTACGTCTGCTAACGTTACTTAAAAGTGTACGAGTGTTGTTGCCTATTTACGAGCAGGATAATATTACCAAAAAGAGCGATGTCGAACCGTGAGTCCCGTATGTACTCAATAATAGTAAGAACAATAATACGACACCGACGTAGTCCCGTTTAGAGAACAAACTCTCCTCAATGGGACTTGAACCTACTATTATTGATACATTAAAAATATGTTGATAGGAAGGAAATTATACAATAATAGTAAAAGGACAATTTGTATAGCGCCGTTTATACAACAAACTCTTCTCAAAGGCGCTTTAACCCTTCCTTCCCTGTGATGTGTAACTAGCACACATTGCTTCTAAAAACTTCAATATCTCTATAAATATAATAAATACTGGATTCAGATTATAGGTGTTCCTCCGTAATACATTTACGCATTGAATGAAAAAATAATAATAATAACAATTAGCACTTATCGGCCACATTAGAGATATTTTGTGAAAATCGGGAATAAATTCACCAATACAATGAAACGTGTGCCAGTGTGTGACGTAGGTATATTAATGCTTAAAAAAACCACTATGGGGGAGGAAGTGACGCTATTCACGTCTCACTCTTCTTCGGTATACGGGAACGCAAGATATAGAATCTCAGTTTGCTCGCTTCAGTAGCTTTCGGGCATTCATTTGAGGTGGTCGTTTCGCCCATTTTGTGAACGGCGGCCGATGTTTTTTTCATGTTTTCAGCAGTTAAATTTAAATTATTATCATTTTTTCTTCAAATGTAATTAATTTAAGCGATTGGCTATGAATATTCTTATTTTTTCGATTTTAAATCGCTTATTTTACATGTGTATTGATGTGTATTGAATACACAGCACCGGAACGCGCTTATGTTTTTAGCACAGGAAGGAAAAGGTTAACTCTGTAATCGAGCCCACTCCTTCTAAGTGCTTCCTAAAGCTGCACACGCTACACATATATCTGACACTAGGAGGCAGACCATTTCACAACACAGGAACAGCAAAGACAAAAATTCTACCATAATATCCCGCTATATTAGATTGATTTGAAACAACCATTTAATTAGATAAAAAAGAAATCGATCTCAAAGTTCTACTTCTCTTCGAAGGAACATCCCTCAGACACAGGTTCAAAATATGTAATGGAGACATCCCATCAAGGGACAAGGGACAATACAAAGAGACAAAGTTTGAAAATCAATTTGTTCGCGACATTTCACCCAATACAGACTTTTTAGAAGCTGAATGATATGACAATATTTATGACTACCATATATCAATATATCAGCTGCATTGAATACAGACTGGAATCTAGAAATTTTAATTCATAAAGTTTCTTATTTTCTTTGTTGGACGACATCGACGTACAAATTTTAATTCTATGATACTATAGAAATGTGCTAAAAAACGTATAAGCAATTTGTCTATCGAAGGAGAGCTTACTATTAAGACAGACACCAAGAAACTTGATACTATCTTTTGGAAAGATACAAACACCATAATTAATAAAGCATCCCCATCTACGCGGTGAAGCCACCCTGAGAAATTCCATTTAACTTGGATTAAATTTTAATTTATTCCTTGAAGTCCAATTTAAGACATCGAAAATGCAGTAAGAAGTAACTTGTCTCAGAGTATTTAAGCATAAGGTAGTGGTTCTTAACCCAAAGGCTTAATCATTTTTGTCTTCTGACCGCGTTCTTTAATATTTCGAACGAATGAAGTTACGAAAGAACGAATAAATATTTTGGATTAATGATTTATATAACAGACAATCTTATATAAATGTGGTCTTTATTTGATAATTAACCAATCTTGGTTCTGTAAGAAACGAAATAATTGAACAATACATTAAATCATCTGTGGAGAGTATTGTGTTGATCAATGTAGACGTTTATAATGCGCTTCAAAGATTCCTTTCATGTAATTTTTGGTCGAGTGACTCAAGTAAAAGTCACCCACGGATATATAAGATTTAATATTCCTTCTAACATGCCAATATCTGAGATTTTTTTTTTTACCAAAAGACCAATTTAGTCGGAATCTATGTCAGAATATATCTGAAGGAGATAACATTTTCGTACCTTTCACAGATTTTTTGCTAACTTTATGGATCAAACAGCCAAAGAATAATTTTATTTGAAAGAAATTCTAGCGTAAGGTTTCAATTTATCCACCTCTAAGGGAACAAACAGGCGTGCTGGTATGTTTATTTTATACTTGGACAAATATGGCATGGATTTATTTCTCAACGTTTTTCTCAATTTCATCAAAAAAAGTTGTACAATATATAGTTTTTTCATACATACAAACATACTATCACGCCATTTCCCTGTGGGGATGGGTAGAGAGGACAGAGTAGCAGACTTTCCTATCTCGACGCATATCCATCTCGTTGTCTGTATCCATATACCTGTTAATACTTTAGGGACTTGTATTTCGCATAGAAGGATGAGGGTTGTTTGAATAAAAGTCGTCGAGATCGGAATAAGTAAAGAGAAAGATTATTGTAAGCGTCTGTATTTATAATGGATAGAACGGCGCAGAACATGTCGCTGTCTCGTTTCCGCTGGACACATGTTTATTGTTGCACGTTCTATATACATTTCCAACTACGGTCTGCAGGAGAGGCAAGAGATATATCGGTGTCTCGCTCTTCGCTACTAGTGAGAAGATCACATGATCGACGTGGAAGAGCAGATCAAGATTGATGTTGGAGTGGCGAGGAGATCCTCGACTACGAGGTCCAGCGATGACGACGACATATAAATGCGGTTGAAAGAGTGCAGCATAGGTTTTAAACATGTTTAAACTTAAAATAAGCTATTCCAATAATCGACATTTATTATAATCTCGAATGAGCATCGAATTTACTAGCTCTGAGCAAAAATAATACTGAATGAATGACTTATTTTACATAAAATTAGCAACTCTTCTTTAATTTTTTTTAATAACTTAGCTTTGTTAAATCAGAGTTCTTTCAGAACATCTAGCCATGTGACTAAGTTATATCGTAAACTAAGCACCTCTAATCATCAAAAAATTCCCCTTTATATTGATGCATCTTTTGGAAAATCAATTTGCAGAGATTGTCGATACATTTTATCAAATCTTCTGAGCTATAAAAGAAGAAGGATCGATTGCTGAATTTGTAGTGTTGAAACTGTACTGTCCTTTTTTTTCAGCATATACGAGTATAGAGTGACGCCTTGGTGTGGTGAAATGCGGGCGGCCTGTCTCGAGAGGATCCCGTGTCATATATCAACTGCATATTATAATTTTTTTTCTTGTATCTTAGCAAAGTCGTTGGTTTCACTTTGTGATGCATTTTATAATTTTTTTAATTAGGTAAATAAAACACTCCTTTTTAATTTTGTATTCATGGTGGATACAAAATTAAAAAAATGTGTTTTATTTATTTTATTAAAAATGTATAAACTGAGTAAAATGTTTATATTTTGTGAAATAATGTTGGCTTGTGTTCATGCATACATATGCGTCATTTGAATCATATTTATGTATCTTTATTTTTGGTTTTATTACAATATAATTGTCATAAACTGCTTTATAACCATTTTTTTGTTATGAATGAATCAACCAATATTTGTATGTATTTTTTTTTGATATTGTGGTAATGTGCACTGTATCGTTGATTACAATACATCAATATTTAAGGGTACCTATAGGTTGCTAGATTTATGGATCTTTCCCGTGGAAAAATTACTAAATTTGAACACATTGCTTTGGGGAACCCCTTCATTATAACTCTGGCAAAAGGTCTTCTCAGAAGTTCAAAAATCGGTTTTCTTTTTAAGTTTGAAACCGGTGGGCTAATGAATATTCAATATTTATATTACCATTGTTCTATTGTTTTAAATCTTTCAAGAAAATTTATTATTCAGGTTATTTTTAAGGAGAATGCTGAAATATTTTAAGTTGCAGTTTTTTAACTTTCGTGCAGCTTAAAGGACGCTTTTACGATTTTTAAACGGTACTATTTGATATATATATTTTTACTGTCTACTTACTTGTCCTTTTACACATATTATGTCTTATATTATTAACTGTATTTGTATGGAAGAATATCAGCCAGGATTTTTACATATTGCTTGACGGTGTCGAGAATATATCCACAGTGTCAATCAGTTGGTTCAATATTTCTATACCACGCATGATTGAGTGTTAAGCTATGATATTCGTCATGTAAGTTGGTATGTAGAACAGAATATGATTTCTTGCACGGCTTTATTTGTCAGGGATATAAATAATTGTTGCTTTTAGTATCGTGAAACAGTTATAACTACCTGAAAGAGCTTTCAGTTGAAATATCTCGAAGAATTTTCACCTTCTTATTTAGAGGCTTCTCCTACCTAAGCCTTTCATATCGTTTTTACACGGTAATCACTTCATTCCATATTATATATTTACGTATTTTTCTTAGTGTACTCATTCATACAGCACTTCTTCAGCTCTTTTCAGTATTTTTCTAAATCTGTGTTTCACTTCCATACATTAAAGTTGGCACTGAAGTTTTATTGTAGTCTACCATATTAGCAGATTTTGACATCGTCCAGTATTTGAGTTGATTTTTTATATTATTATCCTGTACCTTAATAGTTAAAATATATATTTAAATAAACACCTGCTGATAGCCCCAGGTTTAGCATTCTGTATTAATTTTAGCACTATAATATTGAAAAAATACGTTTCAAATATCATAGTTTACAGGTACAGTTGAAAAATCTATGTTGTCGACTCAATTGCACCTCTGGCCAACCCATGTATAATCTAAAATACGTTTCAAAATTAATCATAGTTCACAGGTACAGTTGAAAAATCTATGTTGTCGACTCAATTGCACCTCTGGCCAACCCATGTATGATCAAAAATACGTTTCAAAATTAATCATAGTTTACAGGTACAGTTGAAAATATATGTTGTCGACTCAATTGCACCTCTGGCCAACCCATGTATAATCAAAAATACGTTTCAAAATTAATCATAGTTTACAGGTACAGTTGAAAAATCTATGTTGTCGATTCAATTGCCCCTCTGGCCAACCCATGTATAATCAAAAATACGTTTCAAAATTAATCATAGTTTACAGGTACAGTTGAAAAATCTATGTTGTCGATTCAATTGCACCTCTGGCCAACCCATGTATAATCAAAAATACGTTTCAAAATTAATCATAGTTTACAGGTACAGTTGAAAAATCTATGTTGTCGACTCAATTGCACTCTGGCAAACCCATGTATCATCAAAAATACGTTTCAAAATTAATCATAGTTTACAGGTACAGTTGAAAAATCTATGTTGTCGACTCAATTGCACTCTGGCAAACCCATGTATCATCATAATTTTAAAATGATTTTTTAAACAATAACAAAGTAAATTTAAATATTTTAATTTGTATTTATTCATGCTGTGTTGCTTCTTTTATTAGATATGAAAATAAAAATAACTCACCTTTTACAAGTTCCCGTCAAAACTTTCAAACACTTTTCGCATAAACACACGAATTGTTTATCTGAAAAAAGAGAAAACACTCATAAGCATATTTGCAATACAAAAGTTTTAAACATCATTTTTACTTTTTATTCAAAAGCTTAAACAAGGTTGTATGTTTTTATGTGAAATACAAGTCTTAATTAAATATTAAGACTAACGAAAATAAAATTAAATGCAGGAACCAAAATTCGGTAAAATTCAGTAGGTTCATAGTTATAATATAAAAATTAGATTAGTTCTTAAGATAAAAAAATGTATACAGGTATAGCCTTTGGCAATTGTTTGTGTTATATAGATCACTATATTACGAGGGTCATCCGGAAACTAAGGTTACAAGGGCTCCTGAGGCCGGAGGAAATTTTTTGTTTTAAAGTTGGCGCAACTGACGTGTAGAGGGGATCCTAACGGTCAGTTTGTTTGATCCCGTGTGTTTACACAGTAAATTCTTCCGATGGAGAGGTCGTCGCGGGTTCCCACCACCTCTCGTCCTTGCGAGACCCACGCGGTCATCCGTTTTTTGACTTTGCAGAACAATACCGCCGCGAATATCCATCGGAATGGTAGTGATGTGATGAGTCGACAATATGTCACGAAGTGGGTTAAGTTGTTCAGAGAAGGCCGTACTTATACTCACGACGAGGCAAGACAGTGATTTCTGACGAATTTGTGCAAAAAATTGAAGAACAAGTGCAAAATGACCGCCGTGTGACGCTTGACGACCTTCACGAAGAATTTCCTGACATTTCTCAAAGTCTCCTTGGTAATATTGTGTCGGAAAAACTTGGTTACAAGAAGTTATGTGCGAGATCGGTGCCCAGAATGCTCACACCGGAGCACCGTCAAAATCGCGTAACCGCCGCGCGTGAATTTTTGGATCGTTTTGCACAGGAGGGAGAAGCTTTTCTGGACTCGTGACGGGGGATGAGACGGGGGTGTATCACTACACCCCAACCATTTTCAAACGATCAGGAGGTTGAGGAAGCTGTGAAGAAGTGGCTGAAAGAGCTGGTGGTGGAGGTCTATGACACTGGCATACAAAAGATGGTGCTCCTACTACATAAATGTCTCGATCTCGACGGCGATTACGTTGAAATAGTTTAATATATTTGTGAAGTATCCTGTGAATTTCAATTAAATGCAAGCATTTTTAGATTTAAGATAAATGTTGTAATCTTACTTTCTGGATGACCCTCGGAAATTGAAAAAAAAAAGTGAACTAAGTTGGTTCAAATACAATCAATTGACTAATTTATATAGCACTGTCATTTGAATAAATTGATGTTAGACCTTTATTATTTTACTTTCGTTGTATACAGTAATACTGGTAGGTCATTGACATGTAGAATCCCTTCCAACTCACCAGAAATATGTAAAATGAGTCTTTAGAGAAAACCTGACTGAAATCCTTTTAAAAAAACTAGAATCGAGTGGGAAACGAACCTGCAGCCTCCAGGTTTGAAAACAGGTACAAATCTTACCAATTTGACCATGGATATCGTTCTAGTTCAATAATGTATTGTCCAATTAATGAAACAAAGTGTGGACAGACAGAGATACAACGAAAAACTTAATATGTTTAAATTAAAACAATGATCTAATTTATATAGCGCAGTTTTTTTTTTGATTTGAATAAAAGGTTACAAGACTGTTGTTTTTTTTAAACATTTTCGTTGTTTACTATATAATGTTATGAGTTATTGTCTCGTAGCAATCTTTTCTAAATTACCAGAAAGATGTAAAACCAGACTGGAATCCTTTTTAAAAACACTGCGTTCCGGCGTGAATCGAACCCGCAAGATCCAGGTCGGAATACAAGGGTCTTACCAACTAAGCCACGGAGTTCATTCAAGTTCAAGAATATATGAAAATTAGAAAGACCAAAAAATAAATTGAAATGTTAATCTTCCACCCGGGTGAATCTTGTTATGCAAAACTCCCAGTCTAATTTAAGAGTTCGTCTGATAAAATATTTGCTAGATGTGTTGTTGTATTGTTGCATTTTTCAGTACGGTATTATTTCCAAGACTGGCGATGACCACTTGTGAGTAATGATGTACAAAGTCCAGGGGGGCTTAATCCGAAGACTCGATTACTAGGTCATGGACAATATTATATCTCGGTCATGCTCATTAATATGTCCCAATCACCAATTCAGATAATATGAATGGTATTAAAGGAAAAATAAAGATGATATATGAATGAGTAATGAAAGATTAAAACAAGTTGAAGAATTCTACTATTTATGATGGTGGAAGAGTTACGAGGGATATTGAACAGCGTGAAGCAATAGGAAACAAAATAAACAGAGAAGTAAACATATATACTCGCACTGGACAGTATCAATATATACCATAATGATAGTCCACTACAGTATTTAAATACCAACTTTGATATGTTGTTTATAGTTAAGGCATTAACGTTGTGGAGGTTTAAAGACATTGTAATTTATTTTAATAAAACACTGTTTATTCCACTTTTTTGTGACGGTATAACCCTACCGGTTTCAAGGATTTCACCTCATCTTCAGGGGAGCGCAAACAAGACCAACTTTGATATATGGTAGTGAAATATGAACGTGTAAAAATACTAAAAAGTGCCGAAAAAATATTGTATAAATGCGTTCACTGAGATGCGAATGTATGTCAGAATACGGAATGAATTTATTAACGATAAGTGTAAACTTAAGACATATGTTTTAAGTAAGATGAAAAACAGCATTCTGAGATGGTTTGGACACGCGAAGCGAATGAATGAAGAAATATAAATAAAACAGATAAAGAGTACAAATATGAATAGAAAGCGTGGTAGGAAAAGACTGTGGTATGGTTGAATCGAGTATATGTTATTTTGAAAAAAGGAAATGTTAAAACATTTATGGAAACCTTGGATGTGTATAAGAAGGTGAATGAATATTAAAGAGGCGAACATTTTGTATTGCGATAGGAAAGTCTGGCGTTCTCTCCTCTCTGCGTATTCCAAATGAGATACGGTATGTTTGTATACACCTTACGCATAACGTTTTAGCTTAAGTACCGCTTCAAGTCAACCCTTTTTAGGAGGTCTTATCAAGATTTATGATGTTATATAACTACTACACAATACACTCCACCTAAAGCCGAATGTGTTACTATCACATATCGGAAGATCTACAAAGGTTTATTTGTAGTTCTTCTTCTTTTGGTAAATTTTCTGCGGTTTTCTTACCAAATATGTTTTTCTGAACAAATGCCGATGCGGGGAAGTACCTAATCTAATAGCCGCAACCACTACCTTCCTGTCCTTACACTCAACGTATGGATACATATGTTTATATTTATTTTTGTAATATTTTATATCTGTTAATAATAGTGGGTTAAAATCCAGAATTAGAGCGCCCTTGAGGGTTTGTTTTCTAAACAGAGTTATATCAATTATACTATTGTTGTTATTATTATTAACCCTTTAATGGGCATAAGCAGAAATTGGTCGCATATGTGACCACCTTTATGGTTATATTTATAAGGATTCATTTTCTTAATGAAACGTTTTTAAGTAACACAAATGTCAAATTGGCAAATGTAGTGGACGGGCAGAGGTCTTATTTAAGACGGGCCGTCGTGAAGTTAGCTGCATGTTCAGTAGCAACGATCTAAACATCCGGTCAATTTATTGTCAAATATGTAAATAGGTATTAATCACCATTCATTATATCTCGTATAAGAATTTTATTTCCTAATACAACTTAAACTTAGATATTATTACCTAAACATTCATTGGTCACTTTTGCGGCCACTGACATGACCCCTCGAATGGGCACAGCTCTCATATACGACCGCCTCAAAAAAAATATTTTTAAAACACATTTTCGAAGAAATAAAGTTGATTTGATACACATAATAATGATTTATTAAATAAAAAACTCAATATCTCAAAAATAAAAACTTGCCCTATAAAGGGTAAAAGTAAGTTTGTTGTTACCTAAAATTCCAAGCATTAAATTTATTGAAATATTTCAAGTAATATTATTTTCCCTGTTTTTAAAAGCATTTTTATTTTAAAGAATCACCCCTCATTAAGCTTGATATAACAATAATTCAAGCCAAGCCTCATTGCGGATTAAATGCTGACGAAAATAAATGTGTGCACATTATCATGGGCTACACTGTACGATGGAAATTAGAATATTCAAATTTATTTTCTACGTAACAAAGTTGTTTTTCTTACTTTACAAAAAAAAATCTTTTTTTTGGTAAAAAAATTACCTCCAAATTCACCGGTAAATTGTAAATACTTTGTGTTCGGTGTTTCTCAAACGTTTGTTCGTTAAGTGGCGTTATTTTTTTCCGATATACTCGTTTCATATATTGGATGTTAACATAAGTTGTATCTGTTTTTTTTTTCAAATGAAGAGAACAAGAGGACGCAACAAAAAAAATTACAACAAATTAGTCAATAATGTATTCTCCTTCATTATTTACAACTTCTTGCCAACGTTCTACAAGTTTTTCAATGCCTGTGCGATAAAAACCATCCGGTCTTGACTCGAGGAGTTCGTCCAACAATGTCCGTAAATTGACGTCGTTATTGAAGGAAGAACCATCGACGGGCTGCTTTCATTCATAGCATATTCACCGTACACTTCGCAAATATCGCCAGCAGCTTTGCCAGCTTTATTCCCTCGATTGAACGCGAACAGAAAGAGGTGTCGAAAATGTTCACATTCGTCTACTTGACCTTCCATTTTGAAGGCTTGTAATCAAATAAAATAATAAATGTAACTTAAAAGCAAACGCAATATCTTGTAGAGCAGAATTTTTTTTTTCGAATGACGTATAATCTTTACCATTTTGTTTTACTTTTGGTGCTCATTTTTAAATTTGGAAAAAAACGGACACAACTTATGTTAACACCTAATAATATGTATACAACATATTAAAATACATTAATATAACACATATTTACTACACTCCACCTAAAGCCGAATATATTAATACCACATATCGTAAGATCTTCAAAGGTTTTTTTTCTGGTTCGTCTTCCCTTGGTGTGTTTTCTGCGGTTTTCGACTCACATATTTTATATAATGACAACAGCCACTACTTTCTTATTCTTACACTCAATATATCTATTTTTTTATTATATTTTGATGTATTAATAATAAAAGGTTCGATTCCCGAATTAAGCATCCTTGAACGGAGTCTGTTAATGACACTATATAAATTGGCATTTTATTATTTTAATTATGAAAATCAATTTAATGTGTATATCTGCAAGGTCCATGTTTTAATAACATAGTAGAATTGTTGTTTTATTGTGCCATCTATTATCTATCTCATTTTTTCATTTAAATTACCGTTGCAAAATAAAAGTCGAGCAACGTATTTTTTAAATTTTAATGTCAACTTAGTTTGATTTTATTGTTTCTAGAATTTGATTATCAAAGATCTACTTAAAACCATGCCGCAATCTATTGGTAGATTGCGATCGACTGGTTGGATAGTTTTACTTTATACGAATATCTACAGAATAACTACAATAGTTAAATATAAAGAAAGATTACAAACATGTTTAAATGCTTTAATTTCCCTAAAAGATGCGCTGTGCAAATGCAAATTGAAAACAAAAATAACTGCAACACTTTTTTATCTCTAAAAAATTTACTCTATTGTGGTTTATAAAGATTCGTTTTTGGTCCTATCCACTAATTTAAGTATTGCCTATTCTCCAGGAACAAAAAATCTAACTTAAAATGACACATTCAGCGTGGAGTTAGACAAGGATGTGTACTCTCACCTACTTTGTTCAACATGTACTCTGACTTTGTCTTCAAGCAGGCGCTGACTGATATAGATATCGGCGTCAAGGTCAACGGTGTAGTCATCAATAACATTAGATATGCTGATGACACGGTTCTACTGGCAGATAGTATAGAAGACCTTCAACAGCTTTTGGATAGGATCAGTTCCACCGGTGAGCATTATGGTTTGAACATTAATGTCAACAAAACTAAGCTGATGATTTTCAGTCGAGAAAGTCATCCAAATGCAAATCTTCGGCTGGGTGGTGTCAATATTGAAAGGGTAAAGCAGTTTAAGTACTTGGGCAGCATCATCACTGAGAATCTGGACCCCGATATAGAAATTAAATGTAGAATAGAAGCAGCTCGTGCAGCTTTTAATAAAATGAAAAATCTTCTCTGCAACGATAATGTAAATTTGAAGCTCAGACAAAGAATGATCAAGTGTTATGTGTGGTCGGTTTTGCTTTATGGTGTCGAGGCATGGACCCTCAAAGTTAATATCATTAACCGCTTGGAGGCTTTTGAAATGTGGATCCACCGAAGGATGCTAAGAATATCCTGGACTGACATGATTAGCAACGTTGAAGTATTGCGTAGAGCAAATACACAGAGAGAATTGTTCACAACAATCAAGCTCCGTAAGACTTCATATTTTGGCCACATAATGAGAGATGAAAAGTATGCAATCCTACAACTTGTCATAAAGGGGAAGATTGAGGGTCGTAGAGGAGTTGGAAGAAGGCAGCACTCCTGGCTTCGGAACATTAGAGAATGGACCGGGATGAGAGGTGTGGAGGAGCTGTTCCGTGCTGCCCAGGACAGACAAGGTTTCTCCCAAGTGATCGTCAACGTCGGGGGGACCCGGCAGGACACATGAAGAAGAAGAAAAATGACACTTAAAATCTATGTTAACTTATGCATAAGATACCTGGACACTAACAAAGCGAGATGCAATAATTCTCGATACCTTTGAGGGAAATGTTCTCCGCAGAATGTATGGTCAATTAATATGAAATATTGAGTGGAGACAGAGGTACAACGAAGAGCTTTACTAGCTGCATGATGAATCTAGCGTAGCCAACGGTATAAAAATTGCTAGATTACGTTACTTTGGGCGTTTGTACTGCTTGCAGGACACTGATCCTGCAAGGAAGGCTTTGTTCGGATATCCGATGGGGCATAGGAGAGTGTTGAGATCAAAAATGAGATGGATAGATGATTTGACAGAGAACTGCTGTACTCTGCGGGTAAAGAAATGGAACAGAGATGCTGCTGAAAGTTATATATGACAGAACATTCTACAAGCAGCCTAGACTCATCCTGGGTTGTGGAGCTGATGGTGATGGCTTATAGTATTGCTCGATCAGTTTTGCGATTGCTTTCACTATCATCGTCGTTAAAAAAACCTTTTATGAAAAAACTTATAGTCTTAATGTTGATCATCAAGTGAGAAAAAACTTATAACCTTAATGTTGATCATCAAGTGAGAACAAACTTATAGTTTTAATGTTGATCATCAAGTGAGATCAAAATTATAGTCTTAATGTTGATCATCAAGTGAGAACAAACTTATAGTCTTACTGTTGATCATCAAGTGAGAACAAACTTATAGTCTTAATGTTGATCATCAAGTGACAACAAACTTATAGTCTTAATGTTGATTATCAAGTGAGAATAAACAATGACGGAACTTTGGTTATACTGTAAGCTTTTATTGCAGTTCCCCCATCTTCTTACTTTTAAAGTCTAAGTATAGTTGAAGTGGGTGTTGAGGAAAGCTACCTGCAGTCCAATTAAGCACTCAGACAGATGGAAAACGACGCCTCGTTCTTTTCAGTTTTCCTCCTTTCCAGTTCAATGATGGAAGGAATCTTGTGTGGCCACTTTATACCATCGCTAGTATATTCTTGCACACTATACCATATATACAGTTTATTTTGTTATTCTTAAAGTTGAAGCAGCTTACACTGACGGCAATCTTGATTTATTTTTAACTACACCATTAAACCAGCGTCACGCACAGTTTCAGAATTTATTACTAACGTTTTAGAACTGTTATAAAATAGGTAGTACTTGAGAACAAACTAATGAAAAATGTCACAAATATATGTATTCTCAAAAACGAAATGTCAATATGTAATTAATACACGGCAAAACTGTTTTATTTATTGTTTGTTCTTTCTTCGAGCAACTTTTCCATTTATAGATCGGTTGTTATTTTCGAAGCTTAATCATTTGAAACTTATTGTTATATTATATTGACTCATATAATGTCATAGTGTCTTTAACTTGGTAGCACAAAACATTCTATAGGTAGTTTGGGTGGATTGCCTTTTAAAAAAAAACTGTCTTATAGACTATACACTTCAGTATACAATACAAAATTATAATAAAAACTGTCTTATAGACTATGCACTTCAGCATACAATACAAAATTAAAATAAAAAACGGTCTTATAGACTATGCACTTCAGCATATTATACAAAATTACAATAAAAAACTGTCTTATAGACTATGTACTTCAGCATGCAATACAAAATTACTATAAAAAACTGTCTTATAGACTATGCACTTCAGCATACAATACAACATTACAATAAAGAACTGTCTTATAGACTATGCACTTTAGCATACAATACAAAATTACAATAAAAAACTGTTTTATAGACTATGCACTTCAGCATATAATACAAAATTACAATAAAAAACGGTCTTATAGACTATGCACTTCAGCATACAATACAAAATTACAATAAAAACCGACTTATAGACTATGCACTTCAGTACAATACAAAATTACAATAAAAACTTTCTTATAGACTAAGCACTTCAGCATATAATACAAAATTACAATAAAAAACTGTCTTATAGACTATGCACTTCAGCATACAATACAAAATTACAATAAATATATATAATACGATGTAAACTACTTACTACCCCCTTTAAACGTATTTCATATGAATTTCTCAAACAAAAGACCTTAGCAATACCACATATCAAATTGACAGCTGAATGTAAAAACTACAAATCTTCCGTCGCAACCATTATTTATCCAACACTACATCAGGACGTAGATAATAAGGTTTTTTTTATATAGGCCATCCACCCTTAAAACAAATTATTTCAGTTTATAATTTAACAAGTAATAACCCGTCAATAATGACTGAAGTAAATCAATTTTTTTAATGAGACGCTCAAGCTTTATAGTACTATAGCGGGTTGCTTATCTTGATATGTCGTGATGATCTTGATTTGTATTTATTTATTTAAATATAAATACTCAGGAATGCGGATGAAGGCGAAAGTGAATAGCGGGTAAATAATACAAGTCTTGACAGTTGAATGAACAATAATAATCAATGTTTATTTCTCGGCGCCTAGGTAATTTATACAAATGAGTGAACCATTTCGCGATACATATTCTGTCCTTCTCTTGCGCGTGCACTGGTTTACGGGTAGATATTTATTTGTATTTGCAGATGGCTAGACAGGTCGCAAATACTATAAAATAGTAAACATTTTTGACGTTCCTGGCGTGTGACAATCTATAAGTACTGCATCGGTCATTGACCCTGTATGTTTACTATTTTAACAATAATTAATTTAATTTAATTATGTTTAACAGTTCACTTATTTATTTTGACAATTATTTAGGTAGGTATCCTACAGTACTTTATGGTGTCGTCGTGTTGTTGCTTCTCTAGAATCTCGATTACTTGTATGATTGACACAATATTCTCCTCCTTTTAGCATCTGCAACTATTTTTATAGCAATCATATTTTATTTTATTTATTTTTGTAAACAGAATAATTATAGGAAATTAATCAACATTTCACACAAAAACATATAATTTATGAATAATATAAAGGAATTAAATTTCACTTTTCAGTGTTCATCACATGCCCAGTTCCGTGAAGTCCGCAGATCAGTGAAAATTTTACTAATTATAAACAATATATGGAAAAAATAAAATATTCATTCATCAGAATTTTACTAATGATATAACGAGGCGTATCCAGAAAGTAATTGTACTGAGGCTCTCACGACCGGATGGATTTTATTTTCGACATGTTGGCTACACTTCCGTGTAGCCTGACCCTTCTCCTCCGCAACGAGACCGGTTCGAGGTCAGTACGTTGAGAAGTGTCGACGCGACAACACGTTTCGTGAAAAATGTAAATCCAATCTCCCGCCAAGTGCGAAATACGCGGCGTTATCCGTTATCTCGTTTGAAAGGGAAAACCTCCGGTTGAGGTTTATAATGAGATAAAAACTGCATATGGTGATAAAGCTATGAATCGTACGAGTGTGTTTAAGTGGTGTCGCGAGTTTAAAAACGGTCGTACGTCTGTGCATGATGATCAGAAGAGCGGAAGACCTTCAATTGTGACTGACGAAATTGACGAAATTGTTTTGAGGCTGTCAAGGCATAATTTTAATTGAATATATGCCTCAAGGGGAGACCATCAACCCTGCAAGATACTGTGAGACCCTAAAAAAATTGCGGAGGGCGATTCAGAACAAGAGGAGAGGCATGCTGACAAAGGGAGTCTGCCAGCTGCACGACAATACCAGACCACACACGGCCAACGCCACGAAAGAACTGCTCGCTTCGTTTAAATGGGATGTCCTGAACCCTCCCGCGCATTCCCCTGACCTAGCACCTTAAGATTACTATCTCTTTACCTCCCTGAAGCTGCACATGGCTGGAAAAAGGTTTTCAACCGACGAGGAGGTAAAGGAGGAGGTGGAGAAGTGGACGGAGGGGTTGGCGGGAAACTACTTCGAGGAAGGCATCAAAAAGTTGATACCCCACTTCACCACCTGCATTGAGAGGAATGGCGATTATGTCGAAAAATAGCTTACATACGTACTACGGTAACCACGTAAATTTTTGTTTAAATAAAAAAAATTGTAACCTACAAAAATTCAGTACACTTACTTTCTGGACTTACCTAGTACGATACATGGAAAAATTACTAATGATATACAATATATGGAAAAAATAAAACAATCATTCATCAGAAAATTTTATTAACGATATACATTATATGTAAAAATAATTACTGATGATATACAATAAATGGAAAAAATAAAACACTCATTCATCAAATATTTACTAATCATATACAACATATGAAAAAAAACCCCATTCATCAGAATTTTACTAATGATACATAATATGTATATGGAAAAAAAATACTAATGATATGAAATATATGGAAAAATAAAATACTCATTCATCAAAAAATTGTACTAATCATACACAATATATGGAAAAAATAAAACACTCATTCATCAGAAAATTAAACTAATGATTTACAATATATGGAAAAAATAAAACACTCATTCATCAGAAAATTTAACTAATGATTTACACTATATGTAAAAAATAAAACACTCATTCATCAGAAAATTTAACTAATGATTTACAATATATGGAAAAATAAAACATTCCTTCCTCATAAAATTTTACTAATGATTTACAATATATGGAAAAAATAAAACACTCATTCATCAGTTAATTTAGCCACCATCTTCTTAAAATCTTAGTGTTGAACTAAATATGTCCACATTGGAGTCAGCAACCGCGTTGTACTCTCGGCACGTTGTTACTACTAAGTTATAGAAGCTAATATTACTTCTAAATGTAACTACACTGAACAAAGCAGGTCTTCTAAGAGAGCGAGAGGGAACACTTAAAACTTTACTTTAAATTCAAGACTGGACACATAGTAATTGTCTTGAAGAAACAATCGAAAACTTTCATTTTAAGGTTGCTTTTAACAAAATGATGACAGAAATTAGTTTATGATGTGAAATTGGACATCTTAAATAATATAGAACTTGAATTACTCGTAAATGAATCTCAGTACAGATTATGTATATATTATGGACTGATAACTTTGTATAAACTATTAACACAAATTCATTTATTTACATAACTAGTGTAAGGATCGTGACAGTGATCTGTCAATCTAATACTCGAGTGTTCATTTTATAAATTTTAGAAGAATCCAGCATTCTTATTCACTATAAACGGCTTTCTCGTTTTAATGTTTATATATTTATATTAAATAGTCAAGCTATATCTTCTTAAGAAATACATTATTAGCCATTGTTATTTTATGTCATCATCTTGAAAAATTGTAATCATCTTGAAAAATAAAAAATCAATTAAAAAGCCTTTCAAAAAAGTTGTTCAAAAGTCCTCGAAAGGCATGCTGGACCCCATTTCAAGGCTCGGATATTCGGAAGTCCTTTTTAGGCACCCCTTATAAATCAACAAACTTACTCCGAAAACATCCGAATATTGAAAAAAAAAAACATTTTTATCGATTATAAATAAAATATTTTCGATATTTCAAATAGTAATAGAAGTCATTATCATTTTTTACACATTAATGGTTTCCTCTGCAAACCCGAACAAAAAAAACAATTATTTCCCAATAATTGTACCCCCAGAAGACATAACGTCTCGACCCCCCTTTGAGGGACTAGGAATTAATATAGGCGAAATGAGAGAAATAAAGGAAGTGGAGTAGTATACATTTATTTGATTGTTTTCCGATTTGTCTTTGGGGGTGACTATTTTTTCAACCCCTAATAGTCACAGGGGCGTACTGAACCAAAACGATATACTTTAATTTTATTGATTTTTATTCCATTGCACTTGACCGATAATAATTTCCTTTTTAAGTCGATAATTCAATTTTCATTATTCGTTGTTGAAAAAAGTTCACGCAATTTCATCGTTCATGGAGTGATTGTGAAATTCAAATTGACTTATCATAATATTTTTTTTTATAATTTTATTTTAATCTTTGTGAGTGGAATGTCACAAACCGAGGGATACCTGAATTTTGATAAGAGTTATGCTATTGCGGTCTATCAAAATATGTTATTATAACGTAGGAAACAAGGTGTACGGAGCACTTATTGTAATATGCAACTACCGCGCTACATCAAAAGTAGCAAAAATGACAATACGAAATAGTGTATTAATGCACATCTTGATGTATGGAAGTGAAAATTGTGTTTTACAGAAGAAAGATTAATGATACGGAGATGCTTACAATAAAAAAAAATACTAGTGTCAATGTATGAAATATATCAGAAATGAAAGTATGAATAAAATAGAGTGTTAATTAGTATAAAGAAAGGAACTTTAAGATGGTTTGGACATGTGTGGAGAATAACTGTCAAAATGATGACCAAGCGAGTATATAAGTCACATGCGAAAGGTGTGCGTGGAAGAGGTAGACCGATAAACACGTGGTTAGTTCACGTGGATCAGATTTTGAAAGAAGATAGAGGGAGAAGGATGAATAATGGAAGATTATGGAAGACGATATTTATGAATGTGAAGGAGACAAAAGTTGATGGTTTGATTGCAAATTTTAGAGATCAGTTTTCGCTGCCTACTCTGCATGGAACACGGTGTGATAATTTGTATGTATACAATATTCTCTCTCTAGTTCTGTAGCTAAAGTTTTTGTTCCTGGTGGACTGATTTTACTCATAGACCATTTTACACCTGAATTTAGATTTTTCTATAGCTTAGCTGATAACATCGAAGATCTTCACGAACTTCTTGTTAACATTAACGATGCCGTAGAAGAATTAAGCCGTAATATAAATATCAAAAAGACAAAATGGATGGCATTTGTCAGGGCAGATTACTCCGCTATGACATTGCGGCTTGGGAGTCGTCAACTGTTGGAGAGGGTGAAGCAATTCAAGTACCTGGACAGTATGATTACTACACCTGTCGACCCAGATATGGAGGTGAAGTGCAAGATTGAAGCAGCCCGTAGTTCATTCAAGAAAATGAGATCAATATTCTACAATGATAAATTGAATCTGAAACTAAGGCAGGGAATGTTGAAGTGCTATCTTTGGTCTGTTCTGCTGTATGGCTCGGAAACATGGACGTTGAAGATTCATACTATGAATCAGTTGGAAACGTTTGAGATGTGGTTGCACAGGAGAATGCTTCGTATACCGTGGACTGATATGATCACCAATTCGGAGGTCTTAAGGAGAGCTAATTGCCGTAGACAGCTGCTGACAGATATTAAGGTCCTCAAGATATCCTATCTAGGTCACATTTTACGTGGATAGAAGTACGACATCCTCCAGTTGATACTGATGGTCAAGATCGAGGGGCAGCGTGGTCCTGGTAGATGGCAAATATCTTGGCTGCGCAATATATAAGACTGGACGGGGGTGAGGCGTGTGGAGGACCTGTTCCAGGTTGCGCAAGATAGAGAAGCCTTTGCCGGAGTGATTGCCAACGTCGGGGGAACCTGATAGGGCACGACAAGAAGAATGTGATGCACATCATCAATTCTCATATTGTTATTAAGAAAGTATTCGTAGCCAATCGATTAAATTAATTAAATTTGAAGTCAAAAGTGATAACAATTGCTGAAAACATGAAAAAAAAAAACATCGGCCGACGTTCACAAAATGGGCGAAGAGACCACCTCAAATGAAAGCCCGCGAGCTACCGAGGCAAGAGAAGCGAGCGAACTTAGATTCTATTTCTTGCGTTCTCATATACCGAAGTAGAGTGAGACGCGAATAGCGTCGCTTTCTTACCCATAGCGGTTTTTTTTAATGAATATACCTGCGTCACACACTGGCACACGTTTGATTGTATTGGTGAATTTATTCCCGATTTTCACAAAATATCTCTGATGTGGCCGATAAGTGCTAATTGTTATTAATATTATTTTTTCATTTAATGCGTAAATGTATTACGGAGGAACACCTAAAATCTGAACCCAGTATTTATTTTATTTATAGAGATATTACAGTTTTTAGAAGCAATGTGTACTAGTTACACATCACAGAGAAGGAAGGGTTAATCTCCTTGCCATCGAAACTTTGATATTTCAATACTATTATGCAATGAGAACCAATTACACACAAAATGTTTTTTATCTACACGATGGCTGACACTCATAATCGTTACGAGGGATAGCCTATCGTTTTTGGTGTTGGTCGTGAAAAGAAAGAAAAAAAAACAAACAAAATATATCCTTTTTTTCAGGAATGATTATTTATCCAATTCCCCCCTGGATAGTCCTTACTAATCTGTCGCTTAAAGGAGATAAATGCGACGTTAAGTAGAACAGGATATTTTCTATTGATTTAGACTCGAAATCAAGTGTTATATTTTGTGGTTAAACTATCAAGGAATATTTTCTTTTTTTTTTCATAATTTGTCTTTGTGATAAAATATTTTTAATATTATAAGGAAAGCTTGGGCATTGAAATTGAATGATAAGAATGGGGAAAAGTCTGTTTCACAAAGAGGCAAATGTGAAAATGTGTGCTTTACAAAGTGGGAAATGTGGTTATGCGTGCTTCACAAAGAGGGATTTGTGGAAATGTGTGCTTCACAAAGAGGGATTTGGGGAAATGTGTGCTTCACAAAGAGGATTTATGGAAATGTGTGCTTCACAAAAAGGGGTTTGTGGAAATGTGTGCTTCACAAAGGGGGATTTGTAAAAATGTGTGCTTCACAAAGAGGGAGTTGTGGAAATGTGTGCTTCACAAAGAAGGATTTGTTGAAATGTGTGCTTTACAAAGAGGGAAATGTGTGATTTACAAAAAGGAAAATGTGGAAAAATTAGCTTTATAAAGAGGGAAATGTGTACTTCACACAGTGGGAAATGAGGAAATGTGTGCTTCATAAAGAGGGATTTGTGGAAATGTGTGCTTCACAAAGAGGGAAATGAGTGCTACACTAAAAGGAAAATGTGGAAATGTGAGCTTTACAAAGAGGGAAATGTCAAAATGTGTACTTCACACAGAGAGAAATGTGTACTTCACTAAAACGGGTATGTGGAAATGTGTGCTTCACAAAGAGGGAAATGAGTGCTACATTAAAAGGAAAATGTGGAAATGTGAGCTTCACAAAGAGGGAAATGTCAAAATGTGTACTTCACACAAAGAGAAATGTGTATTTCACTAAAAGGGGTATGTGGAAATGTGTGCGTCACAAAGAACTTGTGTTACAATTTATCATTAATAGAATTAAACTGTTTATTGATGATGGATGCTATCCCTAGAATAATGAAAGACATATTGAAATGGTTTAGCCATATTGAGAGAAAGAGTTGCGAAATACTTACGAAACAAATTTTATGTATCTAAAATAAATGGAGACTATCAAAGATTAAAATTACAATACATGAATTTATTTTAACACTTTACTGTGTAGCGATTTGGAGGAATTATTGATACATAGCAATCTCTTCCAACCAACAAGTCATAAGTAAATAAAGGAACTGACATGGTCATAAAAAATAATCCATTTATTATAAATTTGTACAAAATATATGAACAAAATAAATAACAATATAAGTGAAGTATCATCAATCAAAAGCAAAAAAAAAAATGTTTGAGAGGAAGAGAAAAAGGGAAAGAAACACACAACATAATTGACTTACAATTTTATATCTTTCTCAGTCGCTTGTACACAAAATTTTAACTAAGGGAAAGGTTAATACCATGCGACACATAAGAGTTTGCTTAGTAAAATATATATAAATGTCGAAGAGGCAAAGGCTGTAACCGTGGACAGAAAGGTGTAGAAATCTGATTTTTTTTGCGTATAATATAATAAAAATACGCAAAGGACAATGCATAGTGCAAATGTAAGTAAAAGGTGTCAGTGGAAAAATAATATTTTGAAAGAAAATTTCAAGTCACAGAAATCGTTCTATGATGTGCACGAGTGTATTGTAACAAGCATAAGCGAAAGATTTGTATCGAGATAAGAAAGTCTGGCACTCTGTGATCTTTACCTACCCCAGCAGGGAAATAACGTGATGTTATTGTATATACTGGAATGATTTGCTCCCTGCCCTTGAAAGAGTGGGTAAATAGTTAGTGATTGTTTATTGGACTTTCCAGTTCACCGCTCCTCTTTCTTTACGTCGTCCTTTACTTTCCATGCAGTGAGACTCTGGAATCAGTTACAAACCAATATAAGACTCGCTCCGTCCTTGGCATGCTTTAAGAAGCGACTGAACCTCTTAATTTCTAGTCAGTAAAATAACGTGTTTCATTCCTGATTTTTCTTTTCCTTTCCTCTCCACCATCCCTTCCTTTCCTTTTGATTGAGGATATCTCACTTTATATGAAGAAGAATGTTCGGGTGACTGTCCGTCTTTTTAGGGTTCGTGGGCATGTGCTCACGTATATGTTTATGGATTTCGTGGGAATGGATAGTCATTTGAATGATTTATGCGACCACGTAATTTGCTTTATTTACTTTTGTCTGGTTGGCTGGAAAAGATTGCCGCCTGGCAATAAGCCCACCAGATTGTATTTGCAATAAAAGTGTTAAATAATAAATATTTAGAAATGCTCTGAAATGTTAATTTCTAAATAATAAGTTACTTGTTTTTGTAACTTGGACTCTTGTTTGCTTTCTGTATTTTCGTTGACGGTAAATCGGGGATTGTGTGTTTTCTCTTCTCATTAATTTTTATATTACTGCTAATTTATTTTCCATATTGTGGTTTGTATGTATGAACATCATTTCCATTTATAATTTTATTTTAATAAAATTTGGACTCCTGACAGCATTACTCTTTTTTCACTGAGAGTTAATGTGAGGTGGTATTTTTGGGTTAACTTTTTATTTTTTTCTGCCAGTTATTGACTTTTTATTTTTTCTTAATCTACATGTACAAGGCTAAAAAAATATCTGATTTCCTCGCGGCCGGACTCACCCTACATTGCTGGAGTGTATCTCGACTGAGGGAATTCTACGAGTTGACCCCAGCAAGGCCTTTTGATTGCTTTTCCCTTAAATTTATTTTCAGCTATTTATCTTGACATGTACTCGTATGTGCGATTTCGAAATGTATTTATATATATATATATATATACATACGATGTCTTCTTCCTTGCCTTGTCCCAACTCATTGCCTAGGTAGACTGTTGGGGTCGGCTCTTCTCGTTCTTAGGCTGTATGTTCTTCGGTTTTGAGTGTCGCTTTCATCTAGGCCGTTTCTCTGCAGGATTTTAGAGCATTGAGTTAACCAAGAGTTCTTTGGTCTTCCTCTGGACGGCTGTCGAGGAAAAACCACAGACATTGCCTGAATTAAAGTATGGTCTGGTGGTCTCCGTCTTATGTGCCCGTACCATCTCAGATGTCGCTCTTCCAGCTTTTCAATTCTATCTTTTAGTGATACTCCTGCCGACCACCAAAGCTTTTTTTATTTTTTATTAAACAAAGTAAATTAATTTACAAACATTTGTCAAGGCAATACCTATATACACATTTATTACTTAACTAATCTTAATTATATGTTATCATTTACGAACTTACTTAATCTTATTTTCCTACATATCATTTTATTTTATTTTTTTCAATCTTAATATATGATTTCTTAGAAATAATTAACACCTACATACTACATATAACTAGATAACAATTTTTACACTAATTATTTAGCAAAAACAAGTCCACTCGTTCAGGCTACTTGTATTCCATCACATTCACTCAGAGCTTGGTCGTCCCAGCTAATAATGTAAGTGGACTAGTCAGGCAACAGATAATGCTAAGCAAATGTACATACTATGCAATAAACTTATTTTTATTCATTTATTTATATGATTGAGTTTTGTATGAGAAATATAACATTTTGTTTTAAGTTGCAATAGCTATTGCTGAAAAACTGTTATAAAACCTTTTTATACTTAGAATATTTAACTATAATATTATAAAAATTACCAATCTCAAAATAAATAATATTTAACGATTTACTATTTCCAATCGCCATATCTATTCAACATAAAGTAATTTTCCATCATAAATTAAGTACTTCTTATAATTATTGACAGAATTCTCCTATAGATAAATCTCATCTTTTGGGAAATTAATTTGCTCAAGTGCCCGATATATTTTTCCATTTTCTGTTAATTTATAAAAAAAATATTGATAGCAGAGTTGATGAAATATCAAAATCGTTTTGACTGGTCAAAGTATTTTTTTCTATGATCTTATGAGATGTATGTAAGTGAAAAGTGAACCTTGAAATATACAGAAAGGAGCTAAATATTATTGTTGAAATACGTGTAATACTCGAGTTGACAATATATGACAGAATACAAAATAAAGTTATAAGGGATGAATGTGAACTGATGTATCTCGTATGATGAAGAAAGGGACTCTGAATTGGTTTGGGTGTGTATGACAAATAAATGAAGAAAGACTATTAAAACAAATAATTAGTTCAAAAATGAGAAAAAGGCGAAGAAGGAAGACCAACGAAAATACAGTTGGATCAAATGAATAATGTTTTGAAAGAAGGAAATATAAGATATGAAAGAAATCGTAGAAACTGTTTGAAAAATTATTTGATGTGTGTTAAGCGGATGAGATGTACGAATATCTTCTTGTTTTAATTTTAACAAAATAGATTATTTTTGTATTTTACGACCTTGGTCATCCTGAGCCTTGACCTGTACTATACACATCCATACTTAACATAGCGTTTTTAAAACACTTTGTAAAAGAATCGTTCACTCTAATAGATTATCTTTTATCAGCGCATAATGACAGAATGCTACATATAAATTTAAATTCAATATCAGATTTATTCCCCAGTTTACCTTTTATCACGCTGTAATAAATAAGTCCAGAAACACACCATATTTTAAAAAATTTTTTGTTCACCTATATTTCTTCACAAGCATATCATTCATCATCATCATCATTGTCAACCTTGATCGATCCACTGCTGGATAAAGGTCTCCCCAAGTCGACTTCAAGTTCAGTAAGATTATCTGTATTGGGGAGACAATATCGATTTAGCATTTAAACATTGATTAATTTTATTTGCTTCCTCTATATTTTACTTTTTGTGCGAGTGTTGTTACCTATCTACGTGTGGTTGTATTAAAAACATGCACGATGACGAACTGTGAGTTATACGTCTACTACAGAAGTTACAAACCCGGAGGTCTGTTAACAAGCGTCGAAGACGATATTGTCTTCCGGCTATGCTCTTCAACATATTTCCATCATAGAATCGGATATGTTTGGAAGGTACCATACAAATTAATATTAATAACCTACGCTGGAGAAGTACGTTGTAAGTTAAAAAGAAGATAAAAGAAATGCACTGTTCGAAAAGGTGTAAGAATATGCAAAAACGTATATTGTTTTGAGAAAGTTTGGTTCTCTGTCCTCTCTGCCTAACACTATAGTTTAATTGTGAGATTGATGTGTATTTTATATTTATTTCTTTGGTAATTTATTGCACAAAGATATACTTGATTGGTTTATTGCACTACACCAATCTCTTTCAACCCACCAGACGGCAGTTATACATGTGGTCCAAATTGCTGATTGAGAGGTTGAGAAAGATTTAAGGTAACATAAACACGTAAAACACAAAAATATAAAAACGTAAATAAACACACTCATCACGTTTAACGAAAATAAATAAAAGTGAATAAATAATCCCATATGAGATCACTCCATCTCGCAGGCATTCATCCATGTAAATAAATACACTCATCCCGTTTAACGAAAATAAATAAAAGTAAATAAATTATCCCATATGAGATCACTCCACCTCGCAGGTATTCATCCTTGTAAATAAATACACTCATCCCGTTTAACGAAAATAAATAAAAGTAAATAAATAATCCCATATGAGATCACTCCATCTCGCAGGTGTTCATTCACTTCAAAAATACACTCATCCCGTTGGACGAAAATAAGTTAATAATCCCATATGAGATCACTCCATCTCATAGGTGATTATCCACATAAATAAACAAATTAATAAGTTTTTGCTTTTGACTCTAAAAAGTCTCGATATGGTTTGCTTTGTCTAAACAGCGCTATATAAATTTCTATTTTATTATTAGGAAAGACACGTTATGTCATTAAGAGTAATATAATGATTTTATGTCGCTTTTGACGCACGCAAATGAGGTTGTGTGTCTGTGAGAGGTTGTACATAGAATGACGGTATTCATAAAATTTTAAAACTTACGTCACTATCAATAAAAGTAGAATCAAGATATAAATTAATGTAACCCCGTTCCCCCTTACAGCATCAATTTAACTTCTCAGAGAGGATGGAAGGCGCGTTCTCGAGTTTCCAAGTGGCTCGCAATCATGATAATGTGCCGTTAAAAATTCAGCGGGTTTAAAAATATAAAAAAAAAAACCTTTACTTTTTAAAGGGATTCGGAAGAATAATCGTTCTGGATTTGGGATGAGAAAAAACACTTTAGAATTACTTGAAAACGATTCGATATAAAAATAATGTCTTATTTTTTAGAGTAACCCACAAGTACTCAACTTAACCCCTTATATTTATATCATACAATCTTAACCCACGGGTCATGATACCAAATTAAGTCGATTGGCAATTTGAATGCGTCGTCAAATATTTTCAACATTAACATATAATATAGGGTGGCATGACAAGAGCTGCAATTTTAAATCCATGAAGAAAAAAAAACGTTTCTGTTTTAATTATCATGTTTATTGATATCAATGTAATAAGTGCTCATGAAAATTATGTGTGGAAAATGATATTCTCCAAATGGTCACTTCGACTCCTGTTACAGGTGACGACTCTGAGCAAAATTTTTAATAAGTGATTCACATAAATGGATACGTATATCTGCAATGACACGGATGATGTTGGATTTAGGGTCATCGAAGGTTTTTAGATTCTTGCTGTACACTTGAGATTTAACATTACCCCTGAGAAAAAATCTAATCTCACGATCGTGGCAGCCAATTCGCATTTCCACAACGAGAAATTACACAGTTGGAGAACTTTTCCTGTAATAAAGCCATTGTTTCATCAGCAGTATGACAAGTAGCCCCATCCTGCTGGAACCACATGTTTTTCGACCCCAAATCATTATATTGATGCCAAAAAAAGGTTGAATCATGTCACGATATCGATCTCCATTCACTGAGGGTATTAATTCATGGAGTTGAGCAATAAGAATAGCAATTTCAAATTGGCAGCCATTTTTCAGCTATCAAATGTATAATACTCGTATTTATAATGAACGTACGCCATTGACACAACCTATAAATTAATTATGCAGCGGTACATGATTGGAAAATTCAATTTTAATTTAAAATTGGAGTTCTTGTTGCGCCATCCTGTATATTATATATACATACTATCACGTCGTTTCCCTCTCTGAGAAAACAGAGAGGTGTAAGTTTGTTTTGTTAGTATTTCTTTATTCGTTCGTTTCACGTATCCAAACCTATTCAGAGTGATCTTTGGCTAACAAAACACACACAAGTGCAACTCACCGAAAAACAAATTGGCGAACTTCTTTGCTACAGTTTTGATACCAGTACCTAAATTCATAGTCCGACCTAAACAATAAATACTAAATCTTGAATATATTTACAACAGAAATTAGTATATGATATAAAATATGTTGTTTATAGTTAAGGCATTAACGTTGTGGAGGTTTAAAGACATTGTAATTTATTTTTATCAAACACTGTTTATTCCACTTTTTTGTAACGGTATAACCCTACCGGTTTCAAGGATTTCACCTAATCCTTAGAGGAGCACAAACAAGACTAAATTCTGTTCGAACTGGTACCGATATACACGCTTCAACGGTTGGAGGCTGAGGGGTAAGGGAGGCATGGGACGATTTCGGCCAAGAGCGGAGAGATTTTTGGGATATAACTGTTTACCAGATGTTTGGATCGATGTACTGACTTAGAAATTTCTAGGGCCTCTAATCTGTCCAATTTATTTCCGTTACTAGTGATATGTAAGAATTTGGTATCATCGATAGAAAACGTATGGTTTTCACGCTGACAGTGATTAGACATTTCAGAATAAATTAGAGGATTTGTTAAGGCGGATTTGTGTTCACGAAATCTCTTTTCAAAAGATCTTCCTGTCTTTCCTATATAGAAATTATCACGGTCAGCACATAAAAGTTTATACACACCGCTGTTGCTAAGTATTCCATTTTTGTCTTGTTTGTGCTCCCCTGAAGATGAGGTGAAAGCCTTGAAACCGGTAGGGTTATACCGTTACAAAAAAGTGGAATAAACAGTGTTTGATAAAAATAAATTACAATGTCTTTAAACCTCCACAACGTTAATGCCTTAACTATAAACAACACTTTAAAAGTCCTTTTGAGTAACACAGAAATAACACTATGTAAATATGTCTAACAAAAGACTGTAGCAGATTCAACCTATAGACTGTCATGAAATCTAGACCTTCAAAGCATCAGAACTTTTAGTATGACAATATTCCCAAAAATATGTTCACTACTTCAAACTTCTCACGGTGCGTAACTATAGAAGCGTTGAAACAAGAAGGCAAGAATCCATTGCGATATTCCTACTAAAGATTTTTTATTATTGTTTTAAAGTTTAATTTCTTATGAAATTTGCCATAGCTTTTTTTAAATACAGGAGTAACTTGATTATATAACCTTACTTGCTTTCTTATCTTTATACTCAACTTATAATTATTTATTTCGTAATATGTTTAATATGTCGATAACAGAGGGTTCGAATCCCAATTGAGAGCGCCCTTGAGGAGAGTCTGCTCTCTTAACAGCGCTATATGAATTATCCTTCTTATTCTTTTATAATATTGTAACATTCGATGTTATTATCAATATACGTCATGTCATTAAAATATTAAATTGATTTATTTGTTATATGTGTATTATTTTATTCATCTTTACTGGATTCGCTCAACCAAAACTTAAACGTTTATCTATATAATACTTGACGAGTTTCGACAATAATTAATAGACCGTAAGACATTTCTGTGTGAAAATTATAGTACAAAATATTTTGCAAATTCTCCCATATCTACATTGTTCTCATTCCCGATCATTTGCAGTCTCCTGTATTTTTCGAGTTAATTTATTGACCTATAAAAAGTGCCTGAAAAGGCACTTCTGAATATCCGAGCCTTGAAATGGGATCCCGCGTGTCTTTCAAGGACTTTCGAAGAACGTTTTTGAACTGTTTTTTTTAATTGATTGTTGTTTTTTTTTTAAGTATTTCTGTAATGTTTTTCCCCGTGCTTTTTGAGAATTTGTAATGTTGCACCTGATTTTATACTATTTAAACCTGTTTTATTCTGTTTGTTTTTGTTGTAGTTGTGTAAAAACATTTTTTTTGTATATTCTGCCAATTTTAATGTGTTGAGCACTCACCACTGGCTCTATTATTTTGGTTTTAATGATAATTGTATCGTTCACTTACTTATAAATAAATAAATACCTCAAAAAGGTTAAGAAGCCCTGATCCCTGAGCCCTGAAAGCATGGTGAAAGCTTTTGTTAAAACGTCACATTTCTTCCTTTTCAACGAAATTCTCTCTGCCTGGTAACTTAAAGATATCGTTGATCCAACGTTTTCTTTGTATTCAACTGTCCCAGAGTCTGACTGCTGCACACTTGACAAAACTTATATATATCTCACCATACTACGCACGCTTTAAAATAATACAGAATATGGGCATTATGTGATATGCAGTCAAATTTCGGGCAAGCTGAAGTTGGCTCTCAAGTTTACCAAAAGGATATTGATTGGTGGTCAATGGTTAAAAGCTTCTGAGCCAAGGCTCAAAAGACAAGCTCTGCGAATGCACTCTCGGGCTTGATGGGGCTCCCTCTGTCGGATCTGCAGGTTCAGCATCACACCGCGATTATTATATAATCCACATTCAAATATCTCTTCATCCACAATCTTCAAATATTTTACTTCTTCCCTCACCTTCTTTCAATATCTGGTCTGATTTCTCCAGCCACGTTTTTTTCTGTCTACCTCTTCCACTCACACTTCTTGCTTTTATATAAGCTTAGCCATCCTTTAATCATTCATTCTCTCCACATGCCCAAACCATCTTAAAACTTATTTCTTCTTCTTTCTTAAAACATCAATTTTATCCAGGAATTAATTTCTGATGTCTTCATTCCGTCTTCTTTCAAACATTGACACTCCACAAATTAGTGCACGCATCTCCACAGCATTATTCTTACTCTTAATCTCCTTACGCCAAGTCCAAGTTTCACTTCCATCAGAGTAGACACCAGCACACTATTATATTTTGTCATTTTCGTTACTGTTAACATCGCGCGGTTGTTTTATAAAACATTAAGTTCTCCGTTTACCTTATTCTCTGTCACTACCCTTATTTCGGTGTCCCTTTCAAGTCACCCATCACACATTAACATACTGTTCAAATGACAGAACTCGTCAGCCTGCTCCCTTCTTTCAGTGTCCCTTTCAACTCGCCCATCACACATTAACATACTGCTCAAATGACAGAACTCGTCAGCCTGCTCCCTTCTTTCAGTGTCCCTTTCAACTCGCCCATCACACATTAACATACTGCTCAAATGACAGAACTCGTCAGCCTGCTCCCTTCTTTCAGTGTCCCTTTCAACTCGCCCATCACACATTAACATACTGCTCAAATGACAGAACTCGTCAGCCTGCTCCCTTCTTTCAGTGTCCCTTTCAACTCGCCCATCACACATTAACATACTGCTCAAATGACAGAACTCGTCAGCCTGCTCCCTTCTTTCAGTGTCCCTTTCAACTCGCCCATCACACATTAACATACTGCTCAAATGACAGAACTCGTCAGCCTGCTTCCTTCTTTCAGTGTCCCTTTCAACTCGCCCATCACACATTAACATACTGCTCAAATGACAGAACTCGTCAGCCTGCTCCCTTCTTTCAGTGTCCCTTTCAACTCGCCCATCACACATTAACATACTGCTCAAATGACAGAACTCGTCAGCCTGCTCCCTTCTTTCAGTGTCCCTTTCAACTCGCCCATCACACATTAACATACTGCTCAAATGACAGAACTCGTCAGCCTGCTCCCTTCTTTCAGTGTCCCTTTCAACTCGCCCATCACACATTAACATACTGCTCAAATGACAGAACTCGTCAGCCTGCTCCCTTCTTTCAGTGTCCCTTTCAACTCGCCCATCACACATTAACATACTGCTCAAATGACAGAACTCGTCAGCCTGCTCCCTTCTTTCAGTGTCCCTTTCAACTCGCCCATCACACATTAACATACTGCTCAAATGACAGAACTCGTCAGCCTGCTCCCTTCTTTCAGTGTCCCTTTCAACTCGCCCATCACACATTAACATACTGCTCAAATGACAGAACTCGTCAGCCTGCTCCCTTCTTTCAGTGTCCCTTTCAACTCGCCCATCACACATTAACATACTGCTCAAATGACAGAACTCGTCAGCCTGCTCTCTTTTTTCAGTGTCCCTTTCAACTCGCCCATCACACATTAACATACTGCTCAAATGACAGAACTCGTCAGCCTGCTCCCTTCTTTCAGTGTCCCTTTCAACTCGCCCATCACACATTAACATACTGCTCAAATGACAGAACTCGTCAGCCTGTTTCCTTCTTTCAGTGTCCCTTTCAACTCGCCCATCACACATTAACATACTGCTCAAATGACAGAACTCGTCAGCCTGCTCCCTTCTTTCAGTGTCCCTTTCAACTCGCCCATCACACATTAACATACTGCTCAAATGACAGAACTCGTCAGCCTGCTCCCTTTTTTCAGTGTCCCTTTCAACTCGCCCATCACACATTAACATACTGCTCAAATGACAGAACTTGTCAGCCTGCTTCCTTCTTTCAGTGTCCCTTTCAACTCGCCCATCACACATTAACATACTGCTCAAATGACAGAACTCGTCAGCCTGCTCCCTTCTTTCAGTGTCCCTTTCAACTCGCCCATCACACATTAACATACTGCTCAAATGACAGAACTCGTCAGCCTGCTCCCTTTTTTCAGTGTCCCTTTCAACTCGCCCATCACACATTAACATACTGCTCAAATGACAGAACTCGTCAGCCTGCTCCCTTCTTTCAGTGTCCCTTTCAACTCGCCCATCACACATTAACATACTGCTCAAATGACAGAACTCGTCAGCCTGCTTCCTTCTTTCAGTGTCCCTTTCAACTCGCCCATCACACATTAACATACTGCTCAAATGACAGAACTCGTCAGCCTGCTCCCTTCTTTCAGTGTCCCTTTCAACTCGCCCATCACACATTAACATACTGCTCAAATGACAGAACTCGTCAGCCTGCTCCCTTTTTTCAGTGTCCCTTTCAACTCGCCCATCACACATTAACATACTGCTCAAATGACAGAACTCGTCAGCCTACTCCAGTTTTACTGAGTTAATTCAAACACCGCACACACTTTTTACCACACTTCTTTATATAACCATAACCTTTGATTTCTGCGATTATTCTGTACTTCGATGCTAATTCAGTTCACTTACTATTGTAGATCTTTTTTATCTGAAACTTCTCAGAAACTTGAGATGTTATGTTGGGCCCATTCTTTTGAACAAGTTGTTAGGACTATATTTGTTAAATTGCATACTTCACGTCCTCGAAATTGTTAATTCGCGACATATCATAATTTATGAAACTTGTGGTGTTGAGACCATGTGCTTGCCTTGAAAATGGGAAGATTAAAATATTATGAAATACTTGAATATTTTAAAATACTAAAAACAATAAAATAGGGGTAACTACCCTTGCAGTCAGGTACATTTTTATTCAATGACAACATTGTTACGGGCGACCTTGGTCGAGATTGGCAGCACTGTCTCCTTGTACTTCCTTGCCAAGGGGAAGCCGGCTAGCTGGCTCGCCCCATTCCGTGCTGAACGTGCTGAGATACAGACGTGGATCCGACACTGGTCTTCCTCATATATCACAGAACTCCAGGACGCCATTTTGATTACGGGTGAATATTATTTCTCCTATTTTTGACGTGGATTTCATCGCCACGCTAAATACCCACCGAGTAAAAAATAAATTCAAATTGTTATTCAAATCTTCCTTCCCAAGTACAACACATTTCTTCTTGCCAGTTTTAAACTTTTTTTTCTCGACATTCCTCGAGTTTTTTTTTTATATATATTCTTTTTTTTCTTTTTTTTTTTCAATATAATAAACTGTTTCATTTCAAATTGTTCTTGTTTAATTGTGTCGCCTGTCCCAGCGAGATTTGAGAGAGACTTATTCAGAGTTAAGAGAACCCAACGAATCCCAGAGATCTAAAGAGTTCCTGTCTCGTTAAGAAGCCGACTGACCTGTCCGGCCCTGTCACCTTGGTAAGATTGATATTTGGTGAATTGATTTATGTAATCAATTGTGTACATATAATTTTTGTTTCTTAAATTTAGCAAAAAGGCGTGACATAATTGGCTCCCGAACGCGGGGCAGAAAACTCTGTATCTCTTGATATCTCGCTAGACAAGGCTTTTATTTATAATTTGTTTGTTTTAAATAATAATTTATTTTCAGAAAAGTGTTTTTATATGTATTTTTTTGTGTACGACCGTTTGTTTTCTCTATTTTGTAACCACGTGTTTGCATCATTTGTTTCTACTGCCATTGTTTTTTTTTTGTTGTTCTCCCGCGTTTGTTTTCGCTGTTCGCGACCACATGGTCTTCCTTGTGCCCACGTGCTACGGGCTCCGAGTTGGAAAGGCCGTTTTTCGAGTCTTTTTGGAATAGATTTCTAGCTAACTTTTCCAAATATTTTCTTGTTAAGAATCGTGTGTTCCTTATTAAACTCGATTTAAAAGTTAGGGTGTTCAGAAATTTGTACCACGCTTCAGAGAGAAGTCTTTGTTTGTTTAACATATCGTTTGTTTTCTCTATTTTGTTCCCACGTGTTCGCATCATTTGTTTTTACTGCCATTGTTTTTTTTGTTGTTCTCCCGCGTTTGTTTTCGCTGTTCGCGACCACATGGTCTTCCTTGTGCCCACGTGCTACGGGCTCCGAGTTGGCAAGGAGCCGTTTTCGAGTTTTTTCATTATTTGAATTGTGAATAGAATTTTACTTAATCGTGAGAAGAAAAAGAATAGATTTTCTAGCTAACGTTCGCTAAAATATTTCGTTGTCAAGAGAATGGTGTTCTGAATTATTTGAGACCAATCTCATATTAAGAGAGTTCGTGGGTAGGCAAAGCGCACGAAACGCCTATCTTTCGTGAAATAGTTCGCTGTTCAGTTGGCCCAGTCTTTCGGGTTTTCTAGCAAGGATTAATCATTTCTTGGTGCTCGGTTTGTCGAAATATGTAGAATTTCAACGGTTTAATATTACAAAGAAGTGGAAGTTTCGCTTAAGTTAGATTCCTCTTTTACTTAAAAAGATTCCGTTGGAGCAAGTTATTTTTGGTTTCGATCTTGGTTCAATGGCCGAATCATGCATTGAATAGTTTCTTCTGTAATGGATCTATAAACGATATAATTGTTTATAGAGATTGAATTACATTTTGGTCTATAGTCGTTTGTTGTTAAAATGGAGCTTTGGTCAGCCTCGTCCCTCGCGGTTGATTGTAAACACGATGTAGGAAGTTGTTGTTTGTAAATTTGAACTGCGTTGCTAGGAGAAATCTTGTTGGTTTAACAGAACGATCGAGTTAGAAGTGTTGTTTTTGTTATTAAGGTCTTGATTTGCTTCGGTTGAACTTTTGTCCTATTGTTTTATTGTTGCAATGTATCCAATTAAGGCCGAGGGAAGATCTCTTCATTCTGCTCCCCTGTTTTCAAGAAAAAAAGTGCGCGGTCAGAGAATTGTAACAAGGACTAGTGTGGTATTTCGTGGATAGTCAGGCTTAAAAAGAATTAAATTCCACGTGGATTAAGCTCCAGTTCATCTTTGAAAGGAGATGGGCTGGGCAAAGTGTTATGTGCGCCCTACTTTCGTAAGAAATATTCCAATCGCGTAAATGATCCAGTTTACGAATTTTGTTTAGGAGTAAATAATAATTAATATCTCAGTGGTCAGTTTAGTGATTTTTTGCGAATTGTGATAGATTGAAAAGGAGATAAAGGATAGGAGTTCAATGTTTAGAAAATTTAAATTATGGAATGGTCGTGCATAATGGACGGACGCCATTTTGTTTTGCGGCTGGAAATACTGTCCGATGTTTTTCTTTGAGGAAATAGATTCGCATGGTATCGTGTTTTGAAACAGATTAAATAATACAGGAAGTGCGTGGTCATTGAATGACGACAAGTGTTTTGAAATCATAGAATATTCCAGTTGAATAAGAATTGGTTCCTGGCTAATTGAGATCAATCTCACCTGGAAGGAAGGTAACTTCCGTAAATGATGTTTCAATCGCGCTAGAGACCCGGTTTACGGATTTTGTTTAGGACTAAGTAATAGTTAAAATCGCAGTGTTCGGTTTGGTAATTTTCAAAGTCAAAGGCAAAAGGACGAATTGCGTCGTAATTACGGATAGTTTATTTTGATAACGGTGTAGCAGGTCAGGCAGTAATATTGTGAAAAAGACAAAGAGTGAGAACTAGAAGAAGGCTCTAGATGTGAATAGTATTGCGTCATAGTTATAATTTTTTTTTTCTCGTGTTAGCAGTGGCTGTTATTAAACAATATGTTGGAATAGAGAGAACTGGAATTAAGTTCCAGAAGGATTCTTATAATAGGATATTGCGAATTATTACGCGGAGCTACTGTTGTTATGGCGAGTTTGTGTAGAAAGTATTGCGCCATAATTGTTGTCGTTCGGTAATATTGGCTGTTCTTGTTGACACGGGGATTGTTAGAAAGGGCTGTTGTATCTTATTGATAATCAGTCACTCGATGCTGAGTTTTCTTACATGCGCTGTTTTTAAACACTGAATGGAATTACGTTTTAGATAAATTCATTTGTTCTCGTATCAATGTCTTTTGATAGAGAAGTTGGAATTAAGTTCCAGAAGGGTTCTTATAATAGGATATTGCGAATTATTACGCGGAGCTACTGTTGTTATGGCGAGTTTGTGTAGAAAGTATTGCGTCATAATTGTTGTCGTTCGGTAATATTGGCTGTTCTTGTTGACACGGGGATTGTTAGAAAGGGCTGTTGTATCTTATTGATAATCAGTCAGTCGATGCTGAGTTTTCTTACATGCGCTGTTTTTAAACACTGAATGGAATTACGTTTTAGATAAATTCATTTGTTCTCGTATCAATGTCTTTTGATAGAGAAGTTTGTTATCTGGTCTGAATTGAATTTCGGTTGGTTAGATTCCTTTGTTTCTGACAATACATCTGGATAACACGGTTGGTTTCGAAATTCGAATAGAATTTCGTTTTGGAATAAATTCTTTTGTTTTGTGTCGGTGCATTGGGTACAAAGAAGATGGCTTGTTTATCCTGGAAGTAGAAGTAAATAGACTTCCTTCAACTAGCCATAGTTCCTGTGAGATGCAACATTAACCTTCTCTGAATTAAGGTTAAAAAGGTAGTGATTGCCATGTGATCTATAGGGTTTTCCTAGAAGGGTATGGGTCGGAAGACTTTAGGATAAAGTGCAGACTAGACAGGCTTATGTATAGAAACAGTTGAGTCCCTTACAGATTATATTCCAAGAATAGAGAATTTAAAATCATTCTTTAGAGCCACCCTTGTCAGATAACGAATTATCGCGGGTGTAAGAAGTGATAGCATAAAGATAGCTCGTAGATTATCTGTTTCCACCCGTCATCAGTCGAGGATTTGTAAAAACCCTGTTTAGTTTTCGAGTAAATAAATAAGGGAAGATAAAAGATCTCGCCTCGCTTCCTTTTACGTAAGAGCGTGGCCAGGTAATCGGTAGTAGAGTATACCATTCCATGTCATAAAAGTCAGGAGAGAATTAGTCCGGATTCTCGTAGTCAGAGCACATAAAAGGAGCATGGCCAAGTGATAAATAGAGTATAGCCTCCTTGTCATTGCAATAACGTTAGAGTTATTTGTGTATTTTCTCTTTAGAAGCTAAAGAGCGTGGTCGAGTGACCAGTAGTCGAGTATAGAACTGTTTCTCGTCGTGATAGGGAGGTCGTAGTTGAGTATTCTCTCATTAGAGACTAGAGAGCGTGGTCAGGAGACCACTACATAAGAATGGAACTCTTTGTCGGCGTAACAAAGAAATCGTAGTTGTGTTATCTTTTTTTGAAATTAGAGAACGTGGCCAGGTGACTAGAAGTCGACCATAGCACTCTTTGTCGTTGTAAAAACGAGAGAGTTAGTTTGTTATCTTTTTAGAAATTAGAGAACGTGGCCAGGTGACTAGAAGTCGACCATAGCACTCTTTGTCGTTGTAAAAACGAGAGAGCTAGTTTGTTATCTTTTTGAAATTAGAGAACGTGGCCAAGTGACAAGAAGTCGAGTAAAGTCACTTTGTCGTTGTAATAACGAGTGAGTTAGTTTGTTATCTCTTTTGAAATTAGAGAACGTGGCCAGGTGACTAGAAGTCGATTATAGCACTCTTTTGTCGTTGTAAAAACGAGAGAGTTAGTTTGTTATCCTTTTTGAAATTAGAGAACGTGGCCAAGTGACTAGAAGTCGATTATAGCACTCCTTTGTCGTTGTAAAAACGAGAGAGTTAGTTTGTTGTCTCTTTTGAAATTAGAGAACGTGGTCAGGTGATTAGAAGTCGACCATAGCACTCTTTGTCGTTGTAAAAACGAGAGAGTTAGTTTGGTATCTTTTTTGAAATTAGAGAACGTGGCCATGAGACCAGAAGTCGATTATAGCACTCTTTTGTCGCTGTAATAACGAATGAGTTAGTTTGGGTTATCTCTTTTGAAATTAGAGAACGTGGTCAGGTGACATGAGGTCGAGTGTAGCATTCGTTGTCGTTGTAATAACGAGAGAGTTATTTGAGTATTCTCTCTTTAGAAACTAGAGAGCGTGGTCGGGTGACCAGTGATTAAGTAGAGAACTCTGTCTTAGTGAAGAGAGCGTTAGAAGAGTATTCACTCTTTAGGCTAAAGATCGTGGTCGGGTGACCAATAATTGTGCATAGAACCCTCTATTGTCTTAATAAACAGAGCGTTAGATGAGTACTCGCTCCGTAGAACTAAAGAGCGTGGCTAGGTAACCAGAGTGCGAGTATAGCCTCTTTGTGGTTGTAGTAACAGGAGAGTCAATAGTGTATTCTCTCATTGTAGACTGGATAGCGTGGCCAGGTGATAGCTGGAGATTAAAAAATTCTGGTCGTTTTACCAGAAACGAAATTGGGAACACGGTTAGAGCACGGGTGGAACTCGGTTGGAACTGGAAAGCGTGACCTAGAGTCAAATTATTTGATTTACCATTCTTGTCTTGTAAGAAGGAAGGAATACCGGGGTTATTCTCTTATAAAAAGACGGTAGAAGTTTAGTAGTTGCATATATACTATAAATTGACTATTGAATACAGTATAGCTTAGAATAGACCTTATGCGGTGAGTCCGTCGTCACGCGATAAGGACGCAAACATATGATATGGGTCCGGTCCTGAGCACAGCTTCTGTGCCCGGGTGGATTATAGATAAGCTGATAGTTGAAAGTGCAGTGATGGGTTCGTCAGCGCCTAATTGGGAGTCATTCATGGTTAGGAAAATGGTTCTTAAAATAATTAAATTAAATATTTTGTTATATACCTTGAGGGTGTACACTGTCGAATTCCTTGGCGAATGACAGTTTAGTATGTCATGTGACGTCACCGGTGCGAATTTATGATTGCACAAGGGTGAATGAATAAGTGAGCTGGCCGTGGGCAATCTCGTATGGATTCATTTCCATATGTTTTATGTATGGGCTGGTATTCAACCCGGTGACTTCACCAAAGAATACCTGGCGTTCAATGAACCTAAGCCTGGACCACGAGTGGCGGAATGCTGAGAGCCTAGAGTAGGATTATATGTATCTCAACGAAGGACTTAGGTCCTTCTGAAGTAAGAATTCATGTAATACATAGATGATTAGTACCGTTTGTAGAAGGTACACGTATTACATTCAGGATCAAATTGCTCTTGTGTAATGCGACCTTAGGTATTGGGTTACCTAACAGCTGTTGTGGGTTATTTAGTGGTAATTGTTACCTTCTCATTAGATTCCCTATCGAATTATTGGCTGCAGAAGTTAGGGCATTAAGTGAAGAAATTCTTGGAAGTCTTCAGAATTTCGTATTAGGGAAGGATTCTCTTCCTAATTGTTGTCTTATCTGATAAGAATTCGTGATGTATTCCGAACTTCTTGACGGAGAGGTGTACCCTTCCCCCGGGAGTAGCGTTCCAAAGATTGTACTGAGGATTCAGTAGAGTATCCATTGTGGATAATTGCTTTGCACAAATGCTATCGCTGGACGGTGGTCCGCAAGTTTAATAGCAGTAGAATTGTTCAGTAGTGCTATGGAGTAGGTGTTGCTTTCCACCGAGTTGAATTTTGGAAAAGATTGTACAGATGGTACAGTGGAGTATCCGTTTCGGATAGTTGCACGTAGCAAGTGTTAGTTATTGGACGGGGTTCCATGATGATAATAACCGCTGATGTGTTCGGAATTTCTTGTTAGAGAGGTGTAGCATTCCACGGTGTTGAAGGGCTATAGTATCGAAGTAAGTCATCTTGTTTACGAATTGGCTCCTGTTGAGTGTGGAGTATATAATTTGAAATAAAAATGATTAATTTTTTTTGTTGTTGTGTAAAATATTATAATGTATTTTGTTCTGTCAAAGCACTCACCGAGTACGGGGTCGCATGGTAGTCTGTTAGGCAGCGCGATGAAAGGTTTATGGGAAATGTGGAGGTTGTAGTGGTGCTGCTGGGAGGAATAAGGATAAGAGTATGGTGCGTTCTCGAATGAACTTTGACAGAATTTATGTAACTGTTACGGTAATTGCCGTTCTATTTTTGTTTTGTTTTGAACTTGTGCCAAATTTATGTAACTGTTACGGTAATTGCCGTTCTAATTTTGTTTGTTTTGAACTTGTACCGATTTTATGTAACTGTTACGGTGATTACCGTTGTATTGTTTGCTCTGTTTTGAGTTTTGGGATAAGAGCTCTGGTTACTGTAGTGTTGGCAGCATGCGTCATGACTGGGGGCTGCGTTTCTTGGATAGTTAAATCTCGAAACGAACCCGTGCCCTTGTGGTCGGACGTATGGTGGGTCTCGCTCGGTAAATTGAATTCCAAAGTTTGCTCTGTTTTGAGTTTTGGAATAAGAGCTCTGGTTACTATAGTGTTGGCAGCATGCGTCATGACTGGGGGCTGCGTTTCTTGGATAGTTAAATCTCGAAACGAACCCGTGCCCTTGTGGTCGGACGTATGGTGGGTCTCGCTCGGTAAATTGAATTCCCAGTTGTTGTTGTTTATCATTGTCTCCTTACTTTGGCTCGGTGTGAATCACCGAGAGGCCCTGGGCAGCCTTAAGAGTCCGGGTTGGGGGAAGCTAGCCTCCCAACCGATAAAGGTTTTGAAGATGGCCTGAGAATACATCTGGGATGGATTGCTGTGTGTCTCCATCACGGGCCTCATGAACCCAAATTAGCGATTGCGATTACAGATGTGTTCTGTCATGCACATGTGTCGGGCTAGGGTAGCTTCGGTTCGGGGGGGTCGCGTGTCTGTCGCTCGGATCCTAGATGACCAAAGTTGTGTAAGTGGTATCACGTGATTCTTGGCTCTGTTCTGGGGGTCCGTAGACGCGTCCTGCTGTCAGCCGGGGCTACTTGCCAATTTTCTATCATGTTTTGTGTTTTTTTTTTAAGGAACTAAGGCTCCACCTATACAGTTACCATTCTGTGTGGTGGTGAATTGTTACCGCAACGGTTGTCCAGACCTTGGAGTCTGAGGAAACCCAAGTTATGTGTAAAGTTCTGTGTGAACTTAAGGAGATATAAGTCCTCGAAAATGGTTTGGTGTGAACCATAGGATATTTGTTATTCAATGTATAAAGTTCTGTCTGAACTTAAGGAGTTACAAGTCCTCGAAAGTGACTCTGTGTGAACCATAGGATATTTGTAATTTGACGTATAAGGTTCTGTGTGAACCTCTTGAAATTTTTAAATGATAGATATTGGCAATTGCGAAATTTATTGTTATCATTGTTGTTATCACTACGCCCGGTAGTGGCCGGAAGTTTGGACCGTCTTGTGCTGTGTGCCAGGGGCGGTCGTATTGTGGAAAGCGCCCGTGATATGGGGCCGCTTTAAAATTTATCGGTTCCCGACTGTGCAGTATAGGGAAGGGCGAGGAAAGGAATGTGTTGTAAAGTGTTGTCTTTGGTGTATCAGGGGAGGTGGGATTCTAATTTTGTGTTGAGCCATGTGGGTGGTTGGTTGGACGGAATCCACATTGAAAGGGGAGAATTTCAGGAATCACCTTTGAAGATAATCCACATTGAAAGGGGAGAATTTCAGGAATCACCTTTGAAGATAATCCACATTGAAAGGGGAGAATTTCAGGAATCACCTTTGAAGAGCAGCTGGTTCATAGGTTGGCCCGTGACCTACAGTGAACCCACTAAAGTCAGCCTTTGGGAGAAGACTGCAGATTTGTTTTATTATTTTGGTTAAGCTGTGTCCATTTCTCAGAATATTGTAATGAGAGAATGGCTTAACTGATTTGTTTCCCTCTTGGTCAACATTTGATTGTTAGTTGACCTTGCAGTTTAATATTTTATTAATTATATTACCCGATTGTATAGTATTATTTTAATTTCTTGTTGTGTGATTTGATTTTAATAATATTGTATCGATTTCCTGTAATCGTGTACCATTGTGCATTGTTTTGTTTTGTATCAATTCTTGTAATCTTGTACCTTTGTGTATTTTTTTTGTGTAAGGAGTTGGGAAGGATTGTTTCCCGCTCCTGTGTAACCGGCTATGTGTTGAAGTTAAATTGTTTAGGAGCCTAGTTAAGGAAAGGTTTACGTGGTTCCCTTCCTCGTGGTCGGTCTTACACCAATTAAGACTACACCTATGGCAAATGCTGACTAGAGATAAATCGGCCACGAAACCGTATCCGGTGAGGGGTACATACACCCCTCGCTCCTTAGAAACATCCCTCGGACTGATGCGTCTGTGATATACGGAGGATAATTTTTTTTTTTGTTTGTTTTTTTTTGTTCTTTCAATAACTTAGGGTGGGGTGTTAGGACTATATTTGTTAAATTGCATACTTCACGTCCTCGAAATTGTTAATTCGCGACATATCATAATTTATGAAACTTGTGGTGTTGAGACCATGTGCTTGCCTTGAAAATGGGAAGATTAAAATATTATGAAATACTTGAATATTTTAAAATACTAAAAACAATAAAATAGGGGTAACTACCCTTGCAGTCAGGTACATTTTTATTCAATGACAACATTGTTACGGGCGACCTTGGTCGAGATTGGCAGCACTGTCTCCTTGTACTTCCTTGCCAAGGGGAAGCCGGCTAGCTGGCTCGCCCCATTCCGTGCTGAACGTGCTGAGATACAGACGTGGATCCGACACTGGTCTTCCTCATATATCACAGAACTCCAGGACGCCATTTTGATTACGGGTGAATATTATTTCTCCTATTTTTGACGTGGATTTCATCGCCACGCTAAATACCCACCGAGTAAAAAATAAATTCAAATTGTTATTCAAATCTTCCTTCCCAAGTACAACACATTTCTTCTTGCCAGTTTTAAACTTTTTTTTCTCGACATTCCTCGAGTTTTTTTTTTATATATATTCTTTTTTTTCTTTTTTTTTTCAATATAATAAACTGTTTCATTTCAAATTGTTCTTGTTTAATTGTGTCGCCTGTCCCAGCGAGATTTGAGAGAGACTTATTCAGAGTTAAGAGAACCCAACGAATCCCAGAGATCTAAAGAGTTCCTGTCTCGTTAAGAAGCCGACTGACCTGTCCGGCCCTGTCACCTTGGTAAGATTGATATTTGGTGAATTGATTTATGTAATCAATTGTGTACATATAATTTTTGTTTCTTAAATTTAGCAAAAAGGCGTGACAAAGTATTAACAATGGTAATGATGGCTAAGCCAGATGTCATGCATACATATGTTATGTCGTATTATCGGAGAGTCCCACAAGTATCAAAGATAAACAATTTTTTTTTAAATAATATTATTGGATATGTTTCACGAAAACCGACAACTTCTAACTCTTTTAAAATAACATTTTATAAAGTGCCATTTAGAGAACAGATTCTCCTCAAAGGCGTTTCAACTCGGCACTCGAACGCACTTTTATTGGCAGATTAAAGTATTACAAAATATATAGGAGGCAGGAGGTGGAAACACGTGTATAAAATCATAATAAGAGGACAGTTTAGCGAGCAAACTCTCCTCAAGGGCGCCCTTTTTCAGGCTTCCAGCCTATTCATAAATGTTGACAAGACCTACCAAAAAAGAAATGTGAACCAATGGAGGATCGAACAGGTACCCCGAGTCGGAAGACAGATGTCTTACCAGCAAAACCACAAATCTGTTTTTTTTTTATTATTGTTTCAATTCAATAATTAAATTTTGAAAATTTAAATGAAACACAAATTGAAAGTTAAAAAATATTTTATGAAAAAATGTGAAAGAGGAATTGAATATCGTAAAATAATACTGTTTTGTTTTTGAATCCTTGAAAAAATTCTAGATGTATAGCTTTAAGAGCTTCCGTTAGAACACAATGCGAGCTTTTCATAAGAAATTTTCAAGGCTTCAAATGTTTCTTCAAGAAAATAAAATTTAATATATATATATATGAAATTTCAAAAAGACAGTGTTTTTTGTTCAAAAATATTTCTAAGGTATTATTATTGTAAAGGTAACGCATATAATAATATTATTTATCAGTGCGGTACATTGCCGAGCGTTAACGCACTGGACTTCCGTGCGAAAGGTCGTCGGTTCGAACCCCGCGCTGTGCTACTTCTCTCGAACGACACAAACGATTTTTCCACCTAGTATTTGAGGGTATGAGGATACCTATGACTTGGGTCATATTTTTTTTATTGTTTATATTTAAAAATAATCAATTTACAATTTATGTAGCAACGTTTCGATAGAAAACTCTCCTCAAGGGCGCTTTAAATAAGGATTCGAACCCATTCACAAATTTTGATACGTAAAATATATTGTCTTTAAATGCTTCCTAAAGCTGCACACGCCACTCATATATCTAACACTAAAATTCAGATCATTTATCCCTACAGGACAAGTAATGGCAAAAGCTCCAGCATAATGCCACGCCCTATGGGATTGATTTGGAACAACCAATTTATTAGATGAATGAAGGTGTCGAACTTAAAGTTCTATTTTCTTCCGAAGAAACATCAAATCCGAAATACACAATGTAGACATAAATACAAAGAAACAAAGTTTGAAATCGATTCAAATACAATATACTCCACCTTTAGCCGAATGTGTAACTATCACAGATCAGACAATCTACAAACATCCATTATGATGTATGGAAGTGAAGCTTGGAGTTGGTAGAAAAAGGAATAAAATATGATCAACATACTGTGAGTATGTGCGTTCTAAGAAAAAAATGTGGAGTTAACTCATATGACGAATGAAGACGGAATAAAGATATCAAAATATTAATACATAGATAAAATGGATGTTTTGAGTGCAGAAAGGAACATTAAGATGGGCTGGGGGTGCGCAAAGAATGAAAGATTACACGAGTGTTCATGTCAGAAATGCAAGATGTACGTGAAAGGGGTAGAAGAGGATAACGTGATTGGATCAAGTGGACCAGATTTTAAAATATAGTCCAGTGGTTGGGGGTTAGATTCCTGTTGTAAAGAAAGCAAGTCCAGTGGTTGGGGGTTAGATTCCTGTTGTAAAGAAAGAAAGTCCAGTGGTTGGGGGTTAGATTCCTGTTGTAAAGAAAGAAAGTCCAGTGGTTGGGGGTTAGATTCCTGTTGTAAAGAAAGAAAGTCCAGTGGTTGGGGGTTAGATTCCTGTTGCAAAGAAGTTTTACATGCTGGGTTTCCCTTAAAGACGCTTTAACATATTTCATATATATAAATGTTAAATAAAAGTTATTTTGCATTTACCATTGTTGTATTTGAGTTCGCTACAGGTTTCAAAGACCTCCGTCTTCTTCGTCAGGTGAAGATGAACTAAATAATATCTAAAATATATATTTTCTAATTGCTATAGGTTCAGGAAAAGAAGAGAAGTGGCAAATAAGAAGAGGGGAGTAGGTAGGCGTCAAAATGTACGATGTTTTTTGAATTTAACAGAGGACTATTATTGACTTTTATTGAGGACTCTGTATGATGAAACCTTCAGACAGGCCAATAAGGCGGCTGCAATATCGGGATGCCTAAGTGGCTAACACCGGTGTGGAATAATAAACACATGAGAATAGAAAGTAAAGTGTGAGACCTATAGAATAGAGACCAGAGCAGACACATCTAGAACAAAATCTCTCCTGAGAAGCTCGGAAATGAAAACACTGAGATGTATAACCGGAAACACACTAAGAGATAGAATCAGAAACACCGAAACAAGGAGAAAGTGTAGTACGGAAGACATCGTCAGGTGGGGAAGACAACGAAGGCAATACTGGAACGAACATGTAAACAGAATGCTAGACGACAGACTTCCACGTGTCGCCCTTCAAGGGAACCCAGCCGGAAGAAGATTACCGGGAAGACCTACGAAGAGATGGCGTGACAGCTGGCAATCCACGGGCTCAAGAAAGGGAACAAACAGATCATGATCTATGGGAAGAGGAAGAAGAAGAAGAAGAACAACTATTATTGAATTGAATTTTTTTAAATGTCGAGACTTAATTTAACGCTTTTTTTAATCTCAAGCACTCCTTAGTTATCCACCTGCAAACCCCCTACGGCTCATGGGTAAAATCCGCAAACCACATTCGATATCAAACGAATGGTTTTGTCCAGTAAGTGGTTAGCGAACTGCGAAAAAAAAGTTTCATTAGATATCTCAAATATTCCCTAATTTTTATTAGAAAGTTTATTTTTATCTTGCCTTTATTTTTAATTTATTACAATTATAAATATATTTTACACATACTCGTAATTTAGTTCATCTTCACCTGACGAGGAAGACGGATGCCTTGAAACCGGTAGTGAACTCTAATAAAATAGTGGTGAATACAAAATGAACGATAAGTGTTTTATTTAATTTATTTAAAAAATGCACACGTGACACCAAGAAGTAAAACCAACATATTTTCTAAGAATTAAGATTTTTTTTTAATCTGTTGGAAGAGATTGCCACATGGCAATAAATTCACTAGGATATATGTTTACAACGGAAGTTCAATATAATAAAATGTTAGAGAAATGCTTCAGGGGGTAAACACATTGTATAACCCAGCTTTCACTCTATTGCCTCATGTTTGCTACTTTTCTTTCAGTATTAGCGCAGCCTTCCACTTTAAATATGCTTCCATAATTAAAAACCATAAGGCCAAGCGCCTTCGCTTTCCTTCAATACATAATAATTCTAGGAAATCACGTAAATTAAAACTTTTCTAAAGCTCTGAAGTATGACCACACGTCACAGTTTTGTAACAGAATTCAATGGCTTCAAATCGGACAGTGACGGAACCTTCATGTTCTGTCGACATTATTTTGCGTGCTTTAAAATTCCAATTCCATTTCATGTGTTTGTCAAAAATGTCACTTTCTTTAAAAAACAAAATTCCTTTAATCTTAGAAAAAACGGTCGTTTCACTTTGTGATGTCGTGTTTATAAATTGTTAATAAAATAAATAAAACCCTTTTTTTAATTTTGTATCCACCACTATTTTATTTGATTTTATTACCGGTTTCAAAGAATTTTATCAGGGGAAAATGAACTAAATAATGGCTTAAATATACTTTTTCTAATTGTTATAGGTACGGGAAAGGGGGGTATGAGAAGTGGTTAATAAAGGAAGAGATTAGTGGATAATAAGGGGACAGGGAGAGTGGCTTATAAGGGGAGGAGAGTAGGTAGGCGTCAAAAGGATGACTTTTGAATGGAAAACATATTTAACAGAAGAAGACCGAGGTCTTTGAAACTGGTAGAGAACTAAAATAAAACAGAATATTTTTTTGTATAATAAAATACTAATATGTCATGAATTTAAACAATTTGATTTATCCAAGACAAGCTGAATGGTTGGAATAAATTGCTGTACATCAATAAGCTCGCCAGATGTAAGGTGTATAACTATGTACACAAAAGAATGAAAATAAATCAAACAATGTATTTAGTTTTATATTTTATTTCTGTAAAACTTTTTTTTTATCATGTACACAAATAAGCGTCTAGTCCACACGTACTTAAACCTTTCGGAGTGACGTAAAAATGCTTATGACAGAAGAAAGGATAAATGTCAACATGTATTATTGTGGAAAAGTTTCCTTTTTTTGAAACGGGGAACTTTCAAAAACTTTCCACAAAGTCTGTTATGTCCAAGTGCGCAACTTCTCTAGAGTGTAATTTATTAAAGGAAGAAAGATCTTTTTTGTACTAAAAATACTTAATGAAAGAATAATACTTTTACAATTAAAATAATTATTTCGTTTTCTTTTTGTCTTGATTGTTTTTTTTTTATGATTTGATTCTTTGTATAGTAAATTCATTGTTCCAAATCGATCAAATTGGGCGGGGAATTATAAAAGAGATATTTTTGCCGTTGCTGATCCTGAGATGTGGAATGGTCTACCTCTTAGTGAGATATGGGTGAAGTGTGCAGCTTTAGAAACCGCTTGAAGAAAAGCCTTATTCGGGAGTTCCTATCAAAATTTATAATTATATGTAAACACTACACACAAAATTTATAATTATATATGAACACTACACATAAGCATTATATTAAACCTAAAGACATAACTATCACATGTCACAAAAAACTACTAAAGTGTTTTTGTACATCTAATATATGACCACAGCCACTACCTTCCTTAGATTCAACTAATGTATTTTATTTTTTTATAATATTATTAATCGGTTAATAATACTGGGTTAGAATCCCGAGTTAGGGCGCCGTAAAGGAGATTATGTTCTCTAATCGGTAAATAATAGTGGGTTTGAAGTTAGAGTTCTCTAATCGGTAAATAATAGTGAGTTTGAAGTTAGAGTTCTCTAATCGGTAAATAATAGTGGGTTTGAAGTTTGAAGCTATCAAAAGGTCTGGGCTCATCTCATAATATCCCCGGCCGAGATACACCCCATCACTATAGGTCAAGCCCGGCCGCGAGGTCATCAGATGTTTTTCAGCCCACTTATACCCTTACCTATATCATCAATAATATCTGTCAAAAATAGTGATTTATAATCGTAAGTTAGATAGAGCGTCCTTGAGGAGAGTTTACTTTTTTTATAGTACTATATAAATTGTTATTTTATTATTATTTTTCTGGTATGTTAACAAGTTTGTGAAACAAGATAAAACAAACAAGTTTTTTTATGAATCAAGAAATTTTATTTACATCGGTATCGATATTATTTTTTATTTAAAAAAATAATGTTATAAGTTTTAATATAACGAATAACTAACTACGCGCTGTTAACCTTGCTCTTCCTGTGCTAAAAAAATCTGCGTGTTCCGGTGCTGTGTATTCAATGCACATCAATACACACGTAAAAATGAGCGATTTAAAATTGGAAAAATAAGAATATTCATAGCCAATCGCTTAAGTTAATTAAATTTGAAGTCAAAAGGGATAATAATGGAAATTTAATTGTTGAAAACATAAAAAAAACATCGGCCGACGTTCACAAAAGGGCGAAGAGACCGCCTGAAATGGATGGCCGAGAGCAACTGAAGCGAGAGAAGCGAGCGAACTGAGATTATATTTCTTGCGTTCCCATATACCGAAGTAGAGTGAGACGTGAATAGCGTCGCTTCCTCGCCCATAGCGCTTTTTTAGAATGAATATACCTATGAATATACACACACTGGCACACGTTTGATTGTTTTTGTGAATTTATTCCCGATTTTCTCAAAATATCTCTGATGTGGCCGTTAAGTGCTAATTATTATTAATATTATTTTTTCATTGAATGTGTAAATGTATTACGGAGGAATACCTAAAATCTGAACCCAGTATTTATTATATTTATAGAGATATTACAGTTTTTAGAAGCAATGTGTACTATGTAAATTACATATCGCAGGGAAGCAAGGGTTAAATTGTTAAGCGTTCTTAAATATACACTATCGAAATTAAATCGAAATTAAATCGAAATTAAATTGTGTAACTTTATTTTGGTCATCCAGAAGAAAAATAAAGTAATTATCCTCTATTCAGTTTCACAATTCATTCAGGAGTATAAAATCAATTTTCCTATCGTATAGCTTTTGACTGAGCATCGTGACTCCCATGATAGACTCCGATGACTCATCTTAATCCATATCTGCACACCACAGCTCGAAGGGTAGTTGTAAAGGGTAGTCCAGTTGCATCTCTCACTTGGTCAGTCCAACGCATAGGGATTCATACCTTTTGTGCGTCGTCCTTTGACGCCTTCGGTAACCATAAACCTCTCTATCTACCCCTTCAATCTGCAGCTCGAACAGCAGTTGTTAAGGGTAGTCCAGTTGCATCTGGGATTATTCCTCTTGTGCGCGTCCTTCCATACCTCCAGTAACCACAAACCTTTCCAACTATCTTTTTGGTCACGAGCAATGTACCCAAAGAATTGAAGGACTCGTTGAAGATATATTGTCAACAATATGTCAATGGTTCTTAGTTATTTGATAATGGAGGCGTTAGTTCACTTGTTGTCTATGAAATTCGTAATATCCATCACATAAAATCAATGTATTATATTTTTTCAAAACTGAACCAAACGTAAAAAGCTACCGATATACTCTGTACACGTTTGTTTTGGACATCCAGTATAAAAGTTATAATTATCCATTATTCAGTTTCACAATCCATTCAATAATTGAGTATAAAATCGCGCTTCACTTCACCGCGGTGCAACCATATTTCAGCGGGATTACAAAGTGAAATTTGACACTTTCAACTCACGGCATTTGCTTAATAATTCATTGTTCTATTGAATAAATAATGAACAAATCTAAACAAAACTAATTGCGAACATATAAAACAGAAGCAAAATTTATTCACGCTTATTCATAATTTATTTTATTCTCAATTAAGCGAAATATTTATGTCTGATTTAATGGAAGTAAGTAACGGTTTTTAAGTTAAAATTGTTCATTGGTACATAACTCTAATTTATTGAGCTTAATGTATTTTTATTGAATAAAGTAATCTTTAATACAATACAAACATTTACAATACAAACATTTACCAAACCTTTATACAAATTTATACATTTAGAACTAATCTAATTTATATTTTATAACTATGAACTAACAACATTTTAATATGCTACATGTAATTTTTAAATATTCCATACATTTTATTTCTTAGAATTCATTAACACCTTCATACTGACTTAAAACTAGATAACAATTCTTACAACAACTTTTTTAAGACTAATTATGTAGCGCGTACATATCGCTTTCATTAGTCTGATTGAATGGAAGTCGGTAACGGTTTTTAAGTTTAAGTTGTACATTGATTCAGAACTCGGTGAAATTTTTAAAAATTTAATAAATTAATCTTTGTATAAAAAAACCTTTGCCAAAAGCTATACCTATATAATAAATGTATATCTTAAGAAATAAATTAATTTAAGTTGAATGCTATTAATAATGATAATATTTCATTTCTTAGAAAAAGTTTACACCTACATACTAACTTAAAACTAGATAACAATTCTTACAACTAATTATTTAGCACGTACATGTACACTCGTTTAGGCTACTTGCATTCCATCATATTCACTTAGACCTTGGTCCTCCCTGTTAATACTGTAGATGGACAAGTCAGGCAACAAATGGTGCTTCGGAAACCTGTACTTATAACAGAAGGGTAGATCGAACTTACTGTCGTAAGCCCCCAGGGCAGCGATTAGAGGATTGATGTTGTCCCGTTGGCTTTTATAGAACTTCACGATCCAAGCGAGAATGTGGTGTTAAAGGGTTTCTTCACGCTGTTCGGCGTGAACTCGGGAGAATCAAGTTCAAATAATAAATAGAGGAAATATTATAAATAGCAAAAAGTATGTCATTAAAATACAACAATCTTACTTAGATCGTATAAGAGCGCACTTTTGATTTTTCAAAGACGTGCATTTATACCATTTAAGTCCGATTCAGACTAAGCAAGTTATTCTATTGACAGGTACCACGACGGTCACGCCCATTGCATAATCAGGCGATATTCTAATAACAATTTAACACCTCCTACCCTTGGTAGTATGTTAGTTAGAAGACATGTTGCTTCGTTATATACTAAAATGTAAACAAAAAATTATCGCGTGGTTATCAAGCCCTTTTCAGAAGATGAGAAAAGGGTCTGATAAAAATTAAACAACGTCCAGATGATCGTTTAATTTCTGCCGAGTTTTCCCTTCTTTTGAAAAAAGGTTGATAACCGCACCATATTGAATATTTAACATTTCACAATATAACGTAACAACACGTCTTCTATCGGCTCTTGTTTACATCTTGAGGAAAGCGATGTGAAATTTTAACTGTACCATTGCATGATTGTGCGTTGAACGTGACCGGTGTAGTATCTGTCCATACACACTCTAACTTATTCAGAACGAAACTTTTATTTATACTATTACGCTATAGCCGTTATGAAAAATATGCGCTGTTCCAGCTATTTTAACAATACAAAGTAGCATGCTACTCAAAAAGCTAAGTGAATAGTAGAAGTGGCACTATTTTACAGCTACTCTTAGAGGGAAGTGAGCTACTTGAAGCGTGTTTTTAACGGCTCTAATTTTGAAGAATAAAGTCTTATTAACTTTTTAAATTATATACTCGTACATTCATATCTTCAAAATTTTCTATCTTCGAGAGAACATATCTTCAAAATTTTCTATTCAATCAAAGAAGTTTCGCCTCCTCCACACTCGTACATCTCGTCATGCACAATTACATGTCTATTATTTGTACTTCTCACTTTACCTTCTTTCAAAAGCTGGTCCATTTGATCCAGCTACTTTTTCCTCGGTCGACGTCTTCCACACACATATTGCACTTCTGACTTGTGTACCCGCTCTCCACGTCCTTTAAACATTTTAAAGCTCTTTTTTTCTTTAAACATCCATTTTATCCATACATTCATTTCTGATGGCTTCATTGCACCTTCCTTAAAACATTGACTTTCCACAAATTTTCCTTAGGCATACGTCTTCAAACTTTCCTTAGTGCATACACAGCATTAACCACTTGACGGTTTTGCCCGAGCGTGACTTGGGCACGAAGTTTTTTTTATACTGACGAGCCCCAACCTCGTTCGGGCAAATCTTGTTTCGACTTGAGTGTTTTTCCAATGAATTTTCTAATCTCAACACATATCGAAGGATATGTGTTGAGATTAGAAAATCTGGCACTCCCTACCCCGACAGGGATGTAGGGTGATAGTATGTATGTTATACTTCATAGTAAATTCAATCTGAAGGGTTTATTGCTAGGCGGCAAGCTCTTCCAATCAACCTTATGAAAGTAAATAATGAATGTAGCAAAAAAATCAAAAGATTATTCATATTTATGACATTTGTGGACAGAAACATATTGAAGTAAAAGTGAGATATCATAAATCAAAGGAAAATGAAAGGATAGTAGAAACGAAATAAAAATCAGGAATGAAAGACGTTATATTACTGACTAGAAATTAAGATTTTTTTCATTCGTTTCTTAAAGCATATCAAGGACGGAGCGAGTCTAACATTGATTTGGAACTGGTTCCAAAGTCTCACTGCAAGGACGACGTAAAAAAAAAGGAGCGGTGAACTGGAAAGGCCAATAAACAATCTCTGCTTGAGCGTAGCGCTAATCCATGATTGGAAAGACGCTGAAAATTTTCGGCGAGATAAGAGGCATTCAAATGACTATCCATCCCCACGAAATCCATAAACACATACGTGAGCATATGCCTACAAACCCCACAAAGACGGACAATCACCCGAACATTCCTTTTCATATAAAGTGAGATATCATCAATCAAAGGGAATGGTGGAGAGGAAAGGAAAAAAAATCAGGAATGAAACACGTTATATTACTGAATAGAAATTGAGAGATTTTTCAGTCGCTTCTTAAAGCATGCCAAGGACGGAGCGAGTCTAACATTGATTTGGAACTGGTTCCAAAGTCTCACTGCATGGACAGTAAAGGACGGCGTAAAAAGAGAAGAGAGGTGATGTATGTATGTATGTACATAAAAAAATTAAAGGCGAATGCAATACTTCTCATGCATCATAACAGATGTCCTGCTGACTTTTATTTTTAAGGATTTTACAGATTTTTTCTCTCTCAGCAGGGAAGTTCAGGTGGTGTAAGGACGAATTATTTTCCCTACCCCTCTCTGAGGACAGAGACTGTCAGAATAGACAGGGAAAAGTTAGACTGACATATTGATAAGCCAAGAAGAGAGGGATTGTTGAAAACAAGTTTTTAAGTATGTGGTTAAACACCATTCAATTAAAATATGCCATTGGATTAATTCGATGTGGAGATAATTGCAGAGAATGGGTTTTATTCATGACTTTATCCCACTTTTTTTTAATTAAAGCGGCTAAGAATGTCGATATAGGAAATTCGTACGCTATGTCCTCCCCGACAGTGAAATGGCGTGATGGTATGTATGAATTATTAGAATGATTTTTTGGCAGAAACTTACGCCAACGCATTAATATAAAACATAACGTAAAAAAGCCTTAATTTAATATGACGCCTTTTTTGCATTATCATATTTTTTATTGCTAGCAAATTATGTGCGAAAATCGTGAATCTCCCATTATGAATAGGGTGACAATGCTTCGTTAGTTTACAGCTTTTTGGTTTAATTTCCGACATCTCAGTAATTGCTAAGGTGTTTTAATAAAGACCGTTAAATAACATTATTATAATTTTTTTTAATAAAATATTGTTAAATCATAACTAGCCATCGACAATAAGCTTCTAGATTTGATCATCGAAAATAAGCTTGATGATTTGATCATCGAAAACAAGCTTGTTGATTTGATCATCGAAAACGAGCTTAATGATTTGATCATCGAAAACAAGCTTGTTGATTTGATCATCGAAATAACCTTGTTGATTTGATAATTAAAAATAAGCTTTTTGATTTGATCATCGAAATTCACTTGCTGGCAAATTTATTCCCAGGTTGTTTCGTATTCAATGATATGGCAATCTCTTTTATCGAACGACGAAGGAGTTTTAATAAACCCTAAGTGAAAACCTGGCTAGAACCCATTATGAATAATGGCAATTTCAACGTGAATCGAACGTTTAGTCCTTGGATTGGAAGATAGGTATATTACCAACTAGGCCACGGAGGTCAGATATTTTCTTAGCAATTATTCTGTCGAGTAATACTTACTACTATTGATATTACTTCGATTATTATTTTACATACATATCATCACACTTATTACTATTGATATTACTTCGAGTTGATACTTATTACTATACATATTACTTCAATTATTATTTTACATACATATCATCACACTTATTACTATTGATAATACTTCGAGTTGATACTTATTACTATACATATTACTTCAATTATTATTTTACATACATATCATCACACTTATTACTATTGATATTACTTCGAGTTGATACTTATTACTATAGATATTACTTCGATTATTATTTTACATACATATCATCACACTTATTACTATTGATATTACTTCGAGTTGATACTTATTACTATAGATATTACTTCGATTATTATTTTACATACATATCATCACACTTATTACTATTGATATTACTTCGAGTTGATACTTATTACTATAGATATTACATAGATTATTATTTTACATACATATCATCACACTTATTACCATTGATATTACTTCGAGTTGATACTTATTACTACTGATATTACTTCGATTTTTATTTTACATAAATATGACCACACTGTGCCCCTTGCGGGGTAGGCAGAGAGAACAAATCTTCAAACTTTTCAATCCAAGCACAAGCATACAATTATCACCTCCTCCATAGTTATACATTTTATCGTGCGCAATATTTTATTATTCACATTTTAATTTATTTCAAAACCTGTTCCACTTAATCCATTTACGTTTTACTCAATCTATCTCTACCATGCATACCTTACACTTCTGACTTGTGTACTCGCATCGTCATTATTTCGTCAATCATTGTCTCCACACGTCCAAACCATTTTAAAGCTTCTTCCTTCATCGTACTTAAAACTTTTATTTTATTCATTTATTTATTTAACACTTTCATTGCAAATACAATCTGGCGGAGTTATTGCCAGGCGACAATATCTTCCAACCAATCAGACAAAAGTAAATGAAGCACAGTATTATATCCATGCATTAATTTCTGATATCTTTATTCCGGTTTTTTTCATACATTGACAGTATACAAATTGCTCATAGTGTACGTATCTTCACAGCAACATTTATCGTATTCGTTTATTATTAAAACAAATTTTTCTTAGTGTACGCATCTTCACAGCAACATTAATCGTATTACGTTTATTATTAAAACAAATTGTTCTTAGTGTACGCATCTTCACAGCAACATTTATCGTATTACGTTTATTATTAAAACAAATCGTTCTTAGTGTACGCATCTTCACAGCAACATTTATCGTATTACGTTTATTATTAAAACAAATCGTTCTTAGTGTACGCATCTTCACAGCAACATTTATCGTATTACGTTTATTATTAAAACAAATTGTTCTTAGTGTACGCATCTTCACAGCAACATTTATCGTATTACGTTTATTATTAAAACAAATTGTTCTTAGTGTACGCATCTTCACAGCAACATTTATCGTATTACGTTTATTATTAAAACAAATTGTTCTTAGTGTACGTATCTTCACAGCAACATTTATCGTATTACGTTTATTATTAAAACAAATTGTTCTTAGTGTACGCATCTTCACAGCAACATTTATCGTATTACGTTTATTATTAAAACAAATTGTTCTTAGTGTACGCATCTTCACAGCAACATTTATCGTATTACGTTTATTATTAAAACAAATTATTCTTAGTGTACGCTTCTTCACAGCAACATTTATCGTATTACGTTTATTATTAAAATATATTTTTTACTATCATCATCACTGTTATTTTTATTTTTATTCGGTGCAAGTAAAATTGTTTGATTGATAAAAAATTCAAAGCAGAGTCATCCTACGTTTTACGGCTAATATCTGAATTAAATTTCTTTTTAATGCCAGTTTTTTGAATACCCTTATTACGGCCGTGGAGGAATTCATAACAAAGCCTTCGCTGAAATGTTTTCATAGGCCTCAGAATGGAAAAGCATTAGAGCCTTAAGGTGACTGGGCTAAATGATTTCCAGGATATGAGAATCCTTTTTTTCCATCTCCATCGGTTCTTAGTTTTGATGGTTCTGCCTTATACTATTATTGTAATAAACGTTAAATCTAACTGTTTGGAGAAGAGAAAAGGGATGAAAAGGAAGGAGATTTCAGTTTTTATATTATATTTTTCCAGCTTGTTATGGATATTTTTAAAAAAAAGCTCAAACGTTGTTTTATATTATTAAATTTTTTTACGAAATCAAACTAATCTTTACAAAATTTGTATGAATTAACCAGAAAAGGAACACATTAAACCAGTGTTTTCCAAACTGGGAGGTGCGCCTCCTTTGGGAGGCACGGACTAATGCAAAAGGAACTTCAGGAACTTCACCAGAATTTCCTGTAAAGGTGGGGGTACATCAAGGATCGGTACTCAGTCCGCTACTGTTCATCTTAGTCATGGACTATTTAACTAACCAGAAAATGAACAGTCTCCTAAAGATCCTACTATTTGCAGACGATATCGTATTAATAAGTGAAAAACACGAAGACCTGCAAAATAGTCTGGAAAGGTGGAAAAGAATCTTGGAGGACAATGGATTGAGACTGAGCAGAAAGAAAACAGAGTATCTGTACCTACCATTCGAGAACACAAATGCTGTCACTCCCGTTATGCAAATGGATGGAGAAACATTACCAAATTGTGACTCGTTTAAGTATCTTGGGTCACTCATCCATAGCGATGGAGGATGTGCAGCAGATGTAACACATATAATTAGTGTGGGATGGATGAAGTTTAGATCAATGACGGGAGTTCTATGTGATCCGAAAATGCCAGTAAAGTTAAAAGGAAAAGTATACCAAACGATTGTCAGATTCGCACTCCTCTATGGCTCCGAATGCTGGACGATGTATACCTCTTACTCTAGGTAACTAGAAGCTGCTGAAATGCGCATGCTAAGATGGTCAGCAGGTGTGTCCCTAAGAGACAAAAACATCAACAGCAAGATGGAGGAGAAGCGATTGAGATGGTATGGGCACGTTGAACGCAGAGCACCCGATCACATTGTGAACCAGGCAATCTCCATGGATCTTCCTCGAATAACAACCAGAAGAAGACCAAAGAATTCATGGGTGGTACAAAAAGATAACCTGATGCAGAGGCACGGCCTGGGGGACGTATTCCGGGACAGAAGAGCATACAACCTGAGGACGAGGAGAGCTGACCCCAACAGTCTTCGCAGACAATGAGTTGGGATGGAGCCAGGGAGAGAGAGGACTAATGCAAAAGGAGGCATGGAAATTTTAACAGAAATTAAATTTTCATAACACAACATATATGAATAAAAAAATATATACATATAAATAAACGTTCATAACATAACAATAAACTTTATAACCATTTTTTTTAAGCATTTACCGCCATATCTCGTTGTTTCGGAAATTGATAAAACCTCTGGTTTGCACTTTGTAAGTGCATAGTTTATAAAACGGCCGCTAGAGCTGCTGGCTGCAGTAACCTTCAAAACATTAACCTTAAATTCAAACGTCACTCGTAGCTAAAGTGTCAACATACTTGTAAGCGTTTCAGCGGTGTGCGATTTTGTTTTTTTTTTTATTGTTTTTGGCGTGATTACTTACTGATAATAATCGTTAGTAATTTAGAAGCCCGTTTAGTAGTAGAAAAAGAGCTAAGAGCAGCACTCTCCTCAATAGCACGTAGCTTTGATAAACTTTGTGGTAATAAACAAGTACATACATCGCATTAAAAACAAATTCACTTAAAAGTGAATATATGTAGTAAAACCTTGTTATTATTCTGTCTTTCTTATTATTTTTTGAATTCATATATTTTTTTACTATTTAAAAATGTGTCTGTATTATTTAATAAAATGGAGGGGGAGGCGCCACGATAAGATTATTTTTAAAGGGAGGTGTAGTAACATGAAGTTTGGAAACCACTGCATTAAACAGTTAATTACTTTGTTATTTCAAATATAAATATTTTTGTATGCAGTCCACAAAGTTAAAGCCAAAACCAAATAATAACGACCTCCATGATCTAGTTGGAAGACGCCTGTCTTCCAGCCCAGAGGCTGCAGATTCAAATCTCGCTGGCACTCAGATTTTTTAAAAAGGATTTCAGTCTGGTTTTCACTAAAAGGCTCGTTGGCATATTTCTGGTGGCTTGGAAGAGATTGACACATTGCAATAAGCCCGCCAGGTTGTACTGTATACAAAGAATGTGTAAATACAATGCAGTACAGTAATATACTCGCGAATGTCTCAAAACATAAATTCATATAAAAACGGCGGTCGTCGTCTAATAGTAAGCATTCACACCAATCAAGCTGGCGTCCCAGCAATCGAACAGTTCCTTCGAAATATTAAAAGGTTCCAGTTTGAATTTACTTAAGGCTTCGTCAACATACGAGTATTTCTAGTAAGTAAGAAGACCTTTGTAGCCTAGTTGGTGAGACGCATATGTGCCAGCCCGGAGGCTGCAGGTTCAAATATCGCTGGAGCCCAGATTTAAAAAAAAATGAATCCAATCTGGTTTTTACTGGCTGGAAGAGATTGACACATTACCATACTATACTATATATGCCACCAGGTTGTACTGTATATAACGAAAGTGTAATACTGTACAGTACACCGAAGTGAGACGATCTGAGCACATCGACAGGTTTTTTTTTAAGAATAGATATGGCCGAAGTCACAGGTAACCTTATACCCCCCCCCAATATTAGGCTGAAAAAATGCCTGTGTCGTTCGAGAGGAGTAGCATAACGCGTTGATCGAACCGGCGACCTTCGTCACGAAAGTCCAGTGCGTTACCGCACGTCCATGGACCTCAAATTATTACAGCGCGTGTCTCACTTAACATATTAACCAAAGTAAAAAATTGCAACTTACGAGTATGTTATTACAAATCAAAACTTACCAAAAATACTATCCATAATAACGTGATATAATAAGGCGACATCTCTTTTTAGATTACATAATTTTTTTTACACTTTGGACGAACTTTAAAGCTTTTCACATAACATAGATCCTGTTGTTTTTATTATAAATATATTTCTATCCTATTATACCAACTTTCATTGCTATAAATGGCAAAGTTGTTATATATTTTTAATAAAAACCATAACATAGGGAAAGGAGAACACCCTAAATCCGAAGTTTGATTCATGTTATGTGACTTCAGGCCACGAATACATTATGGTGTTCTAACTTAGTTCCTGATGCCTTATAAAGTTATAAAATACGGAGTCCCTGTCCTAAGCCGGAAAAACTTCAAAGACAGGATTAATTCTTATTGAATTTTTTTTAATTCATCCTGTTCGCTGAATGGTTTATAAATACTTCCGGTAAGAATTCCAACTGCACGGGAATATTTTTTAAAGTAAGTTAGAACGCGAGAAAACATTTTTTTTTAATTAGCTTCTTCGTCATGGCCCACACTGATATTGCTGTATGTTGTGCACATTATTTTTCAGTTCTCTCGGCATCCTTTTAACCTCGTGACTACAAAGAATAATTCAACAGCTTTCTCCGATTTTCGTGAAAAATTTGGTGACCTCCTTAACCCTTAAAGTTTTCTGCAATGTATATACATACCATCACGCGACTTCCTTGTCCGAGTAAACAGAGAAGACAGAGTGACTTTCATATCTCAACACATACCTTTCGCCTCTTCTACATCCATACACCTACTTAGAACCTTCTAAACTTTTTCCTTTTCCTTCTTTCGAAATACTTAATACGTTATTTTGCACTATATACTATATTTTTTTTTGATCTTACTCAATACATCAGTTTTAAATTCACATTCATCCCTTATCACTCTTTTCTGTATTGTGTCACACATTGTCACCTCGCGTATTATTCTAGATGCATGCATTTCTACAATATTTATTCGACTTTTTTTCAGTATACGTTTCGCTCGCATACATCTTGGTCGAAGAATACTATTGTCTTAGCAGGTTTTGATATAGTCCTATCTAGTAGCGGCTGGTCTGGAGGTGCGTTTGTGTGAAGAAATAATTCGCAATAATTAAATTATATATTCGCAAACATGACGTCCAAAAATGTTAAATATTTGTACGAGGATTTTTATTTAAGTGAAAATTCAAAAAAGTTTAAAGTAAAATTTTAAAAAATAATCCTTTCAAATTGACTGGCCAAGTTTGCCAATACTACCGGAGCGATCTCCAATACGCACCGGACGGAAACGCTAATTCATATAGGGCAGACAGAGACATGCAGTAAACCGTGAGACAGCGATATTTCATGTTCGCTCAGCGTCACGAGGTGCGTTGGTTCTCAGCACACCAGCGCACCTTGGGACCAGCCGCTGCTGTTCCTATTATATTAGCAGTTTCTGATACTGTCCGGATCGATTATAAACGTTTTAGCGCACATTTAGTTTCTTATCGCTGCACACCATGCGATATTCCTCATAACATTTATGTCGTCAAAAGCAGTGCTTCCCAAATTGGGGGCCGCGGGATTTCTCGTGGGTGTCGCGAAAATATTCAGTACAAAGTACAAATATTCATGTGAGTATTCAATTGTTTCATGTGAGTATAGTTTTTAGGTTTGGGGGGGGGCGGGAATTAATTACATCAGATTTAGGGGGCCGTTACATGAAAGTAATTGGGAAGCACTGGTCTAAAGAATTACTACCTTAATAGCATAATTATTCAACTTGCTCTAATCTTTCATTACTTAGCCGTATATCGCATTTACTTTTCCTGTAACACTTTTCTGTCTTCGTGACATTTTATTTTGTAACAATCCTTCTCAGATAGTCATCAAAATCTCTAGTATATCCTCATTTTTTTTTTGTGTGAAACCTAGACGACCTACGTGGCTTAATTATTAAGACGCCTGTATTCCAGCTCGGAAGTTGTGGGTTCAAATCCCACTGAAACCCAAAATTTTTAAAAAGGATTCTAATCTGGTTTTTACTTAAGGAAACTTTAACATAATTCTGGTTGATTGAAAGATATTTCCGCATGGCAATAAGCACACCAGTTTATACTGTATACAACGAAAGTATAATATAATACAATAAGACCTTAAAAAAGTTTAATCTCTCAATCGGTATTACCTGGTTGACTAACAAAGATTGCCGTCAAACAATAATAAGCTCGTCGATTCTGCCCTTGTGCAATAAAATGCTCAATAGACAAAATATAAATTAAATGTTTATAAATAAAAATAAAACTCCATACAATTTTTTTTTGTTTTATTTTGATCGCGATAAGTTAAAAACGCGCCATCAAAATTCGCATACTTCGAAGACTTGGCGAGAACTTGAGGACGATCAATTTCCCATAAGCCTGTGATACTATTGAAATTTATTCTGAACGATATTTTATAGTAATAAATCTTACTTCTCGTACAGAATATATAACTATTTTTTAAGACTTTATTTTTATTCGAGAAAAAATATTTATTCATGACGAAAGTTAACAGTAAACATGAGTTTTAAAAGATTAAAAAAATACTACGAGAGCACATGATTTTTTTATGTGGCTTATTTCTTCATTTAGAAGAACTGATATTTAACGCATTGAAATCCAAAATAATACATACATATACGAGTACATACATAACATTACGCAATTCTCCTGTCGGGGTAGACAAAGATGACAGAGCGTTCAATTTTCATATCTCAACACTCATATTTCGCATCGTCCAAATTCATGCACCTTCTCATATAACTCCTACAATATATATTACTTCTTAAATTTTCTTATTTTAAAATATTTACTTGTATCAATCATACTGTCTTTGGTATTTCTCTTACAAGCCTTCTACTTACATTGGCACTGTATATTTGTTTTGTTCTGCTTTCTTCTTTCATTCGTTCCACATGCCCAAACCAAATTATAGTGATCTTCTTTGTTTAACTCAACACACGAACCTTTAGTTTACATTCATCCCAAATCACTTTATTCCGTATTCTGTTATACATTCTCACCCCGAGCTCTTGATAAAACCATTATTTCCTTGATCTTCCTCTACCATGCCTTCCACTAATATTTGCACTATACATATTTATTATATAGCCACCTACGGAATAGAGACCAGAGCAGACACATCTAGAACCAAATCTCTCCTGAGAAGCTCGGAAATGAAAACACTGAGATGTATAACCGGAAACACACTTAGATATAGAATCAGAAACACCGAAATAAGGAGAAAGTGTAGTACGGGAGACATCGTCAGGTGGGGAAGACAACGAAGGCGATACTGGAATGAACATGTAAACAGAATGCAAGACGACAGACTTCCACGTGTCGCCCTTCAAGGGAACCCAGCCGGAAGAAGATTACTGGGAAGACCTCCGAAGAGATGGCGTGACAGCTGGCAATCCACGTCACAGGAAGGGGAACAAGCGGAACAAACAGATCATGATCTATAGGAAGAGGAAGAAGAAGAATATGTATTTGTTAGTCCTTCTTTATGCACTCGTTCTACGTGCCCAACGATGTATTATGTATTCCCATATAATTTGTCATACATTGTTACTCCATGTATTCTCCTGATTGCATGCATTTTTACAGCGTTTATTCTGTCTATTTCAGTCAACGCTTCCCTCACAAACACCAAAGTTAGTACTATAATACTAATTTCTTAGATGATTTTGATACTTACCGGTTATAGTATAATATGTTATGTATACCTTAGTGTCTCAATGACTTTGTTTTCTATAACTACATGTTATATCCATCGTAACTCTTCCATCATCTGAGAAAATACTACCCAAATAGCAAAATTCCTCAACTAGCTCTAATCTTTCAGAGTTAACCAATGTTTCGTGTTTACTTTTCCTTTCAAACGTTTCTATCACCGTCTATAGATATAACATACTGTACATCAATATTAGATTAAAACTCTTCATCTCTCGTATATTCTTTGTTTTGGCTGAGGTGTTGTATATAACGTACCATATACGTCCAAACACTCTTTGAGAAAAAATTTGCTCGCCGTCCATCGTACGTCCTCACTTCTTTAGAAGTTAATTCTTTTTCTTCTCCCTGGCTCCATCCCAACTCACTGTCTGCGAAGACTGTCGGGGTCAGCTCTCCTCGTCGTCAGGTTGTATGCTCTTCTGTCCCGGATTACGTCCCCCAGGGCGTGCATCTGCATCAGGTTATCTTTTTGCGCCACCCACGAATTCTTTGGTCTTCCTCTAGTTGTTATTCGAAGAAGATCCATGGAGATTGCCTGGTTCACAATGTGATAGGGTGCTCTGCGTCCAACGTAACTATACCATCTCAATCGTGTCTCATCCATCTTACTGTTGATGTCTGTAAAACCTAGACTTCCACGAATGCGTGAACTTTTTATAGAATTAAATCTTAAAACTTGTGTAAAATAAAAAAAAAACGAAGCTTCAACACTTCAATTAAATTGGGCACAAGACGTTTTACGAATATATAATTTTTTGTCAATTAACTACTTCTTTAGAAGTTAACTGACAAAAATGTATATATCTGCAAAACGTATTGTGCCCAATTTAATTGAAGTACTGAAGCTTCGTTTTCTACACAAGTTTTATGATTTAATTCTATACCCCAATCCAACCCTTCACTGTACATTGAGACATCAACACCAAAAGTACCCCGTATCACGAACGCAATATGTCCGCTAGGCTGCATTTATGGTTGAACTCTCTGAGTGCATGTACAAGGCTTATGGAGGAGTTCAGTACAGTGGTTTCACACGGTGGGTCGTTAAAAGGAAGATTTATTATAATGGGAAGTGATTCATCCAAACATTGTTATTTTTTACCATATTGCAATAAATTTCCAGACTGTTTGAATTGATTTATTAAAACACTTTTTCCTCCAGTTAAGATATATGGGTAACCGTTTCATTGTTCTTTACGTCTTGTTTGTGCTCCCTAAAGATGAAGTGAAAACCAGTAGAGTCCTACAATTTTTTAAGTGGAAAAAACGGTATTTAAGTAAACCATTTATAATGTTTTTAAACCTCCACAGCGTTAACATCTAAACTATTAATAATATCCTTTCGTATCTTTGATTTTTTACAATAACATATAAATAGCATAACCTTAATTTCCCTGACCTGTGAGGCAATTTCTTCTGATCTGGTATACGCCCTTCGTCTCTATTATAACATTCATATATCCTATATTTATTTATTTATTTTACACATGACAAGAAATACACATAATTTGTGAAAAAACAACACGTTATTTAATTAGGACACCCAATTTGAATGGATCTGGGTTTGTTGCCTTTCAATTATCGTATCCCCAGTAAACTGGGTTTTTGCCCGTATCTCACTGAAGACATATACTATAGCATGCCAAAATAAATCGATACTTCTTTCCGATTTGGATTATAAAAATTATAATACTATAACTTTAAACCTCCACAATGTTAATGTCTTAACTATAAATAATATATCTTGGATCTATTTTAAATTTTAAGGTTGTGTTGAAAAAATCATGCCAAGCTGAAATCTTTTTTGAAATTTTTAGTTTGTATTGCGAAAATCATGCCTCAGTTGTTGACCGCCAGCTGTATCCACCTTTTCTGCGGTATTTCTGGCTTGCAATATCTTACGGGGATCTCGTGTACTGTTACGTATGGGACTTTGTCACTTTTCATCCTATATATTTGGTCAAGCCAGCACTGCCTGCTATTCTTGATTTATCTAACAATGTCGTATGTACCTGTACCTACGTCTGTATGGTGTTAAGGTTTCTGTTGTTAAGATTTCTCTTAAATATTTCCAACGACAATAAACAGTATTTTGGATGATCGAACCATACAATTTTTCCAGTTATGTTAGCTCTGGTGTTGACACTTTCAGTCATACTCATTCTGACACAGGTTTTATAAATTCGACCTTTCCTAGTATTTTTTAGTTTATTTATACTAAAAAAAATAAAAAAAACAAAAAGTTTATACCTGGAATCACATAAGGACGATACGCTCGGACGCTAATGTATCTCCCAGACGTAATCGTTCTTCTGTGTTTGAGTTAAAAAAATATACAATATATTAGATTTAAAACAAATTATTATTCTGAAGCTATACACAATATCCCATTATCTTCGGAGTATATTTTTTCTTGCTTTTAGTCTAAAACATTATATTTAGTTTGCCTGCGCATATATTCACCACATTGTATTGTACAACACTTTCCTTGTATACAGTACAACTTGGCCGGTTTATTGTCATGTGACAATGTCTTCTAGCCTACCAGAAAGATGTTAAAGACGCCTTAAGTGAAAATCAGACTGGAATCATTTTTTTTTAATCTGGATTCTGTTATGCCGGAATTCGGGAGTTGACGGTGATGATGGAAAAAACGTAGTTTCTTCAACAATTTATTTAGAGGACGATTACAATGATTACATTTCAGTATATCAAGGAGATACATTTACAGGACGGAACTCCATAGTGACCTCGTCTGTCCCTAGTGCAAATGAACCTAAACGAACCTTACTAATTTGAGGAGCCATGGGTAAATATGGTCAGATAACGTATATTTCGTTTTATATAAATATAATGTAACTACTTCTCTCTCGCTTCACTTATTTGCAGAGGCTAGGAAGCTATCCAAAAACACTTATCTGCAGGGGCTAGGAAGCTATCCAAGAACACTTATCTGCAGGGGCTAGGAAGCTATCCAAGAACACTTATCTGTAGGGGTTAAGGAGTTATCCAAGAACACACTTATCTACAGGGGCTAGGAAGCTATCTAAGAACACTTATCTGCAGGGGCTAGGAAGCCATCCAAGAACATTTATCTGCAGGGGCTAGGAAGCTATCCAAGAACATTTATCTGCAGGGGCTAGGAACCTATCCATGAACAAATTAACATAACGATAAAATATTTGGTTTAAGAAATCTCTATTTTTTTACATGTATCCTGGTGATACAATAATACTGGTGATCCTCGGGTTTATTTCATGGACTAAAAATAGGATAAGTGTCCATTACATAACAGTTCCAACGAGAATCGAACCCGCAACCTCCGGGATGAGATACAAGTGTCTTACCAACTAGGCCACGGTGATCGTCAACATACACATTTTTATTCAATTTCATATTTTACTACAGAAAATATTGTAAACGGATGAAAAAAATCTTGACTCAATTTTTTAGCCAGTCTGTATTTAGAAACAAAATAAGCAATCCCACAAATGTTTTAAAAGAATCTTCAATCGACATTTGCGATCACATCTATGGTTTCTCTGTATAAAATTACACGCGATGCTCACATATCGATAAGCGCCAGACAGTCATGGATACGGCACGCACGTCACTGAGTAACTGCCGACACTGAAACCATTAGTGGGGGAATCCCCTTGTTAACTGTTAAATGTTAACCGTTAACATGTACACGAAACTGCTTTTAGTCTTAGATAAAAAAAAACTAATTTTGGTTACTTGAATCTATTGAAGAAAAATAATGTTTTAAGGGCGTAACAACAATTTAAGCGTTAAATGTGTATAAAATTTTAAGGGAAGGTGTTTTAAACATTTGTAATATTAATAAAAATAAATTCAATGGGGTGCTTAAATCAAACCAAACAGTATCAAAATTTGCTAAGATGATAGTCCACAAAAGTATTTTGGTGCGAACTTTGATTTATTTATTGAACACTTCATTGTGAAAGAAATCTAGAGGGCTTATTGTCATTCGGTAATATATTTCAACCAACCAGACTAAAGTAAATAAAACAAGTGACATAGCCTGGAAAAATATCCAAATGATTTTTTTTTAAATTAATGAACATATACCATACTTAATAAAATTAAAAGTTAGATATCATAAATCAAAGTAAAAGGAATGGAGGATGGAGAGGAAAGAAAAATCAGGAATGGAACACAATATATAATATTACTGACTAGAAGTTAAGAGTTTTTTTCAGTCGCTTATTAAAGTATGCCAAGAACGGAGCGAGATTTACATTAGTTTTGTAACTAGTTTGATGTATGGGGCTGAAACGTGGACGTTGATAAAGTGTGATATGAGCCGAATAAATACTGTAGAAATGCGTGCAGTGAGAATAATATATGGAATGGCATAAATGACAGAAAATGGAATGAAGTCATATGGGATGAATGTGAACCTAAGACTGATGTGTTGAGTAACATTAGTAAAGCACTCTGAGAGGGTTTGGGCAAGTGAAACGAATGAATTAAAAAATATTTACCAAACAAATACATCATGGAAGAGCAAAAAAAAGTATATTAGATCAAGCGGCTGATATTTTAAAAGAAGGAAACGTGGACAGTTAATACTATAAAATAGATTTTAGGCAATGATAGTGGGATAGAGTCTCGACTTATAGCGCACTTGAGAAGAGTTTAATCTCTAAACGGCGCTTTATAATTATTCCTTTTATTACTATTAGATAAATCGTATGAGAATAAGTACGGATAAAAAAGGGGCTGAGGAAAGATGTTGAGATAGGAAAGTCTGGCGTTCTATCCTTTTTGCCTACCCCGACAAGGAAACAGCGTAATATTTTGTATGTACGTAATATTGTTTTTTATACTTAAGGCGTTATTAACACTGTAGAGATTTCAAGACATTGTTTATTTGTTTAGTAAAATACTATTTATTCCACTTGTCATTATAGTATAAACAAGACATCAGATGTATACAAACAAGACACCCTTTCGAGTCTTAATAAACAGCGTTTTACTTATCAAATAACTTTGTTATATTGTTTTAATATACAGCAAGTAGTTTACTAATTACACGGTATCTGTCAAAAAAGTCTTTGACAAAATAACTTCAGCGAAAAGGTCCAGCCCAACTTATATCGCGATTATTTGCAAATTACCACAAATTAACCATTTATGTTTCCCTTAGTTTATGCAACTTAGAATACGTTTTATTTATGTAAAATAACGGCACTAAATTTTCTCATCCGTTAAAGTGTACATATGTGGTATAATTTGTAATAATTGCTGGTGATTTTTTATTTTTTTCCTCGTACAGGATTGCCCAAAAGTCACTTCTCTATTTTAAAAGAAAATAACTTTTTTGTTTCTTAATAATTCACATTTATTCTTTTATAAACAGAAAACATACTTCTTGAAAACAAATTTTATTTAGTTTTAAAAATTACATCCTTTAAATAACTGACATTTTGCTCTTCACACTGACGCGCTCTTTCTAAGGCGTGAACCATCACCTGTCGTAATGTTTCTTGACTTATTTCTTCACGGATGTTGGCCTTCAATTGCTGAATGGTTCGAGAATTGTTACGGTATACTCTATCTTTCAAATACCCCCATAGAAAGAAGTCTGGAGCAGTTAAGTCAGGTGAGCGTGACGGCCACTTAAGTTCAGAGTTTCGCGAAATTATCCTTTTTCCATAAATTTGTCTTAAGAGTTCAATTGTCAGGCCAGCTCTATGAGCAGTAGCCCCATTTTGCTGCCACCATACCTCTGGTGTGTCCTCGACTGCAGGACGCACGAAATTCTCTAGCATTTCTCGATACCTTTCGCCATTGACGGTTAGTGGGTTTTCTGCCTCATCTTCAAAGAAATAAGGTCCAAGAACTCTTTTCGCATTTACATCACACCAAACCGTTACTTTTACGGGGCGCAGACTACGTTGGTGGATACAATAATATTACATTCTTGGATTTTTTGTCCCCCAAAATGGCATATTTTATTTATTAACAAATCCGTTTAGGTGAAAGTGGGCCTCGTCGCCCAAAATGGCAGTTATTTAAAGGATGTAATTTTCAAAACTAAATAAAATTTATTTTCGAAAAATGTGTTTTCTGTTTATAAAAGAAGAAATATGAATTATTAAGAAATAAAAAAAGCTATAGCCTTTTAAAATGGAGAAGTGACTTTTGGGTCACTCTGTATAACATGAAAACAAGGGAAAATAAAAAAATAGGTAACGTCGATTTTGTATTCTTTCCTCATCTAAGGTCTCAGAAAAAAAATTATATTTTTATTGATTCATCCATTTTAATTTTAACACTCTCTTGCCTTACTGGACGTATTCCCACCCTAAGGAAGGAATGTTTCACAATGAAAAATAAAAAATATATTAAAGAAACAAATCAAGACTCGTTAGTTTAAATAAACATGTATAGACACATAAAAATTAAATAAGCATTTATAGAGAAGGCATAAGGGATGAATGTGAACTTTAGACTGACGTTTTAAATAAGATAACAACCTCCATTGCCTAGTACTAGTTGATAAGACGTTTGTTCCCGATTCGGGGATTGCGAGTTTGATTCTCACTGGTTAAAAAAAACATGTTATCAGTCTAGTTTTCACTTAAGGCCTCATAATCCCTTTTCTGATTGATTGAAAGAAATAACCACATGGCAATAATACCACAAGGTTATACTGTAAACAAAAGAAGGTGCTGTGCATTATTCGATCGGGCACTACTATAGCCACCAGACGTGATTTATTTAATAAACTGTTACCCACTAGGGTCCTAAGTTAAAAGCGCCATTAAAGAGAGTAAACTCTCTAAACGGCGCTTTATACATTTATCTTTGAATGAATGAAGAATAGAACAGTAAAATGGTTTGAACATGTATAACGAATGAATTTAGAAAAACTTATAAAACAAATGTACATTGCAAAAGAGAGTGGAAAGTATGGTAGAAAAAAAACAAGAAAAATGTAATTGATTCTAATTATTTTGAAATATGAGAATCGTAAGTCAGAAAAATCGTAGGAGTTGTATGAGAACGTGTATAGATGTAGAAAAGGCGAAAGGTGTGTGTCGCGATAGGAAAGTTTGATTCTCTGTCCTCTCTGCTTATCCCGATAAGGTAACGGCGTGATTGTACGGATGTAAATCATGAGTTTAAAAATCCTACCATAGTCGCATTATACCAAAGAAGAGCGTACCAAAGAAGAGAATTTAAATTGGAACATTCATTTTATAAAGGACCATTAACTGATTTGTAAATGCAAAAATATCACTCATGAATCCACAAAAAATAGGGAAAAAGGAACTGCATATGAAATAATTCTCTATTACATAATTTTGATCCAATTACACTTTAAATCTTGTGTTAACATTGTCTTTTACTAATAAATCTGATCTGATTTTTATCAAGCATTTCTATATTTCAGTTTTGTTCTATTGTGGAGCTGAAACATATTTTATTTTACTTAAAATCAATTATAAATTGAATGACAAATCAAAAACCAATCAAATAATAATTCATCAAATTATAAATCAATCGATTAAGAAATATTTACAGAAACACGTATTAAAGCGCCCGTTGTGCAAAGCGTCCTGAAAGTTCACGCAAGAACTCTTCCCTGTTTCCCAGAGAATCCCCGCATGCCCACTACCCTCGGCCAAAAACCTACCCCTACAGACCAGACCCTTTTGCCATGACAAGTGTCCACAATGACACTTTCGTTTTGTCCGACCGAAATTCTCCATACAGCATGATATGTGGGCACTTAAGAAAAATTGGACGATACGGTTAAAACGTTTTTCATCGCACAGTTTCATCGAAAGCCGATTAAATAAAAAAAATCGTCATTAATTTGTATATATTTTAATCGTAATTTTATAAAAAAAAACATTTGGTCCCTTAACTAAAAGTAATCTTTAAAAATTATACATTTGAACAATTTTCTAAAATCAGATTGCAGCCGGGCATTCCTCATTACTTAAATTCACGATCTATGAGATTTTCGGGGGAACAGATTGCGACGCCACGTGTCTACTTAATTAAATTAAAATTACATCCAAGTAAAACGGGATTTCTGTGGGTAGCTTTAGCACGTAGACAAGACTTTCTTAATGGGGGTGCTTTATCAGTTATGGGTGTTAGTGCCTTTCCAAAAGATAACACCAAATTTCTTGGTGTAAGTTCTCCTTCGATAGACAAATTGATTAAACGGTTTGTTCAAGTTTCTATAGTAACATATTAGAGAGTTAAAATTTGTATATCTATAGCTTCCAATAAGTGAGATGAATTATTTTTTTTCATTAATTTATTGTGTCGTCTGGATTATTGTTACTCTATTTATCCTGATTTGCCTGATTCATAAATTTCAACACACGAGTTTGGGTTAAATGCAACTGCTAGGCTGATATATGGTTGTCATAAATATAACCCTCTATATTGGTCCTCTTCTGAAAAATCAACACTGGCTTACTCGTAAATGTCGCGAACGGATTGATTTCAAACTGTGTCTAATATAAATTATTCTGACTTGTCACAGCTAAATCAGACTTGACATAACTGATTCAGACTTGATATTAATGATTCAGACTTAATATCAATAATTCAGACTTGACATAGATGGTTGAGACTTGATATAGGTGATTTAAACTTGTTATAACTGTTGTAGACTTTTATAACTGATTCAGACTTGTCGTAGTTGATTCAGCATTGTCATAACTGATTCAGACTTTTTATAGCTGATTCAGATTTAACATAGCTGATTCAGACTTGTCATCGCTGATTTAGACTTGATATGGCTGATTCAGACTTTATTGTAGCTGATTCAAACTAAGCTGATTCATAGCATAGCTCATTCAGACTTGACATATCTAATTCATAATTGAACTAGCCGATTTCTTCATTACTTGACTATCGTACTTTTTATTACGAAACAAGCGAACAAATTATTTCAACGAAACGATTACGTTAAATTGAACTGAAAAAAGCAAGAGTTACTTCAGTGTTGGGTAACACGAGGACCCTTCAAAGGATAAAACATTTGGGAAGGACAGGGTGTGGTGTCCTGTGAACAATTTACATATTTTTTAACTTGAAATGAAATTCTAGGGACGCCCTTTCGGAAACTCGACTCAACAGGCTTTTAAAGTCTCTTTTATATCTTCAAAACACCCCTGACCTTGTTTTTTATGTGTCGTGGGCTTTTAATTATTAGCTGTTGTCTTTTTTTAGATGAAGACAATATGTAAAACTTTTTTCAAGGTTTTCAAATAAATAAACGACAACAACACGGCCCTCAAAGAAGATTTATGAAAAACTCGTGATATATAATATTCAACATTCTAAAAATGGAAATATTTTACATGTTAAATAAGCTTTCTTTACATTCAAGATATTAAGTATTTAATCCTTATTAAATGTGGGGAAAAGGATATCTCTTTATTTAAGATGTTAAGCATGATATCTTAATATTTAAAAAATAAAATATGATATTGTGTATATTATATATAAGTTATTAAGTGTAATATTTTATTATTTAAGATGTGAAACAGAAAATCTAAATATTTACGACATAAAAAAGCGGAAATCTAAATATTTGAGATATTGAATTCTTAACATTTCAAGCTTGAAAAAGGATATATTTATGAGGGAAGGGATACAACTTAGATGAATGCTATGGAGATAGCTGCATGGATTAAAAAAATGTTTGTGGAGTATGAATATGTAAAATGAGGTGGAATGGAGGCATCAGAAATTAAAATTAATGTATTTATATACGATGAAGAAGGAACTTGAGGATGGTTTTGACATGTAGAGAGAATTAACGACAGGGAAAGATCAACTAAGCTAATATACAAGTGAAAGATGGTAAATTGAAAAGTACAAATAATAGAACATGACGAGATTTATGAATGTGGAAAATTAGTGATCTTTAATCTCAATTAGTGATCAATTAGTGATCTCTAATCTCAATTAGTGATCAATTAGTGATCTTTAATCTCAATCTAAACTGCTAATTCATTATTATTCATATAAATAATAAATAAATAAATAAATCCAGGTTTATTGATAGCAACATAGTATGTACATAATACTCGTACATTAAGACACATTTCAAGAACACATTAAAAAGATAATACATAAAAACAGAAGCTATCAAAAGATCTGGGCTCATCTAATAACATTCCCCCAGCCAAGATACACCCTACCAATATAGAGCGAGCCCAGGACACCAGATGTTTTTCAGCCCACACCCTTGAACACGTAGAACAATAAAATACGAGTAAATAGATGACAAAAAAATACATTCAAGAGAGAAGACATTAAAAGATCCAGGCTCATCCCACAAACATTCCCCCGGTCGAGATACACCCCACCAATGTAGGGCAAGCCCGACCGCAAGGGCATCGGGGGGCTTCCATCTCACACCCCCGCATATCTAGATTAAAGAATAAATAAAAAAACAAAAACGTATGGCCGAAAACAAAATAAAAAGTAAACCCACGTATACGAGTACCACCTCAGGTTAATTGTTAGCAAGAACGAAAAAAAGAGAAGCCTCGGGGGAGTCCAAATTTTACAAAATATATTGACTTGTCTCGCCTCTTACATTTCCAAATCCACCTTTACTTCTGTCAAATCTTCATCTATTTTCTCTTCCCATAACTTCCTCAATATTTATTTATCTCTTTTTCCATTACTTCTAAAAAAACATTTTCATTTGTTTCTTCCGTTAAATACTAAATTTGAATTCAGAAATCATTTTCAGCTCACGTCCAAATAAAAAACTGCGAATGCAGCAACACGAAATATTTCCAACGATAAAAGCAATATTGTTCAAATGGGAATCGTTTGAAACCAGTCGTGCTGAAATTCCTCCCCTACGTCCGGGGGTATGTCGATTTTGGTATTTTGCTGTCTGGATTCCATCCCTCGCTGGGGGTTGGAGCATGAAGACTGGAGCCTTTGCGAGCAGTCGAGACACGATGAAGGCTCTTCAAATACCATGGTTCGGAGTATTTTTTATACTCAAGCACTACAAAATCCAATATCGTATTATAACCCACCTGCTTCTTTTGATCGTATGTTAAGGAAAATAATATTGGATTTGATACAAATATGTAAAATATTATTTACTGCCCCACTTCCCCCTTAGATTTTATCGAAAATATTGATCAGTAGACTCGCAGAGATTGTATTATATTGTAATACATTGCTGTAAAAAGTATTGTACAATCTGACAGGTGCATTGCATCGCATTGCATTACACTCCTATTGTATACAGTATAAGCTAGCGGGATTATTGCTCTATGGCAATCTCTTATAACCAACCAGAAAGATGTTAAAAAGGCCTTAAGTGAGAATTAGATTGGAATCCTTTATATAAAAAATCTGAGTTCCAGTGGGATTTGAACCCTTAACCTCCGGGCTAGGAGACATACATTTTACCAATTTGGCAATAGAGGTCGTCATTACTATGCGGCATTACGTTTATTTCCATGTGGCAATCTCTTACAACCAACAAGAAAGATATTAAACAAGAGTCAGGTGAAAAACAGAATGGAACATGTTTAAAAGCCGGCAAATCTCGAGTGGAAACACAAGCGCCTTTTAACCAGACAACAGAATTCATCTACATGAGGAGAGATTGCCTATTGGTTTTTCAATTTGAATTTACTGTCCACAAGTTCTGAAACCAGCTTCCGACTGACATAAGACTGGCGGCATCGTTGCTTCAAACTAACTCTTAAAACACATTAAATCTCCTTCGCTGTTTTTATTTTTTTATCCTCGTTGTTTTTCTTTTCTATTTATATATTTTTTTTATGTTATTTAATAGGGATGTAACAGGGAAATGGTGTAATAATAGGTTAGTCAAAAAGTTTTGAAAGCGACATCTATGGAGCAGTAGAAAACCAAAATTTCTACGCCATAATAATACTTTCATAAGAACAGACTCAAAATTTCATTTCGATCTGTCAATTCATTCTTTGTTTACAAGCCATTTGAAGTTGACGTGTCAGTGTATTTTTTAACAAAGGAAAAATCCGAATATCGTGCAGTGATTAAATTCTTTGTTTTGGAATGTTTATCGGCTACTGAGATCCATGCAAAGATAGTGAAAGTATTAAAGGAGTCTTCTCTTTCATTTCCAACCGTTCACCGATGGGTTTTGGAGTTTAAGCGTGGCCGTACAAGCGTTGAAGACGATCCACGCTCAGGACGTCCAAAAAGTGCATCAACACCAGAAATCATAGCGAAAATACAGGATATGGTTTTGGAAGATCATCGATCGACTGTGGATGTGATAGTTGACACCAAAACCTGGCTGAAGTTTTGGGTTTCAAAAAACTGTGTGTACAATGGGTGCCGCATTTGCTAACAATGCAACAAAAACACGTTCGAATGCGACTTTCTGAGCAACATTTGGAGCAATTTTGAAAGGATTTTCTGCGTCGATTCTTCACTATGGATGAGACTTGGGTCTACCACCATGATCCTGAACCAAAACAAGAGGCTAAGGAGTGGTGTGAACCAGGCACTTTGGCTCCGAAGCGAGTTCGTGTCCAGAAATCGGCCAAGAAGGTGTTAGCGTCAGTTTTTTGGGATGCAAAAGGAATTTTATTGATAGATTATCTCCAAACTGGTAAGACAATCAACTCTGATTATTATTGTGACCTTTTGGACCAGTTGGATGAAAAAAATTGTGAAAAAAGACCCGGTTTGCAGAAGAAAAAATCATTTTTCATCAAGACAATGCACCTGCTCACACAGCTCAAAAAACCATCGCGAAAATCAGTGAATTGGGGTACGAATTGTTGCAGCATCCACCCTATTCGCCAGATTTAGCTCCCTCTGACTTCTGGCTGTTCTCACACCTCAAAAAATTCCTTCGTGGAAAGCATTTTTCATCAAACGAAGAGGTTATAGCCGTCGTAGAGGAGTATTTTGCAGGCCTTCCAGAAAGTCACTTCCGTGATGGGACAACAAAGTTGGAAGATCGTTGGACCAAGTGTATTGATCTTATGGGAGACTATACTGAGCAATAAAAGTGATTTCCCCCCAAAAAAAATGTATTTTCATTTTCGCTTTCAAAACTTTTTGACTAACCTAGTAGTATGTATCATATGTATGTAAAACAGTTTCATTTATATATACAGCCTTGTATACGAGTACATAAATGCAGATCCCAATACTTTCCTAACTCGACAACAAATTCTTAGACTTAACCTGATCCGTACACCTTCTCAAACAACCTCTACGATTTCTCTGAATTTCTACTTTTCTTTTTTTTTAACCTGGCGAGTTTATTGCCATGTGGCAATCTCTTCCAACCAACCAGAAATATGTTTTTATAGGACCTAACTGCTAAACAGACTGGAATCCTATTTTAAAAAATCAGGGTTCCAGCGGGGATTGGCAGACAAGTGTCTTACCACCAGGCCACGGAGGTCGTTTCTTTCCTTCCTTTCAGAATATTATTCATTTGATACAACCATACTTTCCTTGGTCTTACTCTTATATGCCTTCCACTCGCATCTGCACTGCGTATCTTTTTTGTTAGTATTTTTTTGTGTATTCGTTCTACATGCCCAATCCATCTAAATGTACTCTTATTCATCTAACTCAACACATCACCCTAAAGTTCTCATTCATCCCTTATAACTTTGTTCACACTTTAAGCTGTTCGATATCCCTCTAGACTCTTCCCTCGCCTGAGAATATACTACCCATATAGCAGAATTCCTCAACTTGGGGCAATTTTTAATTTTTCACTCATACGGCACATTTAATTTTTCTTTCACACTTTTGTGTCACCATAACATTGAATTTTGCAAAATTCATTCTAGATTTAATAGAACCTATCAATATATTCCAACCAACCTGAAATATGTTAAATATACTAACAATTTTATTCCAGCTATTGTGTAGAATGGTGTAATGCAACGCAAGATATATTTTTGTTAAAGAGAAACAAAAATATATAATATAACAATAAAATATGTAACATAACAGTTGTTAAATAATATTGATCATAATATAAAGAAACAATAATAGTAAAAAATAGACAACAACCTTTAATAAAAATATTAATTACAAACGAAAATCGAACCTGTAACCCCGTTGGAAGACACCCATTTTACTAACCTATATGCACTGAAATGCCACTTTAGTTAGTGCCAAGTATTGAACACTCCACGTGCCACTGACGGATACAGTAATTTTTCATGGAGGGGTAGGTTTTTTAAAGAAAAATCTATATTCAATATTTATTTAATTACTTCATTATAATTCAAATTACTTACATGGCCCTATGCGCAATATAAATTGGAAGTCCTGTTCAAAATTATAGCGAGATTTTGCACAGCAAACGTTTTTGGATTTCCCCCCTTAAAAACTGATAATTTCGTTTTAGTAAATGAGCCGCGCAACGAAAATATTTTTGATGTTTCCCCAAATACTTATAATTTCTTGTAAGATAACGAGCCGTTCCGTCTAAGAAATTATACATGAAATTTGTTAATGCACTAAAGAATTTCATTATTTGTCATTCTTTATGGCGTGGCACCTAAAAACCTTCCACGTGCCACCTAGTTGCATGCGTACAGATCCGGCGGTAAGTAATACACATCGGGCTTAAGAAAGAGACTGTCGGCCATAATCGGCTAACTTCGGTTTTGTAGAGCGTCGTCTCTGTCATTCATACATTCATTTTCCGTCGCGATTTGTCAGTCGTTTAGCTCTTTGTAGATATCAGACTGTTAGCGCATCGTGCGAATTGAGATGACGATTATGGCCGACAGTCTCTTTCTTAAGCCCAAAGTGTATTTATTACTTATCGCCGGGTACTGTACTATAGGTTAGGACCATATAAACCGTGTTTTGAAAATGGAATAAATGAATTGAGTCATGTTTTTTTTTCATACTCAGCCAAGTATGTGACGTTATCATTGTATATTCATGAAATCCTTTTTCTCCGAAAAGGTCCTTAATCGATTCTTTTGTACTAAATAAACCCCCGATTACTTGAAACGTATCAAGGTTTCGTGTCCTGTTCAATCTATCATTCATTCATTTACCCTTTTGGGTCAATTAAGAATGTATTCGGTATAATTTCACTGCGAATTTCATTGTTGCATACAAACACATGTAAAATTGTTTGGACCATGATAAATTAGTTATCTTGAAACTAAGTTAATTTTTTCTTAACATAGTACTTAACTATAACCTCTATGACATATTTGGTAAGTCGCCTATCTTCCGACCCGGGGGTTAAAGATTCTCTTTTCATTTGGAATCCAATCTATTTTTATAAATCGTAGCAGTATGATTTTAACTAAAGGCCTCTTTAATGTATTTCTAGTTGTAATTTGTTTAATCAAACACTATTTATTCAACTTTTTGTAACGGTATAACTAAACCGGTTTTATGGTTTTCACCTCATCATCAGGGGAACACACACAAGTCTTGTTTCTGCTCCCCTGATGATGAGGTGAAAGCCTTGAAACCTGTAGGGTAAAACCGTTACATAAAGTGGAATAAAGAGTGTTTGATAAAACACATTACAATGTCTTTAAACCTCCACAATGTTAATGCATTAAATATTAATAATATATTTCTAGTTGGTTGGAAGATATTGTCTAGTAGCTGGGATTCTCCACCATACCTATTATGTAAAGGTAACTAGCCACCACGCAGTGGCCCGTCCAAAAAAAAACAACCTTAAAATGTAAGTTTTTGATTATTTTTGCAAGATTACATTTTAATTTAAAGTGTTACAGGCTTATTATTGCGGACTAAAATGATAAAATTGCTGCAAAAAGAGCTGCAGATACGAAAAGGAAGAGACGATCTCGTCAATCACAACGAGCAAGCGAGAGTCTAGGGAAGCGGCAACATGACGACAACATGAAGCAGCACAAAGACAAGCAAAGCGTTATACGAGTATTAAAAAAAACAGTTACCGTATTGACCCGACTATAAGGCGACCCTGATTATAAGGTGACCCTGATTATAAGGCGACCCACCTATTTTTTTAATCTGCTTTTTGGAGAAAAAACCATTTCAATTACCATTTATTTATTTAACACTTTTATTGCAATACAATCTGGCGGGCTTATTGCAAGGTGGCAATCTCTTCCAACCAACCAGACAAAAGTAAATGAAGCAAGTTACGTGGTCGCATAAATCATTCAAATGACTATCCATCTCCACGAAATCCATAAACATATACGTGAGAACATGCCCACAAACCCCACAAAGACGGACAATCACCCGAACATTATTTTTCATATAAAGTGAGATATCATCAATCAAAAGGAAAGGAAAGGATGGGGGAGAGGAATGGAAAAGAAAAATCAGGAATGAAACACGTTATTTTACTGACTAGAAATTAAGAGTTTTTTCAGTCGCTTCTTAAAGCATGCCAAGACCATTATAATATTATGAAAAATAAAATGCAAAATATTTAACGAAAAATATTTATTAAAACAAAGTACCTAGATACTACTTAAGTACATGTTTATACATGAAAAGAAGAAATAAAAAAGTCCAACTACAGTAGCTGATCAGATCAGTCAGATTCACATATGGATATGGCATCCTCAGCATCAGTCTTCAGTGATATTATCGTCTTCGGAATCCTCAATCTCATTTTCCCACAAAATACAATATCATCTTCAGCACCGTCCATTTTATTGGATATGCAACATTTTTTTAATTCCATTGATGATGGTTTCATTGGAAATTTGATGACTTGTGACTCGAATATAAGGTGATCCCCCTATTTACGTGTCGTCTTTTTAAATAAAAACCTCGCCTTGTAGTCGGGCTAATACAGTATGATTGAGCGGTAATTACTTGTTATGATAATATATATCATTATAAATATATCAAAACCTCCCCTCAAATATAAAAATAATATATATATATGATAAAATGTAATTTCAGTTTTGTTGATATGTTTCCATATTTGAAAAAAAGATTTTAAAAAAAGTATATAACGCTTCACTTATTGGATAATGATAGGAGACTGAAAACGACGTAATATTTGAATGACTAAACAGTAAAAGCCTCTCGGGACCACCCTCGTCTTGGACATTTCACGGATATAAAAAATCCCTTTATTACTATCTCCCCCTAAAAAAAACTAATAGCCTGGATATAAAGCTGGAAATATTTTTTTCTTCTAATGACAAAATAATTCTTGGAGATATACGAATATTTAACGCAACGTCTTCTACAAACAGCGGGACTTCCACTTATGGTGGGCTCTTTTGAATTATGAACTTAAAATCTCCGAAAAAGAACTCCAACACAGATGCGAAAAAACTTCTAAGACCGCAAGACACGAAACAATTTCACATTAAATTTATTTATATACCGATAGCCACCTACGGAATATAGCCCAGAGCAGACACATCTAGAACGAAATCTCTCCTGAGAACCTCGGAAATGAAAACATTGAGATGTATATCCTGAGAACACACTAAGAGATAGAATCAGAAACACCTAAACAAGGAGAAAGTGTAGTACGGAAGACATCGTCAGGTGGGGAAGACAACGAAGGCGATACTGGAACGAACATATAAACAGAATACAAGACGACAGACTTCCACGTGTCGCCCTTCAAGGGAACCCAGCCGGAAGAAGATTACCGAGAAGACCTCCGAAGAGATAGCGTGACAGCTGACAATCCACGTCACAAGAAGGGGAACAAGCGGAACTAACAGATCATGATCTATAGGAAGAAGAAGAAGAAGATAAATAACATAACATCACGCCACATCCTTTGCGGGATGGGCAGATAAAACAAATTTCCAAACTTTCCTATTCAAATACACAACTTTCGCCTCCTCCACATTCATATATCTTGTCATGCACAATCTTCCGTTACTCATTCTTCTCACTTTATCTTCTTTTAAAATCCGTTTGACCAGGCATGTTTTTTTCTCGGTCTACCTTTTTCACGCACACCTTTTATTTCTGACTTACATACTCGTTCATTCATTCTTTCGTCATTCATTTTCTCCACACGTCCAATCCATTTTCATCTAAGCTCATTTATTCATCTAACCTACATCTATTGTATCCATACATTACTTTCTGGTGCCTTAATTCTACCTGTTTTCAAACATTGATACTCCTTAGTGTACGCTTCTCCATAAAACTAATCTTACTCTCATCCTTCTTCTGCCAAGTCCAAGTTTCACTTCAATACATCAAGGTAGGCACTAACTCATTTTTATGTACTTTTTGCTACTGTTGATATTGCGTGATTATTGTTTATTACATTTACTGTTCCATTTACCTTTAAATATTTATAAATGAAATAAAATAAGCTCCGTGGCCTAGATAATATAACGCTAGTCTTCCAACTTGGGGGTAAAGGTTTTGATCCTCATTGTCACCCCATTTTGTTAAAAAAAAAATCCAGTCTGGTGTTTACTTAAAAACCTTTTGGTTGGTTGTAATATATAAGGACATGACAATAGCCCGCCACGTTGTGCTGTATACAACGAAAGTGTAGTACAATACAAAAAAAGGATTGATTCCTTTGAGATATGATGTTGACGTTGAATCTCTTAAACGCACACCTAACTCTTGTATATGTACTTGCAAGTCATTGTTTTAGGATATATTCTCTCCATATGTTTAAACCATCTTATAGCTCATTTTTTATTTATTTATTTAAAACCTCATTGTCAATCTCTTCTTATCAGCCAGACAAAAGCAAATAAAGCAAGTTACATCTCCTCAAAAAATATTCAAATGACTATCCATTCCCACGAAATACATGAACATATACGTGAGTACACGTCCATAAACCCCATAAAGATGAACAATCACCTGAACATTCCTTTTCATATAAAGTTAGATATCATCAATCAAAGGAAAAGGAAGGGATGGTGGAAAGGAAAGAGAAGTCAGGAATGAAACACGTTATATCACTGACAAGAAATGAAAAGTTTTTTTCAGTCGCTTATTAAAGCATGCCAAGGATAAAGTAAGTCTCACATTGTTTTGTAACTGGTTCCAAAGTCTGATTGTATGGACAGCAAATGACAACGTGAAAAAAGAAGGGGGTGAACTTTCTCCATCTTATTGAAAACATCCAATTTATCCAGACATTAATTTGTGATATCTTGGTTCCATCTTTTTTCGTACAATGACACACCACAATTTTTCCTTAACGCACATTTTTTATTCATATTTTTCTTATTAAATGAATTGATTTAACTCCTTCGTGCAAGTATAGTACATCTGGTGAAGTTATTTCAGTATATAAGCTTTACCTTCAAACCAATGAATAGTTGGTTAGACGCCTATCTCCCAACCCGGAGGTTGCGGGTTCAAATCCCTCTGGAACCCAGAATTAAAAAAAATGGATTTTTACTCTGATTTTCACTAAAGGTCTCTTAAACACCTTTCTTGTTGGTTGGGAGAGATTGCCACATGGAATCAGACTGGAATTCTTTTTTTAAAAGTTTGAGTTTAAGCAGGATTTGGACCCCCAACCTTCGGGCTGGGAGACAGATGTCTTACCAATTAGGCCACCTGAAAGTCGAAATTTTTAATCAGTATTTTTTTCAGCATAATAATACTCATATTCATAATTCTATCCTTCTTCTTAAACTTTCTGTAGACTCTCAAGAGTCTGTTACTGCAGGATTGTCCTGTGATCCTGAGCTCCAGCTATCTCTCCATCGTTTCGGAGGTCTCCCTGGCGGACGCCGTCCATCCAGCACCCTATGCAGAGCTATGTATGGAATTCTTGTGGAATTCATTATCTGTACATGTTGGTACCAATATCGTCGACGCTGTCGTCCCCATCTGACCACATCTTGGACCTCACAGACCTCTCGGATTGTGGTGTTCCTTACACGATCACGCAAAGTCTTCCCAGCAATAGCGCGCAGAGTTCTCAATTCTATCCTAGTTTTTTTTAATCTCACTTCCATACTTTTTTCGAACTCATTTCGATAACCGTTGCTTAATATTTTGCAATATTAATGGACAATCCGTAGAACTCCATTCAAAGGGCAGACTATTCAAACGGTCTCTAGCTCGAAGAAACTAAAGGATAAAAAAGTAATTCATTATACTTTATTTAAAGTGAATGCACTAAAACTGTGGAGGTATAAATACATTATAATTTACATAAACGAAAAAACAAGTAAATAAAAAACTTATTTTATATTTTTGTGTTCACCGCAGGTTTATTTTAGGTTCACAACCGGTTTCGAAGACCGCCGTTTTCATCGTCAGGTGAAGATAAACTAAATTGTTAAAATATATTCTGTACATGTGTAAATACTATAATATAAGTGAGATAACGTAGGGGAAGATAAGTGGGGAGAGATGTGATACAATGGTGAATGAGGCGGGGAAAAAAATGTGAAAGCAAGCACTTAGAATAGTACATTAAATTATTAATTATTGGTACATTAATTATTTAAATAAAATGTTTTAATAACTTCAGCACGCTGTTGCGAAGTTAGATGCTCCATAATAAATTGTTATTGACCATTCTCCACGACTGTTGAATATGAACTAACAAATGACAGCCAAATCAAAATGGCGGCCAAACAAAATTTGCCTAGAACATAAAACGCACCCTGTATTATTCTAGGTGCATGCATTTCCATAGCATTTATTCAACACTTTTCAGTCTTAATCCATGTCCACTTTTCACTATCATATTGTTGCAACATTATCTTGGCAGATTTTGATTGAATAATAAAGTAAATTTATTGTTAAATTGTTTATTAATGTTTAGGAAAATAATGGAAAAAGTGTTTGTAATTTGTTTTATCAAACACCGTTTATTCCATTTTTTGTAATGGTATAACTCTACCGGTTTCGAGGCTTTCACCTCATCTTCAAAGGAGCACAAACAAGTATTGTTTGTGCTCCCCTGAAGATGAGGTGAAAGCTTTGAAACCAGTAAAGTTATACCGTTACAAAAAGTGGAATAAACAGTGTTTGATAAAACAAATTACAATGTCTTTAAACCTCCACAACGTTAATGCCTTAACTATAAACAATATGAAAAAAGTGTGATTAGATTTGAAAGCTGAACATAAACAAGACAAACTTTAGGACGAATAGCACTAGACTACAGAGACCACAGTTCTACTATACCATAAATTGAAATAGAATCCAAAATGATGCTCTCGCTGCAATAACTTACTGGATTCATTGAATGAAGATACATAGCATGTTCCAGCTTGTCAACCGGGGAAAGGAAATGTTACCGGGTGGATTTGTGGCTACACTCACAGTCGAGACTGCACTGATATCGCTTTTAGATACGGCCGACGGATCTTCGTTTTCCTACACATTTGCCAAGAGGTTCCTTTGGATACATGCAGAACATTACCAGATACGAATTTGAGATAAAATATTTTCAGGTTAAATCATTAGATTTGTAATTTGCTACGAAAATAATGTTTGTCTTCTTATATGTATACTGTATTCTAAGAAAGTGGTATGCATGATTCGTGTGAGCGCTGTTAGACGTGATTTGTTTAATATTTGTGGGTTTGAGTCCTGAGTAAGAGCACCTTTGGGGAGAGTTTGCTAAAAAAAAAGGTTTAGGTGTTAGGTTTTCAGTTTTCAGTCATATTTCTGTTTGTTTCTTCTTCTCAGTGCATATCACCTAAGAGTAGGTATCTTTGTCCCCGGCAACCCGAAAAGATCCCCAACGCTTCTTATACCAGCTCATTATCACATATATTGCGGAACCAGGTGATTTGCCTCCTGCCAACACCTCTTCGACCCTCTATTTTGCCTTGGATGATCAGGTGCAGTAATTTGTATTTTGCTCCTCTAAGTACATGCCCCAAATAGGACCTTTTTGGATTTTAATATTAGTCAGCAACTCTCTATCAACTTTGGCTCTTTGAAGAACCCTTGTGTTACTGACTATATCCATCCAGGGTATCCGTAGCATTCTCCGGTGCATCCACATTTCGAATGCATCCAGTCGGTTCATACTACCAACTTTGTATAATACTTCTATATATTTATTTATCCGTTTCAAGTTGACATTATTAAATATGTTATAAACCCATGAGACATTTAGGGTTCTTACACAGAAGAAGATGTCGAAAATGCTCACTTTCGTCTACTTGACATTCCATTTTGAAGGCTTGTAATCAAATAAAATAATACATGTAACGTAAAAGCCAACACAATATCTGTAGAGCAGAAAATTTTATTTCGAATGACGTATAACCTCTACCATTTGATTTACTTTTGGTGCTCATTTTTAAATTGGAAAAAAACGGACAAAACTTATATTAACACCTTATACTTAGAGGAGCAAAGTACAAATTACTGCACCTGATCATCCAAGGCAAAATAGAAGGCCGAATAGGTGTTGGCAGGAGGCAAATCTCCTGTCTCCACAATATATGTGATTGGACTGGTATAAGAAGCGTTGGGGATCTTTTTCGGGGACAAAGATGCCTACTCCCAGGTGATATTCAACGTTGGGGGGAACCTGAAATGACACTAGGAGGAAGAAGAAGAAGTATTATCCTCCATAAAAAAAAGCAAGTAAAAGTGTATTTAACATATAATGCAAGGAGAGAAATATGAGACCCTTCAACTGATATTAAAGGGGAAATTTAGGGCGATAGAAGTGTGAGAAAAAGATATATCTCCTGGTTGAAAAACTGGCAGAAATTATTTCAATGTGGTGCCATATATTTGTTCAGAACAGCTGGATTGAAGATGAAGAAAGTTATAATGATCACCAAGTTCCGAAGATGAAAAGTTTCAAGAAGGATAAAAAAGTGTTTTCGCGAATATTTAACATATTTTTTGAAAGTTTACGGTTTATTTCGAGTGTTAGTCTTTTTTTAATACACTCAATTAGTTTGGACGTGTCAATTTTACTCTGTAGAACTCATTCTAAGCTATCATAAGCCAAGTCAAGCGGTACAACACTACGAAAGATCATATACAACTAATACGAAATGCCACGAAAACCTCAAAACATATTTTGCATTCAGCATATTTGGATCGAAGTTAGCAATGAAAATTTTGCTCTTACAACGTCTATCCCACAAATACGGAATACATTTTTCTAGCGGAATTTGACTTATCCCAATCTGCTTAAATGGGCATTGGTACAATAAGGTTAAGGTAACTTGTTTAAAATTAATGGAGAGCGAGGAAGAAGTAAGTTCAAGGAAATAAGCAAAATAGATGATAATATTTCCTGAGGAAAAGGTTAAAAAATGTTTATATGTCAGAGGCAAATTCTGTGTACTTGGATAATTCTAAGTGTTTGTGTTCTCTCTGCTAGCCCCAAACAAACATGGAGGGATGGTGTGTATGTACTGATGTAAATAAATTAATGATAGTCTCATTTACGAGAACAACGGTAACATTTTGAACACAGCTCACTATAAATGTGTGTTTATTTTGTGGTTATATATTGCATAAAGTTTATTTAATGAAGAGTGTAAAAACTGATAAAAAGCAAAATATGGCCTGTCCGCCCCTGATCGCCACCCAGCCAAGTAACACAGGGCCGGAGCCACAGATTAAGAAATACAGGAAGCGTAAATATTTATTTCTATTTTATGCAAATTTCTGCCTGTTTTCGCTGTATAACAATTTATTGCAATTCGCGGGTGGGATTGTTTATGGTCGGTTGCCAGAGACTATGGCTTATTTTATTTATGGTATACTGAACGTGATATTGCCTGTATTTGCTGTTTAAATGGCATTTATTTTGAACGTGCTCGAGTTTAAAAATATTGGAAAATAACGTCCTCCACAAACAACAATACACATTCGGTCCGGTAAATCAGCGATTTTATATGATACGACCTAAAATTGTCCCTCTTTTTGCGACTAAACATTTCGATTTGTTGTAAGGGTTTGGCATTTATGTTACTGGAAAAAAATAAATTTAGAATAAGGACATAACATTTCTGAATATATTTTATCTATTGTTTTTGCAAGTGACGTAAATTAAAACCTTAACGGGTGCAAAGCTTTTTGCGTAGTTTTTCGAGGGATAAACTGTATTTCATATTGTGCAATATAAACCACATCAAAGGGGCTCCAACTCGAGAATCGAATCAATTTTTATTGAAAAATCAAAATATATAATTTTTTTATTAATTAGTTAGCAATAATAATTGAATGACAATGCCATAGACTCTCCTCAAGGGTGCTCCATCTTGGAACTCGAGCCAACTATCAGATTGATAGATCAAAAATATTAGAAAATTAATATATATATATATAATTCAAGTGCAAGATAAGGAAGGTAGGAGCTGCGGCCATTAGATTCGATACTTCCCTGCATCTACAATACATACGAGTATATTTAGAAATATATGTTTGGTAAGAAAACCGCAAGAAACTTTCCAGGAGAAGACGAAGTTCAATCAAACCTTTGTAGACCTTCCTATATATGATAATTAGATATTCGGCGTTGGGTAGAATGTTGTATGTGTAGTGTTCATATATAAACATTGATAACATTTTCCAAAAAGAGTTATCTTCAAATACTTACTAAAATTACACACACCATCCACGTATTTAACACATTAATGTAGGTAAAGATCGCTGCACACGTCCTTCATATATCTTACAATTCGAGGCAGAAAAGATCGTTATTATCTAAATATTTATTTGCATAAATAAACGGTATAATGTACTTTATTACAAAAAAATTAAGAGTAGTGAATACTAAATACATTAAGATTGAAAAAAATATCAGAACAAAACAGGTTTCAAATCGTACGAAATCATAAATTAAAACACAATACGGGGCCGTCCTCAAGAGCACAGCCATCACTGAGTAAAAAAAAAACAAAAGACAAATCGTTTAAAAACAAATTGGTAACAAAATTCAAAAGACAAATACACGGGGGAAAATTACAAAATAGATTGAAAAAAAAATTACAATAATCAATTAAAAAGCTGTTCAAAAAGGTTCTCCAAAAGTTCTCTAAAGACACGCGTGATTCCATTTCAAGACTCAGATATTCGGTTGTGCCTTTTCAGACACTTCTTATAGATCAACAAACTAATTACAAAAACTTCCGATAGCATAACGTTATCAATTTAGAACTTGCGTAGTCTAGGTATGAGAGAATTTTCAAAATAATTTGTTCTATAATTTTCACACTGAAATGTGTCCCGGTTATTCTTGTTGGAACTCGAATACTAATTAGAAAACGAACATTAACCAAAAATAAAGATCGTAGAGTCATGTAATATTGTGTTATGATAATAAAACTCACACAATAATAAAACAACCACCTTAAAATTATGAAAATAAACTGTTATCGATTAAAACCAATAAAGAAACACGCTATAAATGGAATGAAATGTTGTATATTGTTTATGATTAAGGCATTATCATCGTGAAAGTTTAAAGACAATTTAATTTGTTTTATCAAATACTGTTTATTCCACTTTTTGTAACGGTATAACCTTACCGGTTTCAAGGCTTTCACCTCATCTTCAGGGGAGTACAAACAAGACTAGGTTGTGTTCCCTTGTCTTGTTTGTGATCCCCTGAAGATGAGAGGAAAGCCTTGAAACCGGTATGATTATACCGTTACAAAAAGTGGATTAAATAGTGTTTGATAAAATAAATTAACATAGAATATTACTGTGGATTAAATAGTGTTTGATAAAATAAATTACAATAATAAATTACAATAGAATATACAGCTTCAAGATCACCTAAATTTTAAAAAATCGAACAAGAAAGAACCAATCACGTCTGACAGTTAGTAAAGTAGCGCCCGAGCGTAATAAGCTCCAGAAAACATTAATTTAGGTGTTATGGTATATAGTCTAAGAGGAAACCCAACCCTTAAATAAATCTGCTGGAAATCAAACTTGGAGCACACACTTGGATAGCGTGAATTATAGATAAAACAGCGAGAATGAGAGATTAAACGAGAATGCGTTGCAAAACTCACCAGAAAGAAGTATTAAAAAATTACCAACAAAAAGTTGCAGAAATGAATTATTGCCAGATAGAATCAGCACTTAAAGCACTCATCCTCTGTTTCTACCCCTTTTCCGGGGGTGGTAATTAAAATGGAAGGAAGGGTAAGTGCACACGAATGGGCAGAAAGTTAAATTGATCGGAAATGGAGGTAACGGATAGATAGCGCCAGCAACGGTGAGTTATAATAACAGTTTAGTTTAATTTAGTGATTTACTAATCCTAGTTGAACTTACAACTGTTAAACTTCATCCCGGTCAGGGTAAATATAAGACATGGGTTTATGGGATAAGTTGTAGTATCAGAACCTTGAAAACAATTCGTTGTATAACATAAGGTCTTTCGAAGATTTGTACTATGTGGTTTGGCTTAATGTGCCGATGCTTCGAAAACGTCACAGTTTCAACTGTATGGCTTGTTTGTAATCAATTTCACCTATAATCAAACTTCTAGCGAAGTTAATTACAAATAAGTCCTCAAGATGCAAACTGCAACGTTTTCGAAACTTTGTCATAGAAAGCCAAACCACATTCTATATAAATGAAGAACTGTCAAGTATCAAAACATAGAAAATGATAATCATTTGCAAATTGTATCGCACGATCTTTAAGAGCCTCAGATAAATGATATCTGACAACATCTCTGAAGTCTGTATTTATAATGCGTCTCAAAAATTTCAAGATGGAGTTCTGAAATCCATCACCTCATCGATAACCCTGATCGAAGACTCAAACAGAGCTAATAAATTAAGTTTGTTATTCTGTGTTGCTGGACCTGTTCAGTGGAACGGTTCAGCTTCACAGAATGACGGGGACTGTTTTGCTATAAAATAACACTGTCAAGCTGTTTGGCAAGACAATTGTATAATAAAACAGATGTAACTGAGTATATTAAAGGCATAGAACTTAAAAATATTTTATATTGGTTTCCCTTATTTAAAATTAAATTTTATGAATTGAAAATCAGCAGCAACTTTGAGTACAGATTCCAATAACTGTAACAGATAATGGTCACCCCAATATACAGAGAGAGAGAGATAGATGCAAGGATAAATATATATTTGGTTCAGTCATTTATAAGTAGACTAGTGCTGTCTCAAATGAAGTGAAACTGGTGAGAATAAATATGGAACGGGAAAAGATGGTAATTGAACTGTGGAAAATGGTGATCAACTCCATGCCTACTGCATCCAAACTACCCGCTATGGAGATGCTTTTGTGGAACTAAACATTCAACGGTTCCATATCGTTCCTTGCAGCTATATTATGTTTTAATTCTGTATGTGCTGTTTTGTGAAATAACCATAAAATTTAAAATAAAGGACAGTTTTCTATTGTATTACACTTTACTTATAAATTGTAAATTCTGATGAGTTTATCGCCTTGTGGCAACCTCTTCTAAATAACTAGAAATATGTTTAAATAAGTCTTAAGTAAAATAGGAAAGAAATCTTTTCAAAAAATCTTTATACTAGCAAAATCAAACCTGCCCCATTGCACATGACACGTTTGTTTGACGACCCCCGTGGCCTAGTTGTTAAGATGTCTATATTTTAACCCATGGGTGGCAGGTTCGATTTATGTGTGTAATTATATTGCTAACACGCACGATGATAAAATATAGGTTACGTCACTATTCCAGTGGTTTTAAATTCGAAAGCTTAATTAATGGGGGCAAAAACAATATCTTTTAGTTATGATTAATGTGAATATTTTACTTTTTATAATTTTTTTTGTGTTTATCTTATTGCTATACAGCAATTTCTTCTAGCCAACTATCACATCTAGGTGATACTAAACTGTGCAAATCTATGATTTAAATTAATAAAAAAAGGAACATTTATCAATAATGGTAGATGTTTAAGGATAAAGAAGGGAATCAAAGAAAATTTAGGATGAAAGGATATTCTGATTGATGCTATATTTTTTTCCAATTCTCCCTTAAACGTAAATATGGATAAGGAAGGTGCACATCTGATAAATCTTGGAAGTTTGTTCCAAGGTCACGCCGAGTGAATCGCAAATGAAGATGAGTATGATTGTCAAAGATTCTCTCATCGCCTTGATTCCCTGATCGAAAAAATGTTCGTGTTCTGAAAGAAGCTAAAATTTCTCGGAAAGGCACGAAGGAAAATTAGGGCAGTAAAGTACTCAAAATGATATCAACAGACTTCCTTCACTACCTGATTTAAAGTCAATGAAATCTGCTCCGAAACTCTGGAACGTCGTCAAACTTTCTGAGGTTAAATATGTATATGAATCGAATGCAAATGTTTTCTAGTGTTTCCAACTTATTCAATATCTCTTCGTTGGGCATGATTTAGATTCAGAGCTTTTTAAGAAACTAAACTAGACTGAAAACATGATTTTGGGAATCAAAACAGAAATCTCTGACAGGATACAAAACCGTTGTTTCTTGACTAGACAACGGAGGTTGTTATAGGTAATTATTTCGATTCAGAGTTTGTGAGGAACTTTCCAGACTGGAAACATGATTTTGGAAATCAAACCGAAAATCTCTGCCAGGAGTCAAAACACTTGTTTCTGATTAGACAACTGAAGTTGTCGGTATTTGTATCATAAATGAGATACCATAATTGATGACTTTAATATAATACCACATACTAATCAACCCGCCAGGATGTAATCTGTACAACGAAAATATAACATATTATAATATAACAACTAACAAAGATTGACAACCAACAAATTCAGAAGATGAGTTATTCTCGAAATGGCAACGTTATCGAAACTTTGATTCACGCAAACGCGGTATTATTATATATAATAAAACAGCGAAAATCTACGAACATTCGGTTTGTACAAATTATTATGGAGAGAAATTCTAGAAATTAAATGAATAGAGAATAATTAATTAATGGGCTATTGCCCCTAGATGGGGGGTGAATATTTATGATCGTAATAAAATAACTGCTACGAAGAGCAATAACGTAACATAATCAGAAAGAAAAAAAAACATGGAACATGGATGGATCATAAAAAATCCTACGACGTCCGACGAAGAAAGAATAAAAAGCAATGGATTTCCTTGTACCATTTTGCAGTGTTAGTTAATGCCATTTTTAGAGAAAGATTTATTAGTACATAAATCCCTCTATCTTCTAAGATACAAACAACCATACCGTCAAGATATTTCCCCGTCAGAATAGGCTAAAAGGACAGAGCACTAGACTTTCGTATCTCGACGCACATTCTTAGCCTTTTCTACATTCATGCACCTAATCATACAACGTCTACGATTATCTGACTTTCTACGTTTCCTACTTTCAGAACAGCATTCGCTTGCTCCAACTATACTTTCCTTGGTATTCCTGTCATACGCCTTTCACTCACATTTGCACTATACATTTGTTTAGCCTTTCTTCCTTCATTCGTTGCACTTGCCCAAACCATCTCAGAATGCTATTCCTCATCTTGTTCAACACACCAGCCTTAAGTTCACATTCATCCCTAATCACTGCATTCTGTACTATGTCACATATTATCATCTCAAGTGTTCTTCTCAAAGCACGCTTTTCCACATCATTAATTCGGCTCATCTCATCTCCCAAGATTATACAACACTCTAGTACCAAAATTGGTGGCATACAAAAGTTGAATAGGAATGTGTACGGATTACTGTGTGCTGACAACATGGCAGTGTTAACGGAAAATGAGAAAGGGTTACAGAATCTGATAAGTGAATTGTATAACATATGTAAAGAATAATTCAAAGTCGTGGTGATAGAAAAGTGTGAAAGGAAAAAGTCATGTGATATATGGTAAGTATAAAAGTGTGAAAGGAAAATGTCATGTGATATATGCGTAAGTATAAAAGTGTGAAAGAAAAAGGTCATGTGATATATGGGTAAGTATAAAAATGTGAAAGGAAAAGGTCATGTGATATATGGGTGAGTATAAAAAATTATAGCACGTTGAAAATTTTTTAGCCAGATTTTTATCAAATAATGAAAGAACTACGATAGATATCGAACAGAGTGTAAGTAATAGGAACAAAGTAAATGGGGCACTAAAATACATGTATATTTGAAACGAAAAGTATCAAAATCTGCTAAGATGATATTCCACAGCAGAAATCTATTATCAACTTTGATTTAAAGGAGGGAAACATGGGCTGGAAAAGACTGAAGGAAGCCACATTAATGCACTGAAAAGAATACATGGGATGACAATGTATGAAAGATCACAGAGTTAAGTGATTATGCAAAAATGTGAACTTAAGGCTGGTGTTATTGCATGGAGTAGAATCATGGACCCTCAAAGTAAGAAGTATGAACCGACTGGAAGCATTCGAAATGTGGATGCACCGGAGAATGCTACGGATACCCTGGACGGATATGGTCAGCAACACAAGGGTTCTTCAAAGAGCCAAAGTCGATAGAGAGTTGCTGACTAATATTAAAATCCGAAAGGTGTCCTACTTGGGTCACGTACTTAGAGGACCAAAGTACAAATTACTGCACCTGATCATCCAAGTCAAACTAGAAAGCCGAAAAGGTGTTGGCAGGAGGCAAATCTCCTGGCTCCACAATATACGTGATTGGATAAGGGGCGTTGGGGAACTTTTTTGGGCTGCCGGGGACAAAGATATATACTCTCAAGTGATATTCAACGTTGGGGGGACCTGACATGACACTGAGAAGAAGAAAAAGAAGGCTGGTGTATTAAGTAAGATCAATAAAAGCACTCTAAGATGGTTCGGTATTATGGAACGAATGAATAAAAAAAACTAACAAAACAAATATATATATTTCAAATGTGAATCGGAGGCGTCTTTGCGGCCGAGCTTGCTCTCTATTTATTTTTATTTATTTATTAATTTATTTTACACATGACAAGAAATATACATAATTTGCGAGAAAACAACAGGTAATTTAATTTCGACACACAATTTGAATGGATCTGGGTTTGTTGTCTTTCATTCGTCGTGTTCCCAGTAAACTAGGATTTTGCTTGTATCTCACTGAGGACATATAACATGAAAAAATAATATAAATCAATACTTCTTTCCGATTTTTGATTATATAAAACCCCGTTGCACATTCTCATCAACCTGACAAACACTCAATAACATGTGTATACATTCATCACTCCAGACAGACCAAAACATTCATCCCTCAATACACCGCACATAATTATAAAAAAATAACAAAAGAACCACACTCAAGAGCTCACACAAATCTTTGCTACAAGTCATTCTTCTTGCTAGCCCAAGTATTCAAACTTCTGTCGCAATAATAACCACGCTCCGATCGACTGCCTAATTTTTTTTCCTTATTTTGCTTTTATTGAATTCGGCACCCCATTGTATGTCATGGGAGCTAAATAGGCATATTGCCTTTGGGCAAAAGATGTTTTTAACTCTAGGTATGGTGAACATTTGATCAGTTGCCATGCATGTCATGTGTCTCTGCTGAGACCGCATCTTCCCTTCCTCTCGATGATAGTGTAAGCGTATCTTGACTGAGAGAATGTTGTGAGATGAGATTCGACCTTTAGAAAACATCTCTTAAAAATGTATTTGTTTTACCATTGCACTTAAAAAAAATTCAGGATATATACTCGTATGTTATGTTCATATTTTGTTGATATAAGTAAACATGTAATAGGTTAGTCAAAAAGTTTTGAAAGCGACATCTATGAAGCAGTAGAAAAACCAAAATTTCTACGCCATTTTAATATTTCACCTTTCATAAGAACGAACTCAAAATTTTATTTCGATCTGTCAATTCATTCTTTGTTTACAAGCCATTTGAAGTTGACGTGTCAGTGTATTTTTTAACAATGGAAAAATCCAAATATCGTGCAGTGATTAAATTCTTTGTTTTGGAAGGTTTATCGGCTACTGAGATCCATGCAAAGATGGTGAAAGTATTAAAGGAGTCTTCTCTTTCATTTCCAACCGTTCACCGATGGGTTTTGGAGTTTAAGCGTGGCCGTACAAGCGTTGAAGACGATCCACGCTCAGGACGTCCAAAAAGTGCATCAACACCAGAAATCATAGCGAAAATACAGGATATGGTTTTGAAAGATCATCGATCGACTGTGGATGTGATAGCTGACACCATAGGCATCTCACATGGAACAACATGGCATATTTTGGCTGAAGTTTTGGGTTTCAAAAAACTGTGTGCACAATGGGTGCCGCATTTGCTAACAATGCAACAAAAACACGTTCGAATGCGACTTTCTGAGCAACATTTGGAGCAATTTCGAAAGGATAAAAAGGATTTTCTGCGTCGATTCTTCACTATGGATGAGACTTGGGTCTACCACCATGATCCTGAATCAAAACAAGAGGCTAAGGAGTGGTGTGAACCAGGCACTTTGGCTCCGAAGCGAGTTCGTATCCAGAAATCGGCCAAGAAAGTGTTAGCGTCAGTTTTTTGGGATGCAAAAGGAATTTTATTTATAGATTATCTCCAAACTGGTAAGACAGTCAACTCTGATTATTATTGTGACCTTTTGGACCAGTTGGATGAAAAAATTTGTGAAAAAAGACCCGGTTTGCAGAAGAAAAAAATCATTTTTCATCAAGACAATGCACCTGCTCACACATCTCAAAAAACCATCGCGAAAATCAGTGAATTGGGGTACGAATTGTTGCAGCATCCACCCTATTCGTCAGATTTAGCTCCCTCTGACTTCTGGCTGTTCTCACACCTCAAAAAATTCCTTCGTGGAAAGCATTTTTCATCAAACGAAGAGGTTATAGCCGTCGTAGAGGAGTATTTTGCAGGCCTTCCAGAAAGTCACTTCCGTGATGGGACAACAAAGTTGGAAGATCGTTGGACCAAGTGTATTGATCTTATGGGAGACTATACTGAGCAATAAAAGTGATTTCCCCCCCAAAAAAATGTATTTTCATTTCCGCTTTCAAAACGTTTTGACTAACCTAGTATTTATAAAAAAATGAGGAAAAAGTTTTTCTATATTACTTTGTTAAGTTCGTAGTTTACTTACTGTTCTATTTCATAGCACTTCTACAATCAGAACAATAAAAAATGTAATTTGTACCTACTTTGAAATAGAAAAAAAATAACACTATTTATTTTATTGTTGAGCTGATGATAAAAAAAAGCCATCGCAAAAGAGAAGCCAAATCAAATTTAGCGCCAGAACCTTTTAATTATATTTATCAAACAAGTGTTGTATAAAAATATTTTTCTTAAATTTTTCAGTTAATTTATTGAATAAATAGTTAGATTCTCAATCGTCGGTCTAGTGAATTCAATTATTTTTTTAACCAACGCGACTATTTGCTCTTCTTTCACTAAAGTCAAACAAAACGGGGGAGTTGAGTGATTTGTCAATAATGTTAAAAATTTCAAAGAGTAGGATGGCCATGTTGCCCAATTAGAAAAAAAATCTTTTGATTATTTTATTTAAAAAATATAGTTCCACTTATGCTTGGTGCTTAGTTTTTAATGGGTCACATTTAAGCAAATGATAGATAGACCAATATACTCGTATATTATATGTCACAGTAGAAGTGAATTAATCAATCAATTTTATAATGAATGTAAACTATTACTAGTGGATATACTCTTTTACTAAAGTATTCAATAAATGTGGAAAATCGTTGGTTTGAAAATAATAAAATATATTTTATTTATTATTATATACACATGAAAAGAAATATACACAATTTGCGAAAAAACAACAGGTAATTTGATTTGGACATACAATTGGTCGTATCCCTAGTAAACAAGGATTTTGCCTGTATCTCACTGAGGATATTTAGCATGAAAAAATAAATCGATACTTCTTTCCGATTTTTTGATTACACAAAAACAAAACCCCGTTGCACGCTCTCATCAACCTGACAAACAGTGACACTCAACTACAACTGGAAACATCTTGCGAAATTCAACTCCTCACACATCACTCCAGAAAGACCAAAAATATTCATCTGAAAATATACCGCACACAGTCATAAAAATAAAAATTAAAACTAAAACAAAAAATACACAGAAACACAAATACAAAAACAACCAAAATTAAAACAAGAAGAAACCCACACTCACGAGCTCACACAAATCTTTCCCACTCGTCATTCGTCCTGATAACCCAAGCACTCAAAATCCTGTCGCAATAACAACCACGCTCCGATCGACTGTCTAAATGGTTTTCCTACCTTTACCTTCATTGAAGTCGGCACGCCATTGTATGTAATGATATTCACTAGTGATACCTGAACTTGGCAGAAGTAAAAAGTAAAATTAAAATTAATTATATGGAGATATATGCCTCAAAAAATGAGAATATATAATGTATGAAAGAAAGCGGAATGAAGACATCAAAAATTATTACGTGGATTAATTTAATATTAGGTCCTTACATATGAAATTGGCGTTTTGCCGTACTGGCAACTTTGATCTCAAATATCTTCTCTTTGGTTAGGAATTCCAAATTCAAATTTATACAGCTATTTACTCAAGTATTTGTGTTTCGAAAATTATAATTCATTTGTTTTTTCCTCAATTGTTTTTTTTCTTTGCGTCACTCAGTTTACAAAATGGAAAACTTGAAATATCGCGTTATTTACGAGTACGAGTTCCACCGTTGCACCAGTGCTGCAGAAACGGCTCGAAGGATTAATGATGTGTATGGCGACGGTGCCGCAAAAGAAAACATAGTGCGTTTTTGGTTCCAACGTTTTCGTTCTGGAAATTTCGACCTGCAGAACAAGCCCCGTGGACGGCCGGAGACCAAAGTTGATAATGAAGAATTGAAGGCTATTGTGGAAGCGGATCCATTGCAAACCACGTCCGAGTTAGCTGCAGGATGCGGTGTTAGTGATAAAACTGTTTTAATCCACTTGAAGCAAATTGGGAAGGTGAAAAAGCTTGAAAGGTGGGTACCTCACGAATTGAGTGAAGCAAATCAACAAACGCGCGTTGACTGCTGCGTTGCATTACTCAACCGGCACAATAATGAAGGGATTTTGAATCGAATCATTACCTGTGATGAAAAGTGGATCCTGTATGATAATCGGAAGCGCTCATCGCAATGGCTGAACCCTGCCGAACCAGCCGAACCATGCCCCTAGCGAAAATTGACTCTAAAAAAGTTACTTGTGAGCGTTTGGTGGACTAGTGCTGGTGTCGTTCACTACAGCTTTCTTAAATCTGGCCAGACGATTACGGCAGATGTCTATTGTCAGCAACTGCAAACCATGATGGAAAAGCTTGCTGCTAAACAACCGAGGCTGGTTAATCGCTCTAGGCCACTGCTGCTTCATGATAACGCTAGACCACACACTGCACAACAGACGGCTACCAAATTAGAAGAGCTTCAATTGGAATGTCTAAGACATCCACCGTACTCTCCGGACCTTTGCCCCAACAGATTACTATTTTTTTCGAAATTTGGATAACTTCTTGCAAGGGAAAAAATTCAACTCCGATGGGGCAGTCCAAACCGACTTCAAAGATTTTATTGATTCCCGTCCGAATGGTTTTTTTAGTAAAGGGATCGATGAACTACCTATGAGATGGCAAAAGTGCATAGATAGCAATGGTACATACTTTGATTAAATAAATATATTATATTAAAAAAAAAACAACTTTATGTACCTCCCAAACAAAACGCCAATTTCATATGTAAGGACCTAATATTTTAAGAAAGATGAAAAATACTAAATATAAGATGGTTTGGACATGTGTAAAAAAGAATGGCTTAACGAATAAACAAGTCGAAAAATGCAAAAAAAGTGAGAAATGGGAATAACAAAAGATTGTGTATGACGAGATGTGTGAAAGTAGAGAAGGCGGAAGTTGTGTGCTTTTATAGAAATATTTGAAGATCAGTTACTCCTGTCTACCCTGCAAGGGACATGGCATGATTATTTGTATATATTAATTCACTAGTGATTGTAAATTTTCTCTAGTGTTAGTATACTTTTGATATATGTGGTTGGGAAAACTAATTTTAAAATAAAACGATAAAAACCTTTTTTTGAGATGTGCAGTTAGATTTTCATTGTTTTAAGTCTGCTAAGAGTATTTAAGTACCGTTTTTAATGTATAGTAGTAAAAAATGGATGTAGAAAACGATTGAAAAGAGCCCCTAAAATACTTATGAAATGCGTAAATTTACAAGAATAAATAGGGTGACATTTTATGACAGATGAATATTTTTATTTTAGTTAATAAATCAACCTTAAGTATATGTGAATATATACTTAAGGTTGATTTATTAACTAAAATAAACCCTTTGATGATTCGGGCACGTGAAAAAAAATTAATACTAACAAAACAAATATAGAGAGCAAATGTAAGTGAAAGACGTGGTAGAGAAAAATCAAGAAAAGTAGTCCTAAACAGGTTAATGATATTTCAAAAGAAGTAAAAGTGAGATAAATCGTAAGAGCTGTGGATAAGGAGTATTGATATGAAAGAGGCGAAATATTTTTGTCGAGATAGGAAAGTTTCGCGATCTGTACTCTCTGCCCAACCCAGCAGCGGAACGGCGAGGTGGTATATACTCGTATGTTTACATTCATATCATGCGCTATATTACATGTGTGGTAGACAGAGATAAAAATCTCCACGCATTTCCATTTTTTCACAGAGTTCTTTTCTCGTCTGCATGCTTTTTTTATTTTTCACCCTGTCCTACACGCTTTCCTCCCCCTCCATTAATTTTAAGTATAAACGTATATTTAAAGTAATTTGAATGTTTCTTGCGACCATATAACTTGCTTCATTTACTTCTGTCTGGTTGGTTGGAAGAGATTACCGCCTGGAGTTAAATAAATCAATTTATTTGTTTTACAAGTATTTCGTAACTGATTCTCTCAATGTGGCTAAAATATATTCGTTTAATCTCCATTACACATAGAAAAAAATATATTTATGTATTTTGATGTAAGCAAAAAAGTCGTTTTATCTGACATTAAGTTATATTTTGCAGTCAATATATCGCAGGGTGAACTGCGAGGCTGAAAATAGGTTTCTATTTTTATAGGGGTTATATTTCATTTTAAGAAACATTACCATTTTTATGTTTTGTAAATATATTTGAACAAAAACGTATATTCCAGTATTTGTTTGTTATTCTTTAATAATAGTAGAGTATGCGTAACGCTTTTTTCGGTTTCTAATAATAATAAAAATAAAAAGAAAATTTATAGAGCGCCGTTTAGAAAACAGACACTCCTCATATGCATTCGAACCCGGGATTCGAACCCACTATTGTTGATAAATAAAAAATATTGAGAGTAAGGTATAGTGGAAGGGTAGTGGGTGCGGCAATTAGATTATGAAAAACAAATATGGTAAGAAAACTGCAAAAAATTACATTGGAGAAGACAAACTATCAAGCAACTGTAGATCTTCTAATATATGATAGTAATATATTTGGCTTTAGGTGGAGTCAATTGTATAAAGTGTAGTGTTAATATATTTTCCAATTTATATATGAGTGGAAATTGTCGAAAAAATAAAAAAAATAATGATTTATTTTATATTACTATTATTTATATTTTAGTAATCATGAAAAACCAATTCACATACTGTCTCTATTGTATAATATCCTTAACTGTTCCGCCGCCCCTCTCTTATCTCGTCGAAAATTTTCAGCGTCTTTCCGATCGTGGATTAGCGCTATGCTCAAACAGAGATTGTTTATTGGCCTTTCCAGTTCACCTCTCCTCTTTTTTTACATTGTCCTTTACTGTTAATGCAGTGAGACTCTGCAATCAGTTGCAAACCAATATAAGACTCACTCCGTCCTTGACGACTGAAAAAATTCTTCATTTCTAGTTAGTAATATAACGTGTTTCATTCCTGATTTTTTTTGCTTTCCTCTCCGCCATCCCTTTCTTTTCCTTTGATTGATGATATCTCACTGTATTTGAAAAGTTATGTTCTGGTGATTGTCCGTCTTTGTTAGCATATGCTTACATATGTGTTTATGGATTTCGTGCGGATGGATAATCATTTAAACTATTTATGCCACCATGTAACTTGCTTCGTTTACTTTTGTCTGGTTGGTTGGAAGAGATTGCCGCCTGACAATAAGTTCACCAGATAGTATTTGCAGTAAAAGTGTGAAATAAAATAAATAAATAAAAATTTAGAAAACAACATTTAAAAATGCACCGTTAAATGACTGGCCAGTAAAAATAATTCTGTTAAATGACTGGTCAGTAAAAATAATTATGTTAAATGACTGGTCGGTAAAAATAATTCTGTTAAATGACTGGTCAGTAAAAATAATTTTAACAGTGGACTAAGTCACTTACTTTGGATATACTTTGTTTTCTGGATAAATGTACGTCCCTGCCTGATGTTCGTATAAAACTTTATTTATAATATGCCTGAAGACTATTATAAACTAATATCTCTGTCGTAAAAAAACATCATTTAAAGTGCAAAGAGGCAACGTCAGTTTGGTACATTATGTATTTACAAACAATCGCGGCTTCTTTTCTTTTTCACAAATTCTTTTTTTTTTTTTCACGTCGATTACAGTGCAATCGTATTTAATCGCTAACTGTTATAGTTTAACTTTTTTTATTGTGTTGTCTTTATAATCACTAGTTTTATTGTTCTATAACTCCGGTGAATTATGATAATCCTCAATAAACAAGGTAGTTTTATCAATATTCCACTCCATGTCGCACGCCACAAGCCGCACCGATCCGCTGACTTTCGGATAGCGGCGACATTGTTCGACACGCTGAAACACGTCGAAAGGTGATGCATGCGTCCCGGCAACAACAATCAACATGTAGCATGCTACAAAGATACTTGCTTCTTGTCGCTTCGTATTCCTTCGATTTGTGGCGGTCGCCCACTCGAAATACTGTGGGCGTTCATACATACGGTCAATGACCGATGAAATGACCTTCGCATTCCTCGATAAATCTAAGTAAACAAGTCCGAAGGTCACACGCCGGCCATTCAACCCATAGTCGAGCGGACCGCATTCCATACTAGAGAGAGAACGCACCACGCTTGTCTCGCCAGTTCCGTATTTGAATGATACCTACATACAACAATTAATCGTTTTGCATTCACAGAAACGAGGCATATCGCGAGCGCATTCTCGCGCACATTCTAAAAAGATATAAATACCTACGTTACTAATAAAATTCCACTCTCTTTCCGCATTGCGATCTAACGTGTTTTATTATTTATCAATAAATCATCATCATCTCTTCCCTTTAAGAACCGATATCCTAAAGATTGAAAGACTGTGTGTAGCATGCGTCAATGCCGCATGCCACATGTTGCCTCAGTGGAATTGCGCCTTTACTTACCACCGGGTAGATACTGTATACCTGTATAGCAACAAGCAAAAGGTAAACAAAGATAACACATTACAATACAACAATAATTTCTCAAATAAAATTTACAGAATAAATCTCTTTATCTTTGTGACGCACACATCTGGTACATAAGCATCATAACCCCCACGTATTATTCTCACTACAAGCATTTATTTGGCTCATTTCAGTATTTTATGAAGTCCATGTTTAACTCTCATAAATCAAATTTGTTACTAAAATACTGCTGAGGACAATCATCTTAGCAGATTCAAACGTAGTATTAACTCAAACCAACATTTATTAAAAAGATTTCCTTAACTTTTGAAAAAAAAAAGAAAATTATTCAAGTCACAACAGCACTCGAGTTGAATATGAAATTAAAAAAAATATAAGAATATAATCCTCGCACAACACCAGTCTAGGGAATTTTATTTGTATTTGATTGAGTCCATCTTTTTTTTTCACGTTGGCGACACTGTCTATGATGCACGTTTCAATTTTCAGCTATATTAAATGGGTAGATTATGTTTGAAAGGTAATTGTTTTCAACGCATTTTGGCACGTTTGGGATTTTTTTTTCATTCTAAAAATTACTAGATAATATTTTTTGTGGTTTTACGCCGTTTACATAAGGTAATCTGAAAAAGCGATCAAAATTGAAGGCAAACAACCTTTTGATTTTGAACTTCGTTAATGCACCGGTTCACTCTTCATTATTAATTCTAATAGATGACCTATTTTGTAATATTTGTACCGGTGCTCTACAGCTTAGTTAATAAGACTTCTGTATCTCAACTCAGAGGTTGCGGGTTCAAATCCCGCTGGAACCCAGATTAAAAAAAAATGGATTCCAATCTGGTTTTCACTTAAGGCCACTTTGAAATCTTTCTGATTGGTTAGAAGAGATTGCCACGTGACAATAATCCCGCCAAGTTTTACTGTATACAACTATACTGTAATACAATACATTAAAGATTGCTACGATGATGGTCAAATAAAAGATGGTACCTCGAGAAGAAGATATTTTATAGATTTTTAATTTATTAAATTTTTTTTTTTACCTGGTGAGCTAATTGCCATGTGGCAATCTCTTCCAACCAACCAGAAAGATGTTTTAATGGACCCTAAGTAAAAACCCGACTGGAATCCCTTTTTTTTCAAATCTGGGTTTTAGTGGGAATCGAACCCGCAATCTCCATGTTTACATGATACATAATAAAACAAGACAGACAACAATAGAATAATTTAAATTGGAAACTCAAACTATACACGTACATATCTTGGTTTATTACGTGTTATTTTTCGTAACACCGGTTAACTAAGCATTTGCCTGTATCTTATTGGGAACATGTTTATTTATTGTATTTATTTATTTATTTAATTTACGACACAACAGTGTATTTTATATAAAAATGCACATATGAAAAGTTATACAAGTGCTTAAAATTATTGACAAAAATACAAAACTTTATCTTAAAAACATGGGCAGGAGATACAACAAGCAATAGTAATAATAAAAAGAGTAATTACAAAGTCATTGTTTAAAATTATTCAATTTTAATGTGTAAATTAAATGCAAAATATTATGTATGTATCATATAATACAAACTGTTACAAAATTTTGCCAAGTAGACTTACGTAATTGTGGCACACTTAGTTTATAATGGTAAAGAACTTAGATTTGTTTTTAGTGGAACAACGCTTGTATAGAACAAGAAGAATCGGATTTATCGAGAATTTTATGGATAGATCTTTAGATTTAAAAAAACACACGATGGGCTCTCTTGTAGCACGAGATGCAAGCTGCTTTGCAGAGTCGAAATCTTCCACACGTTGATACAGGGTTACTCAACTCCAGAGGCAAGGTATTGTCCTTATAAAACATACCTATACAGTCGAACATAAATTATGAATATCCTAACCGACATTCACCGATGTTATAAAATGAGCCCACAACTTTTGAAAGCTTCTCTGGTAAGTTTATATTTTATTTTTCATTGCCTTAACATACTCGTATATGCGCGGTTACATGAAACTAAATAAACCTATTATTTATTCATTTTGATTGTATATATCAGCCATTCCACAAAGCTTATTTGATTGGCTTGAGAAAACATAAGTTAAATCATACACCCACAATCCTCCCATCAAATGTTATGTATTGAAAGGTTGCTATTTACATGAATTTAGCACCTTTCAATCGATGCTTATCGAGAAAAACGCATCGTTCCATTGTATTTTGATATGAATGTAGAATATTTTTAATCCAAAAAAACAAACTCTGACCTTTTAATATCTTCTCTCTCAAATGTATTTTCTTTTCCATTGCCTTTTCCAAATATATATTATTTCAGGATATACGAGTACATATTATATTGCTACCAAAAAACCCTATTACAAGCATCAATTTAATATATTAATTAGCATATCACAGGGTTCATTGTATGTTCTGAAACAGCTGAGATACACACACGAAATTCATATATAAACATGTATAAATAGTTCCGACAAAAACGAGCTGCAGCCGTTTACGTGATTTGACAACTCCCAGAAAAAAAAAACTTTTAGTTTTTTTTTTAAAGAAAATATATGACCGAAGTCATAGGTAACCTTATACCCTCGAACACTAGGCGGAAAAAGTGCCTGTGTCGTTCGAGGGGAGTAGCACAGCACGAGGTTCGAACCGACGACTTTCTCTTACCGCGCGGTCATTCAACTCATTTTATTTCTCTGTTTTGTCTTTGGAACTTTTTTTTCCTCTACGCTGCAGTGAATCATAGGTTGTGTGTGTATATGTGTATGTATGAGTGTGTGTATTTATATGTTTACTACTTTTTTATTGAGTTTATAATTGTATTTACTGCTTATTTACTTTAATATTTTTTTTGGATTGTAATTAATATTTTCAAGGGCGTTAGCTGAAACACATCTAATGTTCTTGTGGTTGAACTCGACCTCTATTGGTGGGAGTGTATCTCGACTGAGAGGATGTTATGAGATGAGCCCCTGTTGATAGTTTTCCTCTTAAATATACTTTCTCTTATGTTGCCTTTAAAAAAAAAACAGAATATATGGTATATATATACTCGTATGTATGCACTATGCTGCAATTGGTAAACCTTTATTTAATTAAGAAATAGGTTAACATACTTTACCGATTATTCATTATTATTTTATTCCTTTGTCATAAATTCTCATTAAGTTAATACATATTAAGATAAAATTACGAGTACGTACCATATGGTTTGACCCTTGGCATACAGTATCAATTCAAATAAATAATCAGCCCATTCCACAATTTCCTTCAAGCATTTATCTAAAACGTCCTGAAGAAATCGGGTATACTGAAAAAATGTTTGAATTTATCATTTTTTTCTTACCTCGGCTGACCTTTTCCTTAGACTCCATTTACATATTTTAATTTACGAATCTTTCAAAGCTTATTCTCTATACATGTTGAAGCCATTCCAAACTTTCTTACTTTAATAAAATGCAATTTTTTATTTAAATTTGACTTCTATCCTATAAAGATGATTTGTTTCAATGACAAATTGAAGTATTTTCTTTGAAGTCCTTTTTCAAAGAAAATTTTAGTATTCTACCTTGATTAAAAAGTTTTAGGACCAGCCACCGTGTGGCACTGTCTGTCACCCGATTGGAATTCTTTTTTTTTGTTAGGTTACCACATCTATTATTGACACTTCCCTCTAAATTTCAGCATCATAGCTTGACATTTGTAAAAGTTACGCTGTACTGAGTACATCATCTACCTTTGTGCGTGTTTTCGATTTTTTACAAGTTTGAAAATGGCATCAACTGTACATCAACGAGTTTGCGTTAAATTTTATGCGAAAAACGGATTTAACGGTCCGCAGACCTTGGAAATGTTGGAAAAGTGTTTTTCGGTGGCACGAACGCTTCAGAAGTGGTCGTGAGTCGGTCGATAATGACGAACGCAGTGGCAATCGAAAACCTATGAAAACATCGATAAAATCAAAGAAATGTTGGCCGAAAACCGCAAATTAACCCTTAGAGAGCTGGCAGAGGACTTTAACATCGCTTATGGATCCGCTCAAGATATTTTGGTTAGTGATTTGGGTATCAGACGTGTCGCTGTAAAACTGGTGCCGAAACACCTCAATTTCATGCAAAAAAAAGGACCGCGTTGAAATCGCGAAAAACATGATTTCCATGAGTTTTTGACCAAAAACAACACGAATACTATCCAGCAGCCTTCGAATTCACCTGATCTGGCTCCCTGCGACTTTTTCCTGTTCAACCGACTTAAAAAACTGCTTCGCGGAACGCGTTACAGCACCCGAGAGGATGTCATGAAAAAATCGAAGACGGCTCTGATGAACATACCGAAAATTGAGTACCAGCGGTGTTTCAAGGATTGGATCAAGCGCTGGCGTAAGTGCGTTGCAGTCGATGGGGAGTACTTTGAAGGGGACCATATCGATTTTGATGAATAAACTTGTATTTTCAATTTTATGAATAAAGTCCTAAAATTTTTTGATCAAGGTAGTATTTACACTCCTTCATTTGAGGTGGTTTAAAAATCAGTGAAGTACTACTATGGGTAGGGATTTTGAAAATAAATTCTAATATGTTAGCCTAAGCCTTTGTTTTTTAACCTGGCGGGTTTATTGCCATGTGGTGATCTCTTCCAGCCAACCAGAAATATGTTTTTATAGGCCCTAAGTGTTATCCAGACTGGAATCCTATTTTATAAAATCTGGGTTCCAGCGGGGATCGAACCCGCAACCTCCGGATCGGCAGACAAGTGTCTTACCACCAGGCCACGGAGGTCGTCATGTTACTGTAAATTAGTGGAGAATTAAGTTTGAGTAGAGAACAGGAAATAAGAAAATACTCGACTAGTCTTGGAACAGAGATATTGTATAGTGAGGTGGGATAGAGATATTGTATAGTGAGTTGGAAAAGAGATATTGTACAGTCAATTGATGTGAAAACACTCGATTTATCTTGGAACAGAGATATTGTTTAGTGAGTTGGAATAGAGATATTGTATAGTGAGTTGGAACAGAGACATCATATAGTGAGTTGATGTGAAAACACTCGATTTGACTTGGAACAGAGATACTGTGCAGTGAATTGAGGTGAAAACAAAGAAATGTTTAATCTATGAAATATTGCAAGTAGCAACATACAATAACAGGTATAAGGTACAGCATTATAATAATAAAAATACAATTTATATAGCGCCATTTAATATCTCCTCAAGGGTGATTTAGAATTCGTGCTCATTCTAATTAATTAAATGTATTACAAAAAATAAATAAAAGTTGAGTTATAAATATTAAGATAGTGGCTGCGGCTGTTTAACTGATTACTCACACGCATTGGCATATATTTAGAAAAGCATGTACTAATGCGGGGAAGTACCCAAACAAATTACACTATAACTGAAGATCCAAGAAACAATCATGGTAAACGTAGGTGGATGTGATATATCCGTTTAGATATTCGGCTAAGTTATTCCACGTTGTTCAACGCCAACAAAGTAATGATTTAATAAGTCGAACGGTAACCAAAGAATCATAAATTCTCTCTCCGTGGTTGCAGTCCTAAGACTGGTTTGCAGCAATTTGAACTCTTCTCCTCCATTCCCCCCTGTCCTGTGCGGCTCTTTTTAAGTCTGTGTATGTTGAGCAGCGCACGTCCACCAACAGGTCCTCCAGGTACTCTCGGCGTGGGCGTCCCCTAGAGTTTGTCCCCTCGGTCATGCCCTCTATTATGGCATGCAAGAGGCCCTCTTGTCGTATTATATGACCGATCCATCTTGCACGCCTTTCGGACAGGATCCTGAGCAGGTGCCTTCCTCCTTCGATTCGTTGGAGAACCTCTTCATTTGTGATGCGGTCTCTCCAGGAAATTCCTAATAGTCTTCTATAGGACCACATCTCAAAAGCCTCTAGTCTTCGTCTATCTCTTTCGGATAGGCACCATGTCTCGCAGCCGTACATCAAGATACTCCATACATAGGTCTTGATGAGGAGTATTCTCAGTTTAAGGTCTATATTATTTGATTCTATTATTTTCGACCTTTTATTAACTCATAAATTATCAAGTGTTAAAAGAATCTTTTTTAAAGCGCTTTATTGTAAGTATGATACTCGTGTCATACTATAGACGACATATTAGGGTACTTGAAAATGTCAACAAAAGCACTTTACAAATAATAAAAATTAAATGGCATTATAGAGTATCAAATGGTGAAGTTTTGAAAAGTACAAACTGCTGTACCGTCGAGATTCTGGTTTCGAGTTCGCGCCTGCGTTGGTCTGGATACGTGGTTCACATACTTAAGTACAGTGTCTCAAGGGATGTCATTTATGGGGAGCTGATGAATGGCAGAAGGAAACGCGCTGCATGAGATACATACAATATTAATGCTCAACAGAACTGGGAGCGAACAGCAGCAGATAGAACCAGATATCGTAGAATGATTGCTAGTTATCAAAGATCCAATAGAGAAAGACGACGCAGAAGCTCTTTGCTCTATATGTTATAGGATTGTAAATTGATTTACAAATTCATCTCCGGTGGCACTATTTGATATCGTACTAAAACAAACACTTTGTTATTATAAAACGAACGAGAGTTTCTAAGACCAAAGATTATTTTATTTCAAAAGGTCCATTGAGATATTAACAAAATTTATTTTAATGTTTGATTTTATTTATTTATTTAACACTTTTATTGCAATACAATCTGGCGTGCTTATTGCCAGGCGGTAATCTCTTCCAACCAACCAGACAAAAGTAAATGAAGCAAGTTACATGGTCGCATAAATCCTTCAAATGACTATCCATCCCTACGAAATCCATAAACAAATACGTGAGCCCATGCCCACGAACCCCACAAAGACGGACAATCACTCGAACATTATTTTTCATATAAAGTGAGATATCATCAATCAAAAGGAAAGGAAGGAATGGTGGAGAGGAAAGGAAAAGAAAAATCAGGAATGAAACACGTTATTTTACTGACTAGAAATTAAGGGATTTTTTCAGTCACTTCTTAAAGCATGCCAAGGAAGGAGCGAGTCTTATATTGGTTTGTAACTGATTCCAGAGTCTCACACTTTGTTGTTAGTCAAACACTTTGTTATTATAAAACGAACGAGAGTTTCTAAGACCAAAGATTTTTTTATTTCAAAAGGTCCATTGAGATATTTACAGGATTTATTTTAATGTTTGATTTTACCCAAATAACACTTCCAATTTATTTAAGAAAATTATTTCGAGTCTTCTAAGATTGTAGTTCATATCTATTTTGACGTAAGGGAGGGAAATGTGGGCGTTGAAAAAGATAAATGAGCCCAATAAATAATTTTGAAATGCATGCGTTGAAAATAATACGTGTACATGGAATGACTGCATGATAGAATATGGAATGAAGTGATAAGATATGAGACTGCATGATAGAATATGGAATGAAGTGATAAGATATAAATGTGAACTTCAAGCTAATATTTTAAGTAAGATAAAAAAGAGCACTATGAAATAGTTCGTGCATGCAGTAGTGAAAATACGTAGTAGAGAAGGAACGAGGGAAGAATTGTTGGATCAAGTTGATAATATTTTGAAAACGGGAAGTGTAGAGTCAGAGAAATCGTAGGAGTTGGAAACATTAAGATATCATACAAGTTTTAAGAAATGCATGGTAACGAAATAAATGTAAAAGTCGAATTACTTTTTTTAAATGTTTATAAATCATGTAATTCTTAAGAAAAACATGCTATCGAAATTGTATTTAAGACTGGAATTAAAATGTATAAATCATCAAATTATTAAGATATTATACATGTCAACGAAATAAATTCGAAACTTGATTTAAAACTTTCTAGCACTTATTTAATAAATCTTTTTTTTTTTAAGAAAAACGTGTCAACGAAATACATGTCAACGAAATACATGTCAACGAAATACATGTCAACGAAATACATGTCAACGAAATACATGTCAATGAAATACATGTCAACGAAATACATGTCAACGAAATACATGTAAACAAAATACATGTCAACGAAATACCAGGAAGATCCCAAAGTAGCCGACCTGATCAAGTGAAAGCGTATATGAACAAATATATTCTTTATAGACAACACCTGAACTTCGTTGAATTTCTGCCAGACTTTTCTATTATATTGAAAGAAACAAGATAGCCGCGCGTTATTCAATGTTTTACATTTCTAAATATAACGAAACAACACGTCTTTTATCCGCTCTAGTTAGTAAACTTCTGAGGATAGATGTATAAAATTTTAACTGTAGCATCGGCTAACCGTACGATGGGGGTGAGCAGATATATTTTCAAGCAATCTCTAATTTGATAAGGCCGATAAAATTTGGACTTTAGTGATACGTTAAAAACTTGCAATAAACTGTTTACATATTTATTATATAAATCATAGTATTATGTTTTCCCGTACACGTGTCATCAATAAAGAATTTGAATATACAATTGTAAAAATTTTCCCAGTATATTGGGACAATTCAATTCGGTCACCTGGCAACCTAACATAATAAAAATACGCACATAACGATTTCTTTAAAATATTCTACCACATAAACATTGCCATGACGCTGAATGTAGCAACCCCTTTTATTATTTGTGTATAGGGAAACTGGAAACATGTCTTTTATTTAATTCATAGTATCTTTATGGCTTGTTTCCCACCTGACTGTGTATGGTTCGTTCAAATGAGGGTATGCTTTTGGTAAAACAGCACTCGGAGAAAATTCTCAATATAATAATAATAAAAAGACAATTTATATAGCGCCATTTAGAAAGCAGACTCTCCTCAAGAATGTTCTTACTTGGGATTTGAACCCTTTTTTGTTGACAGATTTAAAATATTAGGTCCTTACATATGAAATTGGCGTTTTGTTTGGGAGGACATAAAGTTGATTTTTTTTTAATATAATATATTTATTTAATCAAAGTATGTACCATTGCTATCTATGCACTTTTGCCATCTCATAGGTAGTTCATCGATCCCTTTACTAAAAAAACCATTCGGACGGGAATCAATAAAATCTTTGAAGTCGGTTTGGACTGCCCCATCCGAGTTGAATTTTTTCCCTTGCAAGAAGTTATCCAAATTTCGAAAAAAATAGTAATCTGTTGGGGCAAGGTCCGGAGAGTACGGTGGATGTCTTAGACATTCCAATTGAAGCTCTTCTAATTTGGTAGCCGTCTGTTGTGCAGTGTGTGGTCTAGCGTTATCATGAAGCAGCAGTGGCCTAGAGCGATTAACCAGCCTCGGTTGTTTAGCAGCTAGCTTTTCCATCATGGTTTGCAGTTGCTGACAATAGACATCTGCCGTAATCGTCTGGCCAGATTTAAGAAAGCTGTAGTGAACGACACCAGCACTAATCCACCAAACGCTCACAAGTAACTTTTTTGGAGTCAATTTTCGCTTGGGGCATGGTTTGGCTGGTTCGGCAGGGTTCAGCCATTGCGATGAGCGCTTCCGATTATCATACAGGATCCACTTTTCATCACAGGTAATGATTGGATTCAAAATCCCTTCATTATTGTGCCGGTTGAGTAATGCAACGCAGCAGTCAACGCGCGTTTGTTGATTTGCTTCACTCAATTCGTGAGGTACCCACCTTTCAAGCTTTTTCACCTTCCCAATTTGCTTCAAGTGGATTAAAACAGTTTTATCACTAACACCGCAGCCTGCAGCTAACTCGGACGTGGTTTGCGATGGATCCGCTTCCACAATAGCCTTCAATTCTTCATTATCAACTTTGGTCTCCGGCCGTCCACGGGGCTTATTCCGCAGGTCGAAATTTCCAGAACGAAAACGTTGGAACCAAAAACGCACTGTGTTTTCTTTTGCGGCACCGTCGCCATACACATCATTAATCCTTCGAGCCGTTTCTGCAGCACTGGTGCCACGGTGGAACTCGTACTCGTAAATAACGCGATATTTCAAGTTTTCCATTTTGTAAACTGAGTGACGCAAAGAAAAAAACAATTGAGGAAAAAACAAATGAATTGTAATTTTCGAAACACAAATACTTGAGTAAATAGCTGTATAAATTTGAATTTGGAATTCCTAACCAAAGAGAAGATATTTGAGATCAAAGTTGCCAGTACGGCAAAACGCCAATTTCATATGTAAGGACCTAATATTAGAAAATAAAGAAATTCAATTTGTTTTAAATCGGTTTGAAAGTAATTATACATTTTTCCCACTAGTGTTCCTGGTTTGATAAGCGTGACCAATTAAACAGTGAGTTTTAGCACTTCAAAAAAAATTCATTAAGTAACCTACAACACAAACACTTACCAAAGGCTACACCTAAAACATCTGTTTTTAGATTGAACAATTTTTCCCTCCGAATGAATTTAACAGCGTTTAAGATACAATTAGATAAATATTATTATAATTGCTACAGTGATATAAAGGGGCTTTCAAATTCAGCGATTACTTTAATTCTTGGATAAAACACAGATGGCGTCGCGAACTTGCCTGGGTCTTGTGACATTTGAGAATTGTAATGTATGATATTTATAAAAATTGAATCGTATACAATACAACAACGCGTCCAAATTGTTGAATTATTTTATGTGTTGTAATCTCCGGAAACGCTGATGTTAATTGGCCACTAAAATCATGTGATTTAAATTAAATTTTATGACATTAAAACACCGTTGGACTATTTTTTCTGGGGTAACGTGAAATGCCAGGTCTATAAGAATGACCCCCTATCAATTCCTGAGCTAAAGGACGAAATTATTCGCGTTATTGGTGAGTTAGAACTGCAATTGTGCCAAAATTTCATCGAAAATTTTGACAAAACAGTGGACATCTGTGGAGCTGCAAGAGGTGGACATTTGACGGATATTGATTTTTTGTGTTTAAATGTCATACATTATACTTCAATGAACAATAAAAAGTTTTTTTTTGAAATCATAGGAAATTGTGTGTTTTATTCAAGAATTAAAAAAATAGAATTAAAAAAATCCTTTATTTTTTATTTGTCAATAATAGTGCGTTCAAATCCCGAGTTTGTTACATATGTTGGTAACAGTTTTACTATAATATTGTAGTATTGCCGACATGTGTAATGATTGTGTGCCTTTTCCATTGGTTCTAAACCCAAATTATATACCCCACTTTTTTCGCAATAACACACCCTCCATTTCAGTTCGCACAAAAAAAAAACAAGTATCTTGAATTAACTACAGGAAAAGCGTTGGCGAAAATAATAGAGAACAACGCCAATAATCAGAAATAAAAACAAAAACTGATAAAAGATTTCTCCGAGCATTTTATGGTCGGATTTATCTCAGTGCAAAAGTAGTGGCAAACACAGCAGATATTTAAAAACATATAAAAGCGTGATGGGAGGTGGGAGGGAACATTTCCTTGTCGATGTCCAACTCCTCGTTTGGCCACCCCTGACTTCCGCATTGGCCATTGGCACAGCAAAAGTAAGAACCAACGAATTTATTCTTAATATTACTATCTGCAGATCCCAGTTACTGAATTTGACTATGATCTATTGTTGGACGTTATGAGTCGTACAACCTTGTCACATAGAAGAAAAATGTTTGACTTCAAAACATTATTTAAGATAGTAATCCGGAACTAATTCAACTTGTCATGTTACACGTTCCTTGTAGGCCCACGCGGTAAAATGTTTTTCTTCATTCAATAATTTAACAATTTTATTACAAATACAATCTGACGGGCTTGTTGCCAGGTGGCAATCTCTTTCAACCCACCAGACTTAAGTAAATGAAGCAAGTTATATGGTCGCAAAAAACAATCAAATGACTATCCATCTTCTCAAAATTCTTGAACACATATATGAGCACATGCCCACAAACCCCACAAAGATGGACAATCTCACGATAAAGTGAGATGTCATCTATCAAAGGAAAAGGAAGGGATGGTGGAGAGAAAAGGAAAAAACACGTTATACTACTGACTAGAAATTAAAAGTTTTTTTCAGTCGTTTCTTAAAGCTGACAAGGACGGAGTGAGTCTAATATTGGTTAGTAACTTATTCCAGAGTCTCATTGCATGGACAGTAAATGACGACGTAAAAAGGTTGTCTGGTTTCCTCATAGTGAACTAGTTGCACCTAATTATGTGTACGACTCTTACATGACAAGCATGCACAGATTCAGTAATCAATATGGGCATTGTATGAATTTTCATATTACTCGTACTTTGACTACTTAAAGGAGTAAAGTGAATAAGTTGTCCTTGCCGGGATGAATTGATTGAATTGTATAGTTTTGCTTTTATATTCTTCAAATTTTTCTTTCGTTGCATAAATCTGCTTACATATCAATATTAATTTTAATTTGTTGTTATATTTTAATTTTATGTGCTGAAAAGCTCATCTGGCCAATGAAATAAAATAAAATGAAATGTTATATTGGTAAACGAAATCGAAAAGATAATACAAATGGTCAAAAATACTATGGCATACGAAAATGTAGAGATCAGGGCATTTACGTACTAAAAGAGAGTTAGTCCGAACTGTTATCTTTAAAATCTGAAATATGGAAAATAAAAACCCAAGAACGAGCAAGAATTAATTTCTTTGAGATATGGTGTTGACATCGGATGCTGAGAGTCCCAATGACCTCCAGAATAACGAACGTCTCCATACCTCAGGAGTTAAATGAGACAGAACGGCTGTCCTTAATATGCTTCGAACCCATATGTATCCTGGAGACATTGATTGTCATATAAGCGAGCAAAAAAGAAGCGTCAGTAAGATGGAGTGATTAGGTGAAGGTATTGATTGGAGGAATCTTTAGCACTGCAATGCAAACAAGTGACCGAATGGAGACGTATCGTCGTGACCTGCACAATCTAACTTCAGTAATAAAGACGAAAGAGACGATGATGCTGGACAGGTACCATATTTTATAACTGCTTAACTATTTCAATATATTACTGCCTAACTATTTCAATGTTGTTTCAACTATTTCATTTCCCATTTGACATTTTGTAAAATTTGGACTCCTTTGAGGCTTTTCTTTTTTTCGTTCTTGCTGACAGTTAACCTGAGGTGGTATATGTGGGTTTACTTTTTATTTTGTTTTCTGTCATACGTTTTTGTTTTTTTATTTATTATTTAATCTAGATATGCGGGGGTGTGGGAAGGAAGCCCCCCGATGCCCTTGCGGTCGGGCTCGCCCTACATTGGTGGGGTGTATCTCGGCCGGGGGAATGTTTGTGGGATGAGCCCGGACCTTTTAATGTCTTCTCTCTTGAATATATTTTTTTTGTCATCTACTTATTTTCTGTGTTTTTGTATCTTCTTGTTCTACGTGTTCAAGGGTGTGGGCTGAAAACCATCTGGTGTCCCCGTGGCTGGGCTCGCTCTATATTGGTGGGGTGTATCTTGGCCGGGGGGATGTAATTAGAAGAGCCCAGACCTTTTGATAGCTTCTGTTTTTTAATGTATTCTCTTTTTAATGTGTTCTTGAAATGTGTCTAAATGTATTATGTACATACAATGTTGCTGTCAATAAATCTGTATTTATTTATTTATACATGCCGTAAACTTTTCCTTTCCTGTGCTAAAAAAATCCGCGCATTCCGGTGCTGTGTATTCAATACACAACAATACACATGTAAAAATGAGCGATTTAAAATCAGAAAAATAAAAATATTCATAGCCAATCGCTTAAGGTAGTAAAATTTGAAATCAAAAGTGATATGAATTGAAATTTAATTGCTGAAAGCATGAAAAAAAAACATCGGCCGACGTTCACAAAACGGGCGAAGAGACCACTCAAATGAATGCCCGAAAGCTACTGAAGCGAGCGAACTGAGATTATATTCTTGCATTCCCAAATACCGAAGACGAGTGAGAGTGAGACGTGAATAGCGTCGCTTCCTCACCCATAGCGTTTTTTTAGAATGAGTATATCTACGTCACACACTGGCACACGTTTGATTGTTATGGTGAATTTATTCCCGATTTTCACAAAATATCTCTGATGTAGCCGATAAGTGCTAATTATTATTAATATTATTTTTTTCATTCAATGCGTAAATGTACTCGTATTACGGAGGAGTAACTAAAATCTGAACCCAGTATTTATTATATTTCTAGAGATATCAAAGTGTTTAGAAGCAGTATGTACTAGTTACACATCACATGGAAGGAAGGGTTATCATATCTATTCAGTTTGATTTTCTTAATAAAAGTCAAAGTAAACCTTTAAAAAAGAATAAGCAAAGAAAACAGAACACCACTAAAACAGCACTTACGGGTTGATGTGTAGGAATTTGACAAGGCAGTTTATGAAATGATCCAATATCCCCGCAGGAGTAACTTAGTATCTCAACTCATCCCATTTGTTTACCAAGTATTTACAAAAGTTTCAAAGCATTATTTTTTTTTCTTCACAGAATTTGTATTATGTTATTTATAGTTAAGGCATTAACATTGTGGAGGTTTAAAGACATTGTAATTTATTTTTATCAAACACTGTTTATTCCACTTTTTGTAACGGTATAACCCTACCGGTTTCAAAGCTTTCACCTCACCTTCAGGGGAGCACAAACAAGACTTGTTTGTGCTCCCCTGAAGATGAGGTGAAAGCCTTGAAACCGGTAGGGCTATATCGTCACAAAAAAGTGGAATAAACAGTGTTTGATAAAAATAAATTACAATGAATTTGTATTATTTAATAGTCGCAACGCGTCCTTTTCTGCACAGTTAATAACAGTTCTGTTCCACAAACACCCACGTTGCTATGAGGGACAAACAAAATCTCCATCTTCTTGTTATATTATTAGTGCGACATCACTTACTGACGACGAGGGAACTGCACAAAAGAACTCTTCTTTGGTGGCACAGACCATCGCATCGACGACATAAGTTCCTAAGCTACCGAGCCCGTAACATAAATTTTCTTCTAAGATTGAGAGCGTAAGACAGCACTCATCAACGTATTTAAGTGACTTTGAATATGTGTGTAAATGTATACAAGTGTATATGTATGTGTGTATACTCGTATATGTATGCATATATGTAATTTTTTTAAATTTTCAAATGTTAACGATTTTTGTATTTTTCAATATAATTAGGCTAAGCCTGTATTAAGAAAATATATTAATAAAATACTTTAGATTTGATGTCATGGAAGAAGAAAAATGACTCGCAGTGCATTAAATATGTACATGCACTAATAAAGCAGCTTTAGGTCTAGATTTCAAACAGTCCAGCGAGTTGCCAGTACTTTTGCAGGAAACTTTGAATGCAGCAAACGTTACTACATCGGAGAAGCCAATTGGTCCAAAGATGTATCGATGTAAGGCTAAATATTGTGCCCTTAAAAATGAATACATACTTTTACACCGCTCCATTTACTTGAAATTTCCGCAGGAATTTGTCATATCACGTATTTTTATGGGAGTTTAGGGATGAGGGTGACTTTTATTTACAGCAAGATGGTGCATTTCTTTAATACTTTCTTGATGTAAAGACTTTTCCTATATTGATGAAAATTGTCCGAAAAGATGGATCGGATGTAGAGGTAGCATTGAATACCCACAACGCTCCTCAGACCTCACGCCAATGGACTTTTTATGGGTACTTACCAAAGATAAAAAAATATAGCACAAAACCGGCATCAGTGGATGAATTAAAAGCAACCATTGAAAAAAAATGCACCCAAATACCAAAACAAATTATTCGTGAAATTTGCGATTCTATATTATTGGCAGTGCATGGACCAGAACGGCCATTAATTTGAGCAATTGAGAGAGCTAAAACATGTAACATCTGTCTTTTTAAATTTGAAGTTTTGATTTTAGGCATTATATATAAATATTGAATTTAAAAACATTCAAAGTGTTTACTTATTTCTTAGGAAGCCCCTTCGAATATTATTGAGTCGATTGTCAATCATCACAGATTCACAAAATGTGATCTGTGAACCGATCCAGATATGGTTGCCAAAACTTACGACGGGATGAAAAGACAATATTGACGCTAAAAAGTTTGCCATTAGTGAAAATTTAATAACAACAAATAAATGTAAAACGAAATTTCAAATCGCTACACCCCTGTTGTCCAGCGCCAATGTCAAAATAGACATCCAGTAAATTATGGCCAAAAAACTGTGATAATATTGTACGCTATGGCATGGTTTGGCCATGAGATACCATTGCAGAGGCACAGGCAGATTGTAACTCTTGCCGCACATGTCCAAACTAAATTTATCGCCAAACCACCCCTACCCTTCATCCCTGGTCATGTATACCCTCTATCCCCTCCATACATATTTTAAAATGCCATTTTACCTTTTGTGTACGATGCCGAATATATTGTTTCGTCTGACGCGTTGGATTTATGGGGAAATATAAAAAAATGTACACTTGGCGACAAAGGGTTAAATTTTTCATTCAAACCTTAATGGTGAATCATAACTGAATGTTTCTTTATATGCTTTGGCGACAAAAAATGTCTTCCTATGTTATAATGATTGTTTACTGTCTGTCGAAATTCAACGCTGCTTAGGAGCGGCGTTCACCATTTCTGTCCTGTGATGTGTAACTAGTACACATTGCTTCTAAAAACTTTAATATCTCTATAAATACAATATAATAAATACTAGGTTCAGATTTTAGGTATTCTTTCGTTATACATTTACACATTGAATGAAAAAATAATATTTATAATAACTAGCACTTATCGGCCACATCAGAAATATTTTGTGAAAATCGGGAACAAATTCACCAATACAATCAAACATGTGCCAGAGGTATATTCATTCTAAAAAAACGGCTATGGGTGAGGAAGCGACGCTATTCACGTCTCACTCTCACTCCATTTCGGTATATGGGAACGCAAGAATTAGAATCTCAGTTCGCTCGCTTCAGTTCGCGGGCTTTCGTTTGAGGTGGTCGCTTTGCCCGTTTTGTGAACGTCGGCCGATGTTTTCAGCAATTAAATTTCAATTATTATCACTTTTGACTTCAAATTTAACTAATTTAAGCGATTGGCAATGAATTTTCTTATTTTTCCGATTTTAAATAGCTCATTTTTACATGTGTATTGAATACACAGCACCGGAACGCGCTGATTTTTTTAGCACAGGAACGGAAAGGTTAAATCGATATATTTAATTTTAACCTGACCACCTCCGTAGTCTAGTTGTAACATTTTTTACTTCTACTCAGGGGTTTCAGTTTCGATTCCCGACGGTATCCAAAAATAACAGGGTGCGAGTCTGATTGTCGTTGCTGAGACTTGTTGTCGAGGATCCCCTCTTCATTCCAACATTAATTCAGTTGGAAAGTAAAGTCGTGCCGTGGAGATTATTTCATCAGCCACACTAGATCTGATGGCACATAAGAAAAAGACGAAAAGAGCACACCGGTATGTTTTTTTTTTCTTTTTGAAATAATATTCATATACCCCTGAATACTAGACGGAAGAAATGGCTGTGTCATTCAAGGGAGTACAGCGCGGTGTTCGAACCGAAGACCTTCCGCACGTAAGTCCAGTGTGTTACCGCGCGGCCTTGCAACTATTAAATCCAATCTGGTACAAACGTTCGATTGGTAACAGTACTCGCATATGCCGAGCGATAGTGTTGCCAACACGTTCTATGACGAACCGCGAGTTTTGTGCCTACTCCAGAGGTTCTTAATTCTAATGCTCGCCTACTGGGGCTGAAGACAATATTGTGTCCTGGCAAAGCTTTTCAATTTGTTTGAAACGCAAAAATGTAAACGCTTTTTTTTTTTCAAATCAATGGTTTTTAAATCATGTAGATACACTTTGAATGGACTTATGTTCCAGAAAGTAGAATGCATCAAATACTTGAGTATTCTTTTGAACAGTAGACTCTCATTAAGACTTGACGTGCAGGAACTGTGTGAGCTTGCTTATGGAGTATTGGGATATATGATACAAGTCGCTAAGTAATTTATAGAGGGTCGAGGTTCTCTGATCCCTCTACAGTGAGCTGATATGTAGCAAGATAGAATGGGGAGCATTGGTGTGGAGCCTGCAGGAGATTCGTTACTCTCAAATGGTGAAGAAAGATTTTTCTTTTTTTGAGATATTATTACTTGCAAAATCGCGGTTTATACCCATAACTCTGTTCTACAAGTTGAGATCCTATCTTATTGGCGTGAGGTTAGGAGTTAGTTCTTGCATCTTAAAATTGATAACAGGAGCAACATCTTATTTAACTTATTTCGAAAATGTATTATTTTAAACAAATAAATATATAAATAATACATACCTTTATTGATAGCAACATAGTTTGCAATAAAATAATAGTGTAAGAACAATTTATAAAGCGCTGTTGGAAATCAAATTCTCTTCAAGGGCGCCCTAAATCAGGATTTAAACCTTCTCATTAATTTTGACAAGACCATTCAAACAGAATTGTCTTTAAGTGTTGCCTAAATCTGCATATCTCTAACACAAGGAGGCTGACCATTCCACGTCACAGAGCCAGCAATGGCCAAAGTTATATTATAATATACCACTTTAATGGATTTATTTGGAACAACCAATGTATTAGATGAAATAAAAATTGATCTCAAAGTTGCACTCTTCTTCGAAGAGGCTCGTCCCTTAGTCACATATTCGAAATATACAATGGAGACATTCATTTAGGGACTTGAATACAAAGAGACAAAGTTTGAAATCAATTCATTCGTGACACTTGCCAGCGAAGACTTAACAGAAATTTCAATATTCTATGACGTTTCTAACAAGTATGTTTAATTTTCTTCCTTGAATTCGCGTGATTTTAATTTACGCGAATTTTTTAACGTTACGTTTAATTCTTCACAAAAAAAAACTAAGGTTTCTTTTTAAATTATCTAATTATCTGAGAATAAAATTTAAAATTAAATAAAAAAATAAGAATGTTTCAAACTGGAGCGCGACAGATGGACCACCCTGTATGAAGAAAACCTTGGCTGTTATTTCTCGTTAGTTAAACAACAACATGTAAACAGCTTCTGGTAAACACCCTCCCCATCAATGTGCTGCAGCACTCAAAAGGAAAGAAAAGTTTAAGGGATTTTGAAAGATGGGAGAGGAGCTGGAAGGATTTAACGTGGTTAATGACCCTTACAATGGATCTTGCGGGCTGATGGTAATTACCGCAAGAGCAGCCTTAGGAAATTTCAAGGTTGGAGAGTGTCACGAAAGAGGAAAATAATTTGTGTACCCTTTCTTGAAAATTAAGTGCATTTGTTTTAACAGCTTCAAACGTGGTTTACTTTCCAATGTGCGAAAATTGCCGCTTTGGCATTATTTCATTCAGTTTAGTATTTTCGACAGCATTATGCTCAGTATAATAATGAAGAGTACTTTAATCAGAATGAATTTTTGGACAGTATTTTATTCAGTATAGTGTTTTTGACAGCAATATGCTCAGCATACTACAATATTATGGAGAGTATTTTAATGTGTGTGAAATGTTGATCAGTATCAAATTCAATATATGTTAGTATTATGCTCAGCATACTATTATGGAGAGTATTTTAATGTGTGTGAAATGTTGATCAGTATCAAATTCAATATATATAGTAGTCAACTGCATTATGCTCAGTACAGTATTATGAGGAGTATTTTAATCAAAGCAATGAGTTTAGTATAGTTTTAATCAATAAATAATTTTGGAAAGTATTTTTTCTGTATAGTACTTTCGACAGCATTATGCTTATTGAAGTGTTATGGCGAGTATTTTCATCAGTAAAGAATTTTGGACAGTATTCCGTCCATCATGATACTATGGAGACTATTTAAATAAGTATAGAATTTTGGACAGTGTTTTATTTAGAATAGTAGTTTTGACAACATTATGTTTTGCGTGTTGGAGAGTGAGTAAAGCGTGCTGGAGAGTATTTTTATCAATATAGAGTTTGGAACTGTATTCTATGTTATCCAGTATTTTCGAAAGCATTATGCTTAGTGCACTTTCATGAAGAGCATTTTAATAAGTAAAGAATTTTGGACAGTGTTTTTTTTAGAATAATAGTTTTGACATTATGTTTAGCAAAATATTATGGGGAGTGTTTAAATCACTAAACAATTTGGGACAGTATTTTATTCATTTTTGTCAGCATCATGCTGAAAAGCGTGCTGGAGAGTATTTTATTCAATATAGAGTTTGGAAGTATATTTTATGTTATGCAGTATTTTCGACAGCATTATGCTTAGTGTAGTTTCATGAAGAGCATTTTAATAAGTAAAAAAATTACGATAATGTTTTATTCAGTATAGCATTTTCGACAGCAATATACTTTGTATAGCGTTATGCAGAGTATTTTATGAAATTTTAAAATAATTTATATAACATTGGCTCTGTTTGAATTATATGAATAAAATCTTTAATGGTTGAATTAATTATCTTATTTCTAAGAATTTCCCCATGAATTTGTTCAAAAACCCCCATGCCCTTTAATTTCACCCCTTAGAAAGGGCACAATACTGCCCGCATATAATTCAAACGCCACACAAATCTAACTTTGGAGGTGGCCCATACAAGGAGTTGTTCAGGTCCTTATTTAAATGAAGAAAATAGACGAAAAGGGATTTTCTAAAGTGAAGGAGTCAGATCAGCCAGGGTCATTGTTAACCCTTAATGATTAAAAAAATAGAGAGGATAGGAAGGAAAGTTAATAAAATTGAAACTAAAAAAAAACTATATGATTTTTTATTTGTTGAAATATTTAATAATTTATTCATAACTTTTTAGCTCTCCATAATTAATGGAATTAAAATAAAATACTTAGTGATTTGTTTTAGTTTAACACTCTTTATACGATTTATATAACGGTATAGCTCTACCGGTTTCAAGTTTTTCACCTCAACATCAGGGAAGCCCGAACAAGACTTGTTTATGCTCTCCTGATGATGAGATAACAACCTTGAAACCGGTAGGGTTATACCGTTATATAAAGTGGAATAAACAATGTTTGACTTAAGGTGGTAGAGGTGTGAATTTTGGACGTTTTTTCAGACTAAATTAAAAAAAACAAAAATAAAATTTACAGTTTGTTTATTGATGATTTGAGCATGTACAAAAAAATTGAAAAAAAAGGAAATTCAAGATGTTATCAGCTGTTATATCTTGTCGTAAAAAAAGGGGGTGAGCTAGTCGACATGATTGGAGCCCTTTTGTAAATTTGAAACAAAGATCATAAACAGTTTCTGAATGAAAAATAATGTCGTTATAGTTGGTCCCAAAGAAAAAAAAATCGTAAAATGGCGGCTGATCTTTATTTTCAAATTTATTTTTTTAAATAGCAAAAAAAATAGTTTTGAATTTTCCAAAGTAGGAACGGCAGAAAAATATCTATCAAAGTTTCATACAAAATTTAAAGGCAATCAGTTGGGTAGAACCTGAGATTTTATGTCGACCAGGTCGAAAAAAGTAGTTTCGAGAAAAACGCATTTAAAGTTTTGAGATTATTGTCCGACTCATTCTGGTGCGGCGTAATTCCTGCCTCATTAATAGCTATAACTTCGTAAATATTAAGAATTTTTTAATTTCCTTTTGATAACATATTTTTAAAGGTCTAAACTTTAAGAATATTGAAAAAAAAAAACGATTTTTTTCAAATTCCTAGAGTCGAATACCTCCTTAAACAAATTACAATGTCTTTTAACGTCCACATTGTCAATGCCTTAACTATACATAATATACAAAATACTTTATTTTCTGCCACTATATTTTTTAGTATATCACTATGCGCATGGTCAGTGAATGGCATACAAATGGAAATGTATGTAGATTGGTGTATGCTGATGACGTGGCGAAGAATAAGGGTGAATTACCGATTTAACCGGTTAGGTGCCTTAAGCGAGTCTACTCGCTATCTATTGCCGTGCCCGTGGGGCCGGCCATACAAAATAAGCGAGTTAAATCGCTTAACTTTATGCCTGGTTCTAGCCAATGTCGTACTAATTAGAATAATCTAAAATATGGGACATATTGAGGCATCTATTGAGATGATTAATTAATACTTTAATATTACAGTTTACATATATTATCGAAATTACAGAGATTCACCTAAAAGCTTTGCTTGACAGTCGACATGTGTCTCTAATACAGCGTTGTCAGTTTTGCGTTTTACTTATTTAACTGTTGAAATTTGAAATGATTTTAAAGTTACATTATTTACTTTCTGCGCGTTATTAAAATAATTAATATTTTCGTGTTACATATACTTTTAATTTTATCAAATATTTTATTAACGTATGTTTCCGTATTTTCCGTGATAAGCTGTGACAATCCTGAGATTTTGATAAAGTTTTAGTTGTGTTTTTCTGAGTGAACGGCGGCACAAACGACGCATATTGTACATATTTGGTCTTACAAGTCTTCATAATATCCTTTGAATAAAAATACAAAAACAAAATTCTATTAGGTTTTATTTTTGCTAAAATAGTCACGGCCCTCCGGGATCAGCCAAGTATGAGAGATGTAAAAAAAAATATCTTAGAATAAGTATTGCTAAATTTTAAATCATGTTGACAGAAAAGAGTGAAATGAAAACTAAATATTATATGTGAATGAGTATGAAAGATTAAAGATGGTGTCTATTCATATACGGTCTAACTTGGTTTGACTGGAAAGTTTTGGACCTTAGTGACAATTGACACGTGAGATAAGCTGGTTAACTTGAAACAGGAATACCTCGTAAGTCAGCCAGCAGATCTACGGTATATAAATTAAGTGTAATCGGTAAGAGGAATATGTATTGCGTTTATATTATTTTTTAAGTGTTTGTCTTTTAACTGTTTTTTGATATTTTAATATATTTCCTTATCATATAAGAAAAAAATAATTAACATTAAATAAAAAGTTTACTATCCGTATAAGGAACGAAGTGTTTATCTAGGGACCATCTCTAATTGAGAAACATGAGATTTTTTTCAGCAAATCTTTTGAAAAATACGAGAATATGTTCATGAATTTTATATGCTGTAAGAAAACGTTCAGGTGGTAAAAAATAAGTTACCTCAGAGGAAATTTGGGGTGAACCTACAGATACCAAATAAATTAGTATATAAATAAAAGGCATAGTATACAATTATAAAGCCACATCTTAATTAAATTTCAATTGTATTTTTTGAAACTCCCCTTTGGAAATTTCAAATTGTGCAGAACAAAGGGGGCGAACACTTATTTAATAATAATAATAAAATAACAATTTATATAGCGCGCCGTTTAGAGAACAGATTATCCTCAAAAGCACTTATACTCTGTTGTAATTTGTTTTATTAAACACTGTTTATTCCACTTTTTGTAACGGTATAACCCTACCGGTTTCAAGGCTTTCACCTCATCATCTGGGGGACACAAAGTCTTGTTTACGCTCCCCTGATGATAAGGGGAAAGCCTTGAAACCGATTAGGTTATACCGTTACAAAAAGTGGAATAAACAGTGTTTGATAAAAACAAATTACAATATTTTTAAACCTCCACAATGTAAATGCCTTAACTATTAATATATAAATTTAGTCCTCGTATATTAACGATGTGAAAATAAACTTAAACTCTGGATTCAAAAACATGGTTATTGACAGATTTAAAATATTACAAGAAAAAATATATATAAATTGAGTGTCAAGATAGGTAGCTGAGTGTTAGTATAGAAAACATCTATTAGGTGCTTTCCCGCATCTGTATGTGTTTAGAAAAATATATGTACAGCGCAGTAATGCAGCAGATCCGGCTCGAAGGACCACTTTGTACAACACCGGTACAAAGATTGTAGAAATAGGTGGATGGCTTCTGCTCAATGCTCGGAGATTTCGGCTCACTTGATGCTTTCCGGTAAAAGGTAGCACGGTGAAGATATTCCTCTTTACCAGGTGTAGATGGTCGCAAGTAAAAGGCTGGACTGAATTGAGAATGTATTTTTTTACTTTTGGCGCTCCTTATGTGCGGCCAATCGCTCATCGCAGGCACCTGTTTTCGCCCGTGCATGCCGTCATGACTTGCGAAATATCACAATTCTTGCAAGTTTTCGCATGCATGGGCCAGCCGATTTTTGATACTGTCTCGCGCGATGGCCGCGCATAAGGAAAATTTCAGTTACGGCCGTAACACTGCACATACCTCATCAATATCAAAATATAAACAAATACATAATATGTTTTGGGTAACGCATACGTTCGGTACAATATATTTAGTAAGAAACTGCAGAAAACTAACTAAAGAAAGACGAACTACATGGAATTTTTCGAAGTTGTTTTCGATATATGAAAATAACATATTCGGCTTTCGGTGGAGTGTAGTTTTCATATATATTCACAAATTTTGAGAAGACCTACCAAAAAAAGTTGTCTTCAAACGGTCTCAGAATTTCTAACACTTAAAAGCAGTACATTCCACAATCACAGAATCAGAAACGGTCGCAGAATCTCTAACACTTAGAAGCAGTATATTCCACAATCACAGAATCAGAAACGGTCGCAGAATCTCTAACACTTATAAGCAGTATATTCCACAATCACAGAATCAGAAACGGTCGCAGAATCTCTAACACTTATAAGCAGTATATTCCACAATCACAGAATCAGAAACGGTCGCAGAATCTCTAACACTTATAAGCAGTATATTCCACAATCACAGAATCAGAAACGGTCGCAGAATCTCTAACACTTAGAAGCAGTATATTCCACAATCACAGAATCAGAAACAACAAAAGTTCTGCTTTAATTTATTGATTCGAAACAATCAATTTATTCGATGAAGATAACATCATCCTCAAAGATGATTGACTTTATGTCATCCATAATGACATAAAGTCAAAATAATTTATCGTACAAAGGTTTCAAAATTCTTAACGGAACAACAAAAAGAATTCAATAAGCCGAGTGTATTCGCATTCTTCAATGTCTATGTCTTTTATATATCAAGAATAGTTTCAAGTATTCTTGAAGAGAAAAAAATATATAAAAGTAAGATGTTAAACTAACACCACTGCTGCCCTGGAGGCTTACAAGAGTAATTTCTATACATATTTCCGTTATACGAACAGTCTTCCGAAGCATCATCTGTTGCCTGACTAATCCACCTACCGTATTAGCTGGGAGGACCAAGGTCCGAGTCAATGTGATGGAATACAAGTAGCCAATGTGATGGAATACGAGTATACATGTACGTGCTAAATAATTAGTTGTAAGAATTGTTATCTAGTTATAAGTAGTATGTACGTGTTAACTGATTCTAAGAAATAATAAATTAAGATTATTTAAAATAAAATTACATGTAGGAAATTAAAATAAAGTTCGTTCATAGTTATAATATATAAATTTGATTAGTTCTTAAGATATAAATTTGTATAAAAATTTGTATAGCCTTTGGCAAATGTTTGTACTTTATATTACTTTGTTAAATGACAAAAAAACTAACACAACTACTGTCAAAGTAAACAGAGAAGATGGAGCACCAAACTCCTTCGTTGCCTCTATATGCATACATATTTTCATACTGTTTTTCTCACTCCTTAATTTTCGTTCTTTCAAAATTTCGAACCGCCATTCTAACCATACCATTGAATATTATTATTTAACCTAAAGAAAACAATCAGTCAGGGTTTGTCTTGATTTAAATATAATTCTTTGAACTTTAACTGGAGTGTTGATACAACTTCAAAGAATCTTAAACCAAAAAGTTAAATATACTTGCATAGTTAAATTGAAAACGATAGTACTTTTTAAAGTTTAAAGAAAGTTGAAAATTTATTACAGGATCCTAATACTAGACTATAAAACTAGTTTAGCATAATGGAAGCTAAAAACTTTTCTTTCAGCAAATATTTCATAGAGCTGGAAAATAATCGAAGATATTTCAAAGTTTACTGCAAAAATTATGCTAGAAAACTTCACGAAATGTTACCCACTGAAACGTAAAATATACATCTACAGAATGCAACAATTTTTATAGATACTCATAGAGTGTAACGCGTCAGTGATTTTAATAAAACTAATCTTAACAAAGATATCAAAATTTTCCAAGAAGTAAAAAATATTTCAGATACATATATACCACCACGTCATTTCCCTGTTGGGGTAGGCAGAGATAACAGAGTGGCAGAATTCATTGAATATCTTGACAACACTCACTCGGCGCGTACAAATACTGTTACCAAACCATTTTTTTTCATACTGGCGTCCTTTTTTTTATTTTTGAGTACAATTGTGAATCGAAGCCGATATCTCCGGTTGAGAGTCAAAAGTGTTACAACTAGGGCTCGGAGGTTGTCTATTGCGATATTAAAAATGCATCGAAAACTGAAAACCACTTGTTTTGTTCCATATTTAAAATAACGCCAAAAAACCCCGCATAATGAATTTGTATAAACCATGCCTAAAAATGCGCTGTACGATTACCCTTCTGAATAATTTACATTCAGCACGTTTGGAATGAATTTGGCTATACTCAACATAGGAATCATATTGTTTTGAACTATTAAGTTCCTAAATAAATTACAAAATCGCGACTGTCTTTATTTTAGTTTCTTCCATCTAATTTCTGTGAAAATAATATTAGAACTTTCCAATTTTATGGCACATCCTGTCTGTGTTTTCTCTCCACACATGAGAAAGGGTTCTAGGACACAGAAACCTTCAGCCCAAGCTCTTATTAAGCTCATTTCCTTACCCTGCCTCTCCATTATGCGGGAAGAGAGAAAGGTTTTTCGCCATTTTCGACCTCTAAGTACGTTTAATAGAATTTTCAACACGGGTTTTATATGGGAGAATAGAAAATAATAATAAGAACACCTTGGATTATAACGGTGTGTGAATGATTGAAGGGTTTTGCTATAATTTTAGACGTATTAGGGCGTGTAAAATAATATACTCGTATTTTATCCATAATAAACGTTTTAAGTGGAAACGGTGGTCTTTTATGATCTCAAAAATAAATTGAGTTTTTTTACTAGTCCTGTGAATTCGTCCTTTTGTCATGTATTTTTAATTATGTCATTGATAATCGTTACCTTCCGAGTTAACACAGATATTCTAATATTTTTCCTTGCATAAGAACGTGCCTCAGTTCGCCGTGGGTGTATACCAGCTATTGGACTACTCAATTTATCTATAACTTTAATAGCAAACGTTTAAGTTATAATCTAGTCATATTATTCTGATATAATTTTTTGGTCATCTGGATCTATCCGTAGATGACAATTTGTAGTACAGCGATGATGATCGATCGAGTCAATAATATCCGAAAGGATCTCCATTCACCCAATTTCTCCGATCTAGTGGCGTCAAAGGATAGTTTTGCTGTATTCGAAATTTTCGGTACGCTGTCGGATTTTAACCCTTCCTTCCCTGTGATGTGTAACTATAGTACACATTGCTTCTAAAAACTTTAAAATCTCTATAAATATAATAAATACTGGGTTCGGATTTTAGATATTCCTCCGTAATACATTTACGCATTGAATGAAAAAAATAATATTAATAATAATTAGCACTTATAGGTCACATCAGAGATATTTTGTGAAAATTTTCATCATAATGGATTCCTCGATCTTTGAAATGTGTTGAATACGATTCGAGGCGTTAACAAAAAGTTATTTATTAAGGAATTACGAAGAGATCAAAGACTTTATCTACCTTGGCACCCTCATTTCGAAGAATGGAGAATATGTAACGGAGATCTAAAGGTGAATTGGAATAGCAAAATTAAATATGATAAACTAGACCAAGATATGAATTTACTGTTTTTTTTACTCAGAAAAACTAAAATCTGTTTTATTAAATATTTATTTTATTACATAGTGTTGAGAGGAAACATGAACGATGAGAGGGAAAGAAAGAAACATGATAGATGACTTTGACATGTGATATTATAGGCGGATGCTGCGTATTACATGGATTGTAAGGCGCAACTTATTCCTTCGATGGTCTTCAAGCCCATATCGAGCTTTGGCCTCCGTCAATCTTCGCCACCAACACTTCCTGGCTTCCGCCTCGACCCTCCAATCTTGCACCTGTAGCAGCCGGGTTACATTCCTCTCAACTTCGTCTTCCCATCGCAGCCTTGCCGTGCCGTGCCTTCTCCCACCCGGATGTCCTTCCAGGAGTCTTTTGGGTGCTCACGACGACGGCATTCTCTTCACATGTCCGGTCTATCTCAATCGGCTGTCTGACATGTACAGATAGCCTGGGAGCTTTGTAGATATTTTATAGCTTGTCATTGGATTGTATTCACCAGGTTTCGCCGTCATTCATGGGGCCCAGGATCCTACGTAGTACTCTTCTCTCGAAGGCATCCAGCAACTTTGCGGATTTAGCTGTCAGTGTCCATGCTTCGCATCCATATGCCACCATAGTTCTAATAATTGTTTTGTACAGTGTGACTTTGGTTTTTCTATGGACACTTCTGGACTTGAACACCGGCAGAAGGGAGAAGAATGTTTTGTTCTAAAGGCGCAACTTACATCTCTTAATTAGAGACTACCAAAAGACTCAAAAATATACAGAAAAATTACCCTTGCATACTTTGGATATATAGCAAGAAAGAATAATGAAAATCTGAAGTAACTGGTAATACAGGGACAATTGAAAGAAGCGAGCAAACACAAGTTGTCCTATACAACGAATGGACCAAATAAAGGTGTTAACCGGATCTTATTGAAGCGCTACATTCAACATGCCCCATGATCAGGAACGAAATAAGACTGGAAATGCACCATGTTCCAGATATATGATATATGGTAGATAGAACAGGACCACGATGTTAAGTGTTGAGTACACGAAAAAGAAAATAATATGGAATATAAGATTGATAAGGTCAAAGCTCGATATAGGCTAAAGGGCAAATAAGGAAGAAAAAAAAAATCTATTGAAGCTGATTTTGGTATTTCAGGATTCGTTTTTTTTTCAGTCGCCATCGATCTATATTTTCAAGAATATATTTCTTCAGAAATGTAAAAAAAGTATGAAATAACCAATTAGTATAAATAGGCTCAAACATTTAATATATATTCCAAGAATAATTTATTAATTAAGCAAAAAATTAACAAGTTTTCAGTATTTTTTTTTTAATTTATTATTTTTTTACGTAAAAATTAAATTTTTTGTATAAATTAAATTATATTCTTATATTCCAAATTAATTAATTAATTTTAAGCTCAATAACTATTTTTTTAAGTTAATTTTTAGAATATATTTTTTCGACCTCCATAGCAGATTTTATTACACGTATCGAAATGTACACTGTTCAACGCATACTGTTTAAAGCCGAGCTGGTGTACCATAAAATAAAGACTGAATATAAAAAAGAACATCAATGGAATATCTGCCCCGAAACTATTAAGTTTGAACTAACAAACCCAAAATAAGATTTATAGACATAGCGTCAGTCTTTTCTATAACAACATCCATCTTCCTCAACAAACCTTCAAGTCTTTCAGTTTCTCAGAATCTTAACAAACATACTATCATGCTGTTTCCCTATCGGAGTAGACGGAGAAGAGAGACTTCTAGATCTTTGTATCACGACACACAATTTTTGTCTTTTATACATCAATACACCTTCTCATATACCACCCTTTACGATATCTCTAACTTTTACGTTTCCTTCTTTCAAAATTGTAACCACCTGTATGTTATATGTTTTGTATTAGTTTTTCGTCATTCATTCATTCTACATGCCCAAACCAACTCAAATTGATCTTTTTTTTTACTTAGCACATCAGCATTAAGTTCACATCCATCTCAAATCACTTAATTCCGTATTATGTTGTACATTATCAATCTATGTTTTCTTCTCAGTACATTCATTTGGTGATTATTTTCCTATTTATTCCTTTTTATATTATGTACAGATAAAACCTTATCTAATGGCCGCACCCTCTTCTTTCCTATCCTCATACTAAAATCTAATAATTTATTTTATAATACTATTTTTAATAATATTGAATTTCAAAATTGGAATACTCACGTTACGCAGATGACTTGTTTAATTTCAATAGCGGGAATTTCAAAATTGGAATAATCGCGTAAGCTTCTTGCGTATATATATTTTGTTTAATTTTCACTTCACGATCACAGTATGTTTTGTTTGATTTCGGTGGCACGACATTAGGCAAATTGTATAACAGATATTTATTTATTTATTTAACACTTTTATTGGAATACAATCTGGCGGGCTTATTGCCAGGCGGCAATCTCTTCCAACCAACCAGACAAAAGTAAATGAAGCAAATTACGTAGTCGGATAAATCATTCAAATGACTATCCATCCTCACGAAATCCATAAACATATGCGTTGCAATGCACTTCTAATATATACATAAGAGTGGGTTTGAGTACCGAATAAGATCGTTCTTGAGGGAAGTTTGCTCTCTAAATGGCGTTCTATAAATTGTTCTAACTTAACTGTTAAATCTTAAGGCTTTTCTAAACATTTATTATCTCACGTTAAAGAGTGTCTCATGTCACAATTTAATTAAGTTAAAAATAAAGAAACTAACGCAAACTATTATCTTGACAAATTCAAAAACTTGTAAAACAAAATCATTTAAAAAAACAAGCGGAATAATTCTGCTAAATTTTCCCTCCAACTAAACTCACATTGACTTCGGCTTATTATGGCCAAAGTATTCCCCAACCGACGACCCGAAATGTTATCATCTCATAGGTCATCATTCCTGCTTTGGATACTTTTATTTCTATTTTTGTCTCCAAACGCCAATTTCCGAAGCAATTAAACTTCCATTTGGGGGGCGGAATGAGACCATAGGATAACAGATCCTATGGGACAGCAGATTCTGTGGAAATGAGGGTCTTTAAAGAGTATTCATTATGATTTTTTGAAAATTGTTTGTTGAAATAAGTGAATATTGTGTTGCGTTACGTTTACGTTATATACAATACAATGTAGTCGGCAGCAAGATCACTTTTTGGTTCCATCGATAATCGAACTAGAAATGCTCGTTTTGGAATGAAAGTGTTTTTTTTTTCAAATAGATCACGGTAATCGTTAAAATTATAATTATGAAATTATATTAAAAAAATAATTTATGGGAAGTGTGAATAAAAAAAGCTGCAATTACGAAGTGATAATATAAAATTCAGTTATTACGAAGTGATAATATAAAATTCAGTAATTATGAAATGATAATGTGAAACACAATAATCATGAAGTGATAATGTAAAATCCTGTTTTTATGAAGTGATACTGTAAAATTCAGTCAGTATGAAGTGATAGTATAAAATTAAGTTATTATGTAGTGATAATATAAAATTCAGTAATTATGAAGTGATAATGTAAAATCCAGTTATTATGAAGTGATACTGTAAAATTCAATCAATTGGCAATATAAAATTCAAATTGTACGTACATAAATTTTCAGAATGATCTGCAGCACAATGAATTCACTCGTCTTTCTTATTTTGTTTTCAAAGAAACACTTTTGTTGACGGGTCAAAACACATTTAACATATATTGTGTCTGTACCGAATAACAATTGTTTTCATACGAGTTATTGGTCTAAAAAGATTCGATTGTAAATGTTGATGAAATCAATATTTATTAAGTAGTTTATTTTTTATATATTTTGACGAAAATCAATATTCTAAATTGGAATTTTTCAATATCCCATTTAATATACATTAAAAATTATATTTGTAACTTAGTAAACAAAACAATTAGAGTTAATAATCACCGGACAAGAGATAGCTGTATTTAGAATCAGATGTTATATAAGAACAATGAGAAAAAAAAATAATGAAAGAGTGTTCTTGGTAAAATTATTTTAATTGTAATATATAAACCTTATATGTTCATCCTTTCAAGTGAGGCACAAAAAACATGTATATTTGAGTTAAGTTAGGCACAAAAAAACTTGTATATTTGAGGTAAGTTTGGCACAAAAAAACTTGTATATTTGAGATAAGTTTGGCACAAAAAAACTTATATATTTGAGGTTAGTTAGGCACAAAAAAACTTGTATATTTGACGTAAGTTTGGCACAAAAAACAGGTATATTTGAGGTAAGTTTGTCACAAAAAAACTTGTATATTTCAGGTAAGTTAGGCACAAAAAAAATTGTATATTTGAGGTTAGTTTGGCACAAAAAAAATTGTTTATTTAAAGTAAGTTTGGCACAAAAAAACTTGAATATTTGAGGTAAGTTAGGTTCAAAAAATTGTATATTTGAGGTAAGTTAGGCACAAAAAAACTGGTATGTATCATGAAATATTCCTCACATATAGTTTCATTTTCCATTACATTAGAATATGCACATATTTATTTATTGCAAATACAATCTGGCGGGTGTATTGCCAGGCGGCAATCTCTTCCAACCAACATGACAAAAATAAATGAAGCACGTTACATGGTTGCATAAATCATTCAGATCTATCCCCACGAAATCCATAAACACATACGTGAGCATATGTCCACGAACCCCACAAAGACGGACAATCACCCGAAAATTATTTTTCATATTAAGTGAAATATCATCAATCAAATGAAAAGTAAGGGATTGTGGAGAGGAAAGGAAAAGAAAAATCGGGAATGAAACACGTTATTTTACTGACTAGAAATTAAGAGTTTTTTCAGTCGCTTCTTAAAGCATACCAAGGACAGAGCTAGTCTTATATTGGTTTATAACTGATTCCAGAGTCTCCCTGCATGGACAGTTAAGGACGTAGTGTGTATTCTAAGGTAATTAATTGACAAGAAAATAAATTTGAGAGAGAAGCTGTAAGAAGGTTTGGGCTCATCTCATGACATTCTCTCAATTGATATACATCGCCACTAACAGAAGGCGAGCTCAACTCCGACGAAATCGATTGTTTTTCAGCTCACACCCTCTTACACGTAAATTATATTATGGAAAAAAATAAGGAAATTTGCAGTTAATTCAATTAAAAACTCAATAAATAAGTACGAAAATTATTGAAAATATAAATGCACACGTGTATTCATACATGCACTGACAACCCCAGATTCCATGCCAGTTTAGTAAAGGCATTAAAAACGGACTGACGTGCAAAAAATATGGTTGAGTTCAAAAAGAATGAAGACTACATAATATTAAGACTCGAGAAAATAAAGATTGTAGATGCAAGATCGTTGGATTGGATCAGAAACCAGCGACCCTTGATATAAAATGAGGCGAAGGCACTTTAATGAAATGATATAATTTTAATTGAAGAGCTTAATTAAACTTTGAACTGGGCTTTGATCCTTTTAAAAGGAAATAATACTTTTTTAAGTTAATTAAGTGAAAGAAAATTGAATTTTTTTAGACGGATTTCAATATTTCCTTTTTCAATTCATTAATTTTACACCAATTGACACAGGTTTTAAAGAACATTTTTTTAATTAATCATTTCTTATATTATAAAAAAATGTTCATACTATCTGAAAGTAGGATTTGAACTGGGATATTAAGAATACGAAACCAGTTCATTGTTCACCAGATCATTCATTCGTAAATTATATATCATCATCATCATTAAGCCATGTTTCTATTAAGGTAGACATAAAGAACATATTTCTACTTTATTATTTCCTGTCACACATATTTCGCTTCTGTCACGTCCACACGTTATGCATACTTTCTTACTATAAAGGCTTTTCACTGTTATCTCTGTTAGAGTTCAATTTATTTGGTCATCTGACGTTTTTCCAGATCTACTCAAATTAAATTCTCGTTTCATTCAATACAACTTGTATAGATTATTTGTATAAATCTTTCATCGTTCATTATTTCTACGTTGCTGAACCATTGCATTGTTTTACACAATACACGTGCAAAATTTACAATTATATTAAGACTACAGATAAGTGCATAGTCATAAAGAGTAGAATTTTTTTTTCACTGTTAACACTTGCCTTACTGTGCTAAAAATTCCGCCAGTCACGGTGCTAAGCGTCCAGTGAAAAATTTATGTTTTAATTTTAAATTATGCAAAATCTGCTAGGTTATTTTTTGTAATTAGCTATAAAAATAATTTTATTATGTATTAAAACGTCAAATAATCAAATAAATTATAAGTCTTGGTCACTCGCTATCCATCACAGGGTGGCAAGAGTTTAGGAAAATATTGGAAATATGTATTTTCAACGCTATATGATAATCAGTAGAAATACATTTGAATGTGGTGCTGGAGAAGGATATAACGAATTCTATGGATAAAGCACAGCAAGGCGAACTAATGCCTCATTCTCGAAGAACTGAGAAGCACCGACAGATTGTCAACAATATGCCTTCGACGAGTCCTTCTATTCTTTGGGCACATTGTTTGTGGCGATGGAGACAGTTTGGTGAGGTTTGTGGTTACTGGAGGACGCACAAGAGGAATAATCCCAATGCATTGGGCTGACTAAGTAAGAAACGCAACATGACTACCCTTGACAATTGCTCTTTGAGTCTCAGAGCCTCAGACTCTCATACGGAGAGAAGGCTTATAGCTATCATGGGAGTCACGATGCTCAGTAATGAGCTATACGACATGATAATGATTACTAATTTTTCTGTATTTTAAATATTAAAAGGTTGACCAAATAAATCTACTGCTCCAATTGAAGTCGTGAGAAAAGACAGCTTAAAAAAGGAAAAATAAGTCCGTGCACTACGAATACATGGGGGGACCAAAATAAGCCTTCAATTAAGGTAACCTTAAGGAAATTATATCGCAAATGATGCTGATGACGATAAAGTAGAATTTTTTAATGTGATTTTATTAATATTTTTATATAGTTTCACGCCCGTGTACACATTTCATATAAATAAATTCATTCCCCGAAGAGAGCGAAATAAATCTGAGATCTTTGATTACGAGAGGTCGTTGAATATCGATTTCAAGAACAGAACTCAAACGACTTTTCGATAGCAGTAATTTGATGCTTTTTCATTTCCCAAGGTGAATTCATCCCTTGAAGGTGAAAAGCAGACCCCTCGCTAGGGTCAATACTGCCCTTATGATAAAGCATGTTCACATTGATTGCCTCGCGAAGTCCGATAAAAAATAAATAATAGCTGTAGGGAAAAGTCAATGTTTGATTATACAATGTGTTAACCACTGGGAGTATTTCAACTATAGCAAAATTGGCTATTAATTTAATATTAGAATAATCAAGAAAAATTAAGACTTTATATATATGTTATATAACATATATACATACTAGCTTAGAAGCCTATCCAAGAATGTGCGAGTTGCACCTACTTACATTATATCCAATGTTACACCTAATTGCATTCTATCCTATCACGTCCTGTGCTTTACGGGGTCGACAGATAGGATGTAAGGATGTGTTGCAAGGCACATTCAAATCCCTGAACACGTAAATTCTGTGATGAATGATTCTTTAAAATCTTTTCACCCCGACTGTACTGTATCTGCTGTTACCAATCATTATAAAGAGTCTTTCAAATTGAGCGTTTTTTTTAATACTTGGATAAAACACAGATGACGTCATAAGCTTGCCTGGGTCTTGTGACATTTGAGAAGTGTAATGTGTGACATTTATAAAAATGGAGTCGTGTACAATACAACAACGCGTTCAAATTGTTGAATTATCATATGTATTGTAATATCCGGAAACGGTGATGTTAATTGGTCACCAATATCATGTAATCTGATACTGTTGGGCTATTTTCTCTAGGGTTACGTATAAAGCCGGGTCTATAAAAATGACCCCCAATCAATTCCTGAGCTGAAGGCCGAAATTATTCGCGTTTTTTGGTGAGTTACAACTGCAATTATGCCAAGACGTCATTGAAATTTTTGACAAAAGAGTAGACATATGTGGAGCTGCAAGAGGTAGACATTTGGCGGATATTATTTTTTGTGTTTAAATATCATACATTATACTTTAATGATCAATAAAAAGTTTTTGTAAATCATACGAAATTGTGTGTTTTATTCAAGAATTTATAAAAATCGAATTAAAAAAATCGCTCAATTTGAAAGATTCTATTTTTGCCTTCTTAGCATGTCGGCGTCTCTCATTTTAGTTCTGTCGATCTTCGTTGGAGATTGGTGATCTTCAATATGAAGAGATTAGTTTGTTCAGCGTTTATAATTATAATTCACCTTAATCGTTGATGTTCTGTTCTTCTTCGCTTTGCAGCAACACGCTCTTCTTCTGTCAAACTATATTATCCATATATTTTGAAACGTTGTTTTTTGTATAATGTTTCCAAGTTCACAGTCATGTTAAATGTTACTAACTTTACACACTAAATAAGTCAAGAAAAATGAATTTTTCTTGCATTTTTTTTACTTATTTACTTTTTTTTTCAGTCGGCATGTACTCAAAATGTGCGAATGAAAATAAATGTATTTTTTTTGTAAAAAAAAAGTACACTTTAAAATGTTTTGTTTAAGGAGTAAACGACCTTATTTAATATTGCACGTTCCTTGAATGGCCTAATTTAATATTGCAACCTTCCTATAGACGACTTGTTTAACTTATATAGCGTGAATTTCAAAATTGGAATAATCGAGTTAGCTTCTTGCGTATATGTTTTGTTTAATTTTCACTTCACAATCACAGTATGTTTTGTTTGATTTCGGTGGCACGACATTAGGCAAATTGTATAACAGATATTTATTTATATATTTAACACTTTTATTGGAATTCAATCTGGCAGGATTATTACCAGGCGGCAATCTCTTCCAACCAACCAGACAAAAGTAAATTAAGCATGTTACGTGGTCGCATAAATCATTCAAATGACTATCCATCCTCACGAAATCCATAAACATATACGTAAACACATGCCCACGAACCCCACAAAGACGGACAGCCACCCGAACATTCTTTTTCATATAAAGTGAGATATCATCAATCAAAACAAAAGGAAGGGATGGTGGAGAGGAAAGGAAAAGAAAAATCAAGAATGAAACACGTCATTTTACTGACTAGAAATTAAGAGGTTTTTCAGTCGCTGCTTAAAGCATTCCAAGGACGGAGCGAGTCTTATATTAGTTTGCAACTGATTCCAGAGTCTCACTGCATTGACAGTAAATGACGACGTAAAGAAAGAGGAGCGGTGAACTGGAAAGGTCAATAAACAATCTCTGTTTGAGCGTAGCGCTAATCCATGATTGGAAAGACGCTGAAAATTCTCGGCGAGATAAGAGGGTGCGGCGGGATAGTTAAGGATATTATACAATAGTGACAGTATGTGAATTTGGCGTCTATTTCTAGCATTCAACCAGTTCAATGCCTTCTGGTATGAAGTAGATAGTCAAATTATAAAAACTCTCGTCCGCACCGTCGATTGCATGCTTGCCAGCGCTGCATATATTATACATAGAAACGCGGAGGCCCTGGTAAATAAAAAGATGAAAGAAAATATAATGAATGAGTAAGAAAGGGGAAAGATATACAAATCCAAGAGCCAACACATTTACACGGATTTTACAAAGAATAATAATGTAACTTTAATGAGGAACGGCTATGTATTTTTTTGCGAAATAAAACTTTCCCCTTAATTGGAGACAGCGGCTATAAAAAACGGTATTGAGACTTTTTAATACCTCATATTTTCGAGAGGAGGTATTTTTTGAAAATTAAAAAAATATATTTCTGGATGGTTTGAAAAAATTGTCACGTGGTGAGATGACAACACAAGCACACATCTAGCGCTCGTGCGTGTATATTGTTACAAAAGGAACTCTTTACTTGATTGGAACCATTTTTTTCGGGTTCCTTCAGAAATCAAACCCGCAGGGAATAAATCATGTGTCTTACTAACTAGGTCACGGACATCGAAAATTTTAGCAACGCTGTGTATAACTTAATTAAAAACAAGACGAAAAATTGTTTGAATTTTTGGCTATGTGGCAGTGTTTTCCTGTCAACCTGAATTTTTTTTTGGTTCCAACGGGGATCGATTCCACAATCTTCGGGCTGAAAGAATGGTGTCTTATCAACTTGGACAGGTCTGGCCAACCCAAATTGCCCCAAGGGCCGCATTGACGACCTAAAATGTTCGAAGGGCCGCACATAAACACATTTTCGATTACAACGAAATTCGTATTTTTTTTTGTTTTTTGTAAGTGATTGATTTGAATGCAGAGGTGCACAGAAAGTGTTCAATCAGTGTAAATTTGAACAAAAACGACACAACTAGATATGACGAGAAAACACGTATTGAACCAACAACAAAATGTATTTGTATGGTAAATATAATGTTATATCCGTAAATGTAATTGTACGGTAAAAAAAATTATTCATCAAATATGACCGCGGGCCGCACATAAGGGCGCTGCGGGCTGCAAGTGGACCGCGGGAAGTGAGTTGACCAGTCCTGGTCTAGGAGATCATTATAGGTAATGTTTGGCATGTTTTTTTTTATTATATTGTATTATTTTTTAATCTTGCTTTGTCGAGGTTCGAAAATAACAATTTTCATTAGATTAGTAAGACGCCTCTCTTCCAGCCCGGAGGTTACGGATTCAAATCCCACTGGACCTCAGATTTATTTTTAAAAGGATTCCAGTCAAGTTTTCACTTACCGCCTCTTTAATATATTTATGGTTGGTTGGAAGAGATTGCTACATGGCAATAATCCCGCTAGGTTGTACTGTACACAGCGAAAGTGATATACAATACAATATTTTTAATTTTATTTCAAACTTTGTGTTTATTTTGTAAATAACGCGCACCTATATTAAAAGTTGGGTTTTTACTATTGGGAAACGAACTGACAAGAATGAAATGAATGAAAACCAAGCGTCTTACCAACTAGGCCACGGAGGCTACCAAGATTTTACGAAACTGTCTAATTATAATAATAATAATAAATTGACAATATAAAACACCGGTTAGAGAACAGACTTTATTCAGGGATGATCGAATTCGGGATACGAACTCACTATTATTGATAGATAAAAAAATATTACAAAACCAATGTACTCGTATATAAGTTGAATGTGCGAATAAAAAGGTTTATGCTGCTATTAGATAAAGCATTTACGGCATCTGCATATGTGTATCTGCATAACTGCATCTGCATAATTACAGAAAAATACCAAAGAAAGACGTACCAAAAGTAAAATTGTATCAATTTTTTTTTGTAATGTGACTATATCGTATTCGATTCTAGGTGGAGTTCGTAGAGTATTTATATATATTACAATCATAAGTATTTATAAGACCTCCAAAATAACCTGTGTGAAACTGAAGTAAAAAACTCTAAAATGTAAAAGTCAAATCCGACTTTATTCAAAACTAAACGGGCAAAAGTCAAAATAAAAAAAATACATCAAAGGCTTTCTCCGGAGAATGGGAGTGTTTGAAGACCTGAAGTCTTAATTAACTTTCCCGTCAGATCTTTCAATTACTTTCTATTTTATAAATTCAAGTGGAACAATTTCAGGGCGACGTCCCCGCCTCCGTCTGAAGCCTCCGCAGTGCTGAAATATTCGGCCTGAAAATTTGATTATCGACTTATTATTGTTAAAGACAGTAGTTTTTAAACTATTTCGTTTCACGGCACCTTTGTTGTGTTAAATTTTTCATGACACCCTAAAAAAATATTTGCCAATGAGTGGGATGGATGAGACCCTGTTGTTCACCACACAGTTTCTCAAATCTTTGAATTAAACTAAACCAGACTACCCTTATTTCCTTGTTCCACGTTAAGTTTTGAGCGATTTTTATTACAGCTAGTGCTGAAAACAAAGCTTTCAGAAGTACGTAATCGTAAATGGAACCAGAATTCACTGAGCTTTAACACTCAGCAAAGGATTTTCAGCCATCATGATATAAATAACAAAATTGTTGAATAAGTTCCTTAATATGTATATAAATATCTGGATTCTGGCTGAGTGATCCATGGAACCAGTCTCAAAAGATCAAAGCAAGAACGAAGATTTGATTTTCTAACATTTTAATATTGGCTTACACGTGTATGTATGCAAATTTTGCGTTGCTACATATTTTATTGGACCATCGTTGGACGTGTAGGAATACCTACCTAAATGAATGAATAAATAAATAATTGTTAAACACAATTATTTAAATTAATTATTGTCAGATAGTAAACATACAGGGGCAATGACCAATGAAGAATTCAATGATTGTTACACACTACGAACAACGACAATATTTACTATTTACAGCGTCTGCAAATTGGCTAGCCATCTCCAAATATAAATAATTAACCTACCGCCAGTCCATGCGTTAGAGCAAGGCAGATATATATCGCGAATGTATTTACTCATTGGTATAAATTACTCGGACGCCGAGAAATAAACATATTAGTATTGTCATTCATTCAGCTGTCAAGACTTGCATTATTTATTTACCCACGGTCCACTTATCGATTTACATCCGCATTCCTGAGCCTGTACTCATTGACTACAAATCAAGATCATCACGCGTATCAAGATAAGTAATCCGCTATATTGATGACCCTGAACGAGAAGGAATGCAGAATCGACTAAAACGAAGATAACGATGTCGATATCAAAATCATCAGCACGTCTTAATAGGACACATGCTACACTGATAACGACCATCGTTACAGACGTATAAAGTAATCCAGTAATACCCAATACACAGAACTAAGCCTGTAAGAACACCAAAGGCACGCTGGATGGACGAAATACGTTAGCAAGCAGCGATTATGTGGCAGTGATGCGCAAACGACAGCATTTCTTGGAAACCACTTTTAATTAATCCACTTGAACGGATTACTCATGTTACGCAAATAGGGTATGCTTCTAGTTAGCTTATTCGTAAGGATGAGTATCTTCTCATACTGCTAGGCGGTACCGAGAATATATCCATAGTGTCATTCAATTGGTTTAATATCTCTATACCACGCGTGACTGATTGTTTAACTATGATATTCGTTCTGTTAGTTGGTATGTAAAATAGAGGGTGATTCCTTGCACGGCTATATTTATTAGGTACATATACACTTAGTGCTGCTGACAGTTAAAGCAACCTTGAAAATCCTTTAGTAGGAATATCGCAATAGATTCTTGCCTTCTTGTTTCCAGGCTTCTATAGTTACACACCGTGAGAAGTTCAACATGGTGAACATATTATGGATAGTCGCCTTTTGTTATGTACCATATATACCTAAGGATTTTTTTTTGGTATTTGTTCTATATTCTTATATTTGAGCTAATAAGGAGTTCAAACTGCAGATGCATATTCTAATTTAGTTCTTATTAAATAATTATATAAGTTTCGAAGGATATCAGCACTGTTAAATTCTCTTGATATTCTCATTATAAAACCGAGAGACATATATTCTGCAGTGAATGAATGTAGGCTGATGATGATGATATATTGCTATACCTCTGGGAATTAATCACGGTATCCCAGAGTGTCAAAACACACACTTTGAAAACCTCTGGTTTTAGGGTATTGAGTTTAAAAGTCATTCAATGTACGAAAGTTTTAAATTAAATAAAATTATTAAAAGTTTTATTTCGATAACGCGATTTGTTCGATCGCTCGTGAATTTATTTTATTGAATTTATTGCTCATATTTTAAAGTTAGTTTTGCTTACGTTCGCGCTGTATTTATAAGACAAGAAATAACTGACAAGGCTTTTGTTTGACCATTCGTTAATATACGCTGATTAAAACAATATTGAGTTAAAACGAATTTATTTCATTGTTTTACTGTATAGTAAATATCAAATTTAAAAAGTAAAACAAAAACTGTTTGATTATGTTCGATAATTTTTTTGTCTATTTACCGTTTTCACTTTATCAAAAGCATTCTCAAAACGGTGGGGAAGCTCTTGGTAAAGTAAACCCGGTAAATAAAGGTTTTCCATAGTAATTTGTTTTATCAAACACTTCTTATTCCCCTTTATGTAACATATTATGAGTTGAAAACCTTTTAACCGGTAGGGTTATACCGTTACATAAAGTGGAATAAACAGTGTTTGATAAAACAAATTACAATGTCTTTAAACCTCCACAATGTTAATGCTTTAACTATAAATAATATATAAAATAAAGGTTTTACTTTATCTAGAGCATCCTCAAAATGGTGAAGAAGCTCTTGGTAAAGTGAACCCTCTAAATAAAGGTTTCACTTTATCAAGAGCATTCTCAAAATAGTAAGGAAGCTCTTGGTAAAGTGAACTCGGTAAAAAAGGTTTTACTTTATCGAGAGCATTCTCAAAATGGTGAGGAAGCTCTTAGTAAAGTGAACACGGTAAATAAAGGTTTCCCTTTATCGAGAGCATACTCAAAATCGTGAGAATGTTCTTGATCGATTCAACCCAGTTAATAGATAAAACGTGAGTAAAACATAAATAATTAAACCCTTTTACTCATTTTTTTTAAATTGATAAAATGGAGTTCAGCCGATAAACTATTACACATTTCATTAATGTTTACGTTTTCATTTCTTTCAATAAGTCCATCTCCGTGGCCTAGGGTGTAAGACGCTTGACTTCCACCTTGAGGTTACAACTTCAAGTCTAGATGGGACAAAAACAAATAAAAAATCTGTTTGATTAAAAAAGTTCGATTGTCAACAATTTTTCCCGCGCCGATCACGTGTGTAAGTTTTGCTGCCTCTTCACGTGCAATATTGCCAAAACGTGTAATGATGAACCACGAGTTACGTGCCAACCCCAGTGGTTCTCAACGTGAAGGTTCAATTTGTTATACAAAAGACAATATTGTCTCGTAGTCACGCTCTTCAATATGTTTGAATCAGTAATTTGGATAGGTTGAAGAGAACCACAAGAATGAAAAATATTTTATTTTTTATTTGTTTTATTGATTCCTGAAGTATTTCATCCTATAATGAGGATTTCTGCCAGATATAAAGTAAAGGAAAAGGGTGTGAAAAATTTTATGCGAAACTGCTGTCGTATTAAATATTTAAGATTTGCGCAATAAATTCCGATAACTGATGTCAGTTCGATCCCACCATTATCCACGCTGTTATGGGGAACAAAATAAATTCCCATCCAGCGCGATCGAAATCTTTCGTATTTATTTTTAGCGCGACATCACTTTGTGTTTAAAAAGGAACTGTCCTACAGGACTCGTCCTCCGGCGGCGGCACTCCTGAGTGTGTAAAGAATAGTAGCGGCGACGGACTGAAGGTCCGACGTCACGGGAGTCACATATACGACTGTAAATAAGTGGAGTTAGTAGAACATTTTGAATGGGAGGGTGACATTCATTTAATTTTTTTGTGTACATGTTTAAAAATGGTACGTCTACCGGATTTTTTGCTATGCAACAATTTCTTTCAACATACCAGTTCCTATTAGATAAATTAAACGGTTTAAATACATGACAAATTTTACGAAAATATATTATTTTTAATTTAATTTAAAAAAAACATATAAATTACTAATTTTGATCAATAATGGTAGAACTAGAGGAAAAAAATTCATTCAAGGATAAGGACAGGAATCAAAGGAAATGTTCTTTTGGATTAAAGGATATTCTGAGAGATTTTTAAAATTTTATTACAATATATGGTATTTTCTCAACCATTAAAAACGGGTTACGATAGTTATAATTCTCAAATTAGAATTTTGAGTGGCCATTACTATAAAAACAACTTATCACAAATATTATAAAAATTTATATGAAACATATACAAAAATATAAGAAAGCAGTAGAAAGCATACATGCATAGCACCTACTTTACATATAAAAGAAACTCGAGACAGGGCAAGGCTCGTGTAATCTATGACCCCAACATAACACTCTGATATAATAAAAACAAAATTATACATAACGAACAATTCAGCCACTCCAATATAGAAAAAATAAGTGACGGGATTTTTTTTTCAATTGACTCGTAAATGTAAATAAAGAGGGCACACATATGATAAATGTAATAATTTGTTACATAGTGAAGCCGAGTGAAACGTAAACGAAGATGTGCAAAATGTTGTGTGATGTGTTAGTATTAAAAGAAGTCTCTAATCACCTGATATAATTTACACTCATATCAGATAACATATTTGGTGCATACAGGACACTCAAAGGAAATGTGGTCAAAGATATCCTTAATACGGATTTTATGAGTGGCCTATTCTTATCCTGCATATGACAGACATAATTCGTTTGGACAGATTTATTTGTGGAACCAACACTTGGAGGGAATATTCCTGCCAGTATATCTTATTCTACTGAAACTTCGTGTCTACTGCACAGCTTCCAGGCATTGTGCAACTGATGAGAAAACGAATTTATAACAAATTGCGGACGATATAGTTTTTGTCAATGAAAACAAACAGGTATGACAAGAAACTTGGAATTAAAACACTGTATAGTGACACCCATCATCACTATCACGCCATATCCCCATTGGGGTAGGCACAGAGAACAAATCCACTTCTTTGTATCTTGGCACAACACATCTTTCATTTCTGCCACGTTTACACACCTTTTCATGTATATACTCCTATATTTTTTTTATATAAAAGAACACTTTCAGGAAATAAATGAAGACATATAATTTATTATTTATAGTTAAGGTATTAACATTGTGGATGTTTAAAGACATTGTTATTTGTTTAATCAAACACTGTTTATTCCACTTTTTGTAGCGGTATAACCCTACCGGTTTCAAGGCTTTCACCTCATCTTCAGGGGAGCACAAACAAGACTGAATTCTGCTCGAAATGGTACCGAGATACACGCTTCTAACGGTAAAAATTCGTGTTGGGGACTGGGGGGGGGGAGGGACGGATGGGACAATTTCGGCGAGCAGTGGAGATATTCTTGATGTATACGTTTTTAAGAATCTCTCCGCTGCTCGACGAGATTGTCCCATCCCTCCCTCCCCCCCCCCCAATCCCCAACCCGAATGTTTACCGTTAGAAGCGTGTATCTCGGTACCAATTCGAATAGAATTCAGTCTTGTTTGTGCTCCCCTGATGATGAGGGGAAAGCCTTGAAATCAGAAGGATTACACCAGTTATATATACAAAAAGTGGAATATACAGTGTTTGATAAAACTAATTTATAAATAATACCAAAGATTAAAATTTTATTTAACATTGTTCATCTCATGTACAGCTACCCCATGTCAGCAGGTTACTGAAAATGTAACAAATTATATACAATACATGAAATAAAAATTTAACACTTAGAATTCTATCAATTCAGCCTTCATCCTTCTAAACTCTGACAGCATTGAACTACAGTATATGTCTCCACATTAAAAAGACTTTTCACTTTACTCTCTTTTAAACTTTGACTAATTTGGTCATGCCACATTTTTCTAGATCTTCCTAAACTTTTCGTGCCTTCTTTACTACTTGTATAGATTATTCAAGTAAATTTTTCATTATTCCTTCTTTCCACTTAACTGAACAATCTTAATGCTCCTTTTTTCAACTTAATCAACACTATTTTATCCTCGTTATTTTCTAATGCCCACATTCCTTATTCTGTCATCCATTATTTTCTACAAATTATATGTAACGTACTCTCGCATATTTCCCGGCACAAAGAACCCCGTATACCTAGAAATATCTTATATCATGAGCCTGCAGAATATATAATGCAGATTTTAATCAAATAGTTATTATATACTCGAATTTTCCAGTTCTTTTTTACAAATAATGTTGTTTTCAGCCATCAGCTTAGATCATCATCTATAGTTTGGCTTATTTTAAACAGACAGGTGTCCCAAAAATATGTAATGATTTAAAATTCAGTAAATGTTAAGGCATATCATATAATAAAACACGACATTAACGAAAACAAACTTAGAGCTTTAAGCTATCGCAAATGCTCAATTAAAACCCTTTTGGTCGATGCAATGCTGATAACATGGAAAAGCTAATATCACGAATAATTTGTTTTGGTATTTGGGCGCATTCACTTTTAATGATTGTTTTTAAATGTATTAACTAGCTGCCAGTTTTGTACCACAAACTGTATCTTTGATGAATCCCCATAAAAATAGACTAATTGACGTGAAGACTATTCAATGCCACCTCTACGTCCAATCCAAGTGTTCTTCAATGTTTCATCAAGATAGGTCCTCCCATCACTATGGTAGTGGAGAGGTGCACCATCTTGCTGGAAATAAAAGTCCTCTTGAACTTCTCACGAATTCGTGATATGAATAATTAGTGCAGCAAGTTTAGATGAACGGCATGGTGTAAAAGTATGTTTACATTTTTTTAGAACACCCTATATAAAGAACAATATTTATTAATTATTTTCCTCTTTTCAAAAGAAGTAAAGATGGCTGCTACTAATTGAATCTTAGTTCCAGCATGAAGATAATCAAGCAATATTTAGATGTATCAAAAAAATTACAAATATTAGATAAATGCGCATTATATGACATTAAATGAAAATAAATAAAATAAAAAATTTCATCTTGAAAGAAAAAAGTTGAATTAAAAATTTATTTAATCTTATAAAAGACGTTTGTTTCACTTCGTAATATCATGTTCATAAAATGGTATAAAATAAATCAAAAATAAAAACATTTTGTATTCACCTCTGTTTTATTTGAGTTCCCTACCGGTTTCAAAGACCTCCGTTTTCCTCGTCAGGTGACGATGAACTAAATTATGCCTAAAATATATTTTTCCTAATTGTAATAGGTACAGGGAATGGGAAGGGAAGTAATGGCTAATAAGGGGAGAGGAGTAGGTGGGCGTCAAAAGGATGGCTTTTGAACGGGAAACATATTTAACAAAGGACTATTATTGAATTTAACTTGGTTGTTTCTAATGTCGTTACCAATAGTCATCTGCTAAATATGTTTCCGTTCAAAAGCCATCATTTTGACGCCTACTTACTTCCCTGCCCTTATATGTTAAGCCACTATTTTCCTCCCCATCCCCTTCACCTATTACAATTAGAAAGGAAAACAATTATGGTAGACATAATTTGGTTCATCTTAACCTGACGAGGAAAACGAAAGTATTTAAAACCACTACAGAACTTAAATTGTTACTATGATGTATAAAATAAACCACTAGTGAACTGAAATTGTTGCTGTGATGTATAAAATAAACCACAAGTGGACTTAAATTGTGGCTGTGATGTACAAAATAAACCACTAGTGAACTGAAATTGTTGCTGTGATGTACAAAAGAAACCACTAGTGAACTGGAATTGTTGCTGTGATGTATAAAATAAACCACTAGTGGACTGAAATTGCTGCTGTGATGTACAAAAGAAACCACTAGTGAACTGAAATTGTTGCTGTGTTGTATAAAATAAACTACTAGTGGACTGAAATTGTTGCTGTGATGTATAAAATAAACCACTAGTGAACTGAAATTGTTGCTGTGATGTATAAAATAAACCACTAGTGGACTGAAATTGTTGCTGTGATGTACAAAATAAACCACTAGTGAACTGAAATTGTTGCTGTGATGTACAAAATAAACCACTAGTGAACTTAAATTGTTGCTGTGATGTATAAAATAAACCACTAGTGAACTAAAATTGTTGTTGTGATGTACAAAAGAAACCACCGGTGAACTGAAATTGTTGCTGTGATGTATAAAATAAACCACTAGTGGACTGAAATTGTTGCTGTGATGTACAAAATAAACCACTTGTGAACTGAAATTGTTGCTGTGATGTATAAAATAAACTACTAGTGGACTGAAATTGTTGCTGTGATGTATAAAATAAACCACTAGTGGACTGAAATTGTTGCTGTGATGTACAAATGAAACCACTAATGAACTGAAATTGTTGCTGTGATGTATAAAATAAACCACTAGTGAACTGAAATTGTTGCTGTGATGTACAAAAGAAACCACTAGTGAACTGAAATTGTTGCTGTGATATATACAAGAAACTACTAGTGAACTGAAATTGTTGCTGTGATATATAAAAGAAACCACTAGTGAATTGAAATTGTTGCTGTGATATATACAAGAAACCACTAGTGAACTGAAATTGTTGCTGTGATATATAAAAGAAACCACTAGTGAATTGAAATTGTTGCTGTGATATATACAAGAAACCACTAGTGAACTGAAATTGTTGTTATGATATTAGGTCCTTACATATGAAATTGGCGTTTTGTTTGGGAGGAACATAAAGTTGATTTTTTTTTAATATAATATATTTATTTAATCAAAGTATGTACCATTGCTATCTATGCACTTTTGCCATCTCATAGGTAGTTCATCGATCCCTTTACTAAAAAAACCATTCGGACGGGAATCAATAAAATCTTTGAAGTCGGTTTGGACTGCCCCATCGGAGTTGAATTTTTTCCCTTGCAAGAAGTTATCCAAATTTCGAAAAAAATAGTAATCTGTTGGGGCAAGGTCCGGAGAGTACGGTGGATGTCTTAGACATTCCAATTGAAGCTCTTCTAATTTGGTAGCCGTCTGTTGTGCAGTGTGTGGTCTAGCGTTATCATGAAGCAGCAGTGGCCTAGAGCGATTAACCAGCCTCGGTTGTTTAGCAGCTAGCTTTTCCATCATGGTTTGCAGTTGCTGACAATAGACATCTGCCGTAATCGTCTGGCCAGATTTAAGAAAGCTGTAGTGAACGACACCAGCACTAGTCCACCAAACGCTCACAAGTAACTTTTTTGGAGTCAATTTTCGCTTGGGGCATGGTTTGGCTGGTTCGGCAGGGTTCAGCCATTGCGATGAGCGCTTCCGATTATCATACAGGATCCACTTTTCATCACAGGTAATGATTCGATTCAAAATCCCTTCATTATTGTGCCGGTTGAGTAATGCAACGCAGCAGTCAACGCGCGTTTGTTGATTTGCTTCACTCAATTCGTGAGGTACCCACCTTTCAAGCTTTTTCACCTTCCCGATTTGCTTCAAGTGGATTAAAACAGTTTTATCACTAACACCGCAGCCTGCAGCTAACTCGGACGTGGTTTGCGATGGATCCGCTTCCACAATAGCCTTCAATTCTTCATTATCAACTTTCTCCACGGGGCTTGTTCTGCAGGTCGAAATTTCCAGAACGAAAACGTTGGAACCAAAAACGCACTGTGTTTTCTTTTGCGGCACCGTCGCCATACACATCATTAATCCTTCGAGCCGTTTCTGCAGCACTGGTGCCACGGTGGAACTCGTACTCGTAAATAACGCGATATTTCAAGTTTTCCATTTTGTAAACTGAGTGACGCAAAGAAAAAAAACAATTGAGGAAAAAACAAATGAATTATAATTTTCGAAACACAAATACTTGAGTAAATAGCTGTATAAATTTGAATTTGGAATTCCTAACCAAAGAGAAGATATTTGAGATCAAAGTTGCCAGTACGGCAAAACGCCAATTTCATATGTAAGGACCTAATATATACAAGAAACCACTAATGAACTGAAATTGTTGCTGTGATATATAAAAGAAACCACTAGTGAACTGAAATACAACGGAGGTGAATACAAAAATGTTATTTATTTATTTTATTAAAAATGTATAAAGTAAAAGTAAAAAATCGAAGATTAGCCAAATGATCACGACTGGAACTACAATATTATCGCGTTGTTAGCAGAAGTATCGTATTATAGTATATAGTATAATCGAGTAAAGACAATTATGTCTTAACAAAGCCTTTCTCAATTTAGCCAATTTTAATAAATTACAATGACAACTTATTTTAGATAGAAGGCGTGTGATGAAAAAGAGGATAGATTAAGAAAAAAAAACCATTGATCCTTATTATATTATATTAAAAAAAAAAGCTCTTTTTTTAAGGATTTCTTTTGTTATTTTGTTCGTTGATTACTTTATTATTTAGCAGACTTTAATTATATAATTCATATCAGACAAATTATTTCTCTAGAAACCGGACTTTTCTTAGAATTATTAAGATTAATTAGAATTTCGTCTTCTTTGTCAGGATTCTCAGATGATGGAGTAGATGTCGCCAAAGCTTATGATCCGTCTTCTCGAGAGACGTTCATTTGAATTGAAATTTATGGGAGGTTCTTAACGAGAAATTAATACAAAAATGTATTTCTTAAGACAAAAAAGTTCATTATTTTTTTGTATTCTTACGCGCTCAAATCATGCAAACGTGTAAGTGAGTTGCAATAAATTCACATAATGACGACTACTGTAGCTTAGTTGGTAAGACGCTGTACTTTCATTCAGAGGTTTCTTGTTCAATTCCGACTGTAACCCCACAAAACAAAAAAGTCCCAGTCTAATAAGAGTTTGTCTTGCTACAATACTCGCGTGCGTTAAACATACGAGTATACTGAAGTGTTGTATATTCACATATTGTTATATAACACGTGCGATGACTAACTGCGAGTTCCGTGATTATTCAAGCGGTTCTTAAGCCAAAGGCTTGATTCATATGTCTGAAACGTTAGTTCGGATGTTTTTAAGAAATCTGTTACCTCTGCATGATTCAAACTAGGAATGTAAACGTGGAATAAACAGTGTTTGATAAAAAAACAAATAACAGTGTCTTTAAACCTCAACAATGTTAATGCCTTAACTATAAATAATACATCACGTAAATGGAGTTACTTGTTGTATACTGATTGGTAGCAATTTGTTGGAACCAACCATAAAGATGTTAAAAATCTTGATGCGAAAAAAAAAACCCATCAGAGAAGGAGTCTCATCAGGGATGAAAACTGAGACTTGACAAAGCAGATTGATCGGAAGAAATTGCTTTAAAGCATTAAATCCACCAGATGTATTTACATGAAAGTATAAACTATATATTTACTATAATGATGCGTATACGCGTATTGTATATTTTATATAAACCTTCGGATTCAGTACAGCAGTGTATCCGGTGAGTTTGCTGTCGCACAACGGTTCACCCTAAAATCCACGGCACAACTTCGCTTTCCAGCTGAATTGACGTTGAAATGGCGAGGAGATCCTCGACTACGAATTTCATTAACAATGACGACAATTTTGAGGGTATCGAACTCAAACGATACCAAAATAAAAAACGATTGAAAATGTTATATCGTAATCATACATATTTTTATCATTTTTCGCCCACTTTTCTGTACACGGTTAACGCTCTCTTTTCATCCAACAAACTCCTACTTTCTTCTTCTTTACCGTGGCACATATATTATATCAGAGAAAGGAAATTAGAAAAGAAGCGTATTCGGGCCGAGATGGTGATTGCAAACGCTACCAAGAACTGAGCCTTCTCCAACCCCTTGAATATAATATATGCGATGTGGAACGGATATTAAGAACTAGAAATAATCTTGTTTATCCCGAAACGGAAATGAAAATCCCATGCAGAGGTTTATGAGACTTGCTACTATTTGATGTATTACTTTCAAATTTCAGAAGGTTCATTTTTTTTACATTCAAGAAGTCTAAAACCAAAACCCAAACCAGGACTCTAGAATGCACCATAACTGTAAAACAAGTGTTTTTTGGTGTATTGGGTTTTCAGTAAAGTAATTACATATTTTCAGATCAAAATCAAACGCCAAAATTCGAATCAAATTATCGTGGACGGTGATTTTCGACATGTTTAGCATCTTAACAATCTCGTGTATCGTATAACAGTCGTTATTCTTGACATAAGCCTTTGATTAGCACTGATATCGACCAAATATTTATTTGGTCGTCATCAGTGGTAATCAACTCCATATACCAGATACCAACTTTGAGTGTCATAGCACAATTACAGATTGTTTTAAAAATACGTTTGATCATCACTTATTGGATTGGCACCATAGATACCCAGTTTATATATATATATATATATATATATATATATATATATATATATATATATATATATATATATATATATATATATATATATATATATATATATATATATATATATATATATATATATATATATATATATATATATATTTTTTTTTTTTGTGTCACATTTACACATTCGCGCTTATAAAAATGCATCAAGTACCATAAAAACATATTATTTTGTTCCATCTTCAAAATGAGACCAAAAACCCGCTGACGTAATTTGGGTAAACAATGGCAGAAAAAATGCGGTGAACTATTATCTTTTATCATAATATGTATTCAGCATATTTGGAATGAAGTCGGCAACAAAAAAAATTATCCTAACGACATCATTCGGAGAAACAACAAAAAAAATTCCAGACATGTTTTTACATTTCTGTCGCATATACTAAAATCTAGCAGACATTTAATTTGACACTTTCGTTGTATACATTTATATACTGTTTAAATATATACATACCATTATGTAATTTACCTGTTGAGGTTGGTGGAGAGAACAGAGCGCCAGGCTTCCTATCTCGATACATCTATCACCTCTTCTATGTTACCTTCATAATCCTTCTCATACAACTCCTACGATTTTTCTGGCGTTTCTTTCTTTCAAAATATCCTCCACTTGGTCTAGCTTTACTTTACTTCGTCTAACTAGCTCACGCCTTCCACTTATAATTGCAACCAATGGTATATTTGATAAGTATTTTTTCATGCAGTCATTCCATATTTCCAAACATTCTAAGAATGCCTTTCTTCATCGTTTTCAACACACACATCGGCTTCAAGTTTACACTCATCCCCATCCACTTTGTTCCGTATTCTCTAAAAAAATAATCACCTATTCCGTACTCTCTAAAAAAAGTGAATACGGTAAAATCACCTTTTCCGTATTCACTTGGTTCCGTATTCTCTTAAAAAATAGTTCCGTATTCTATAAAAAAAATAGTAATCTATTTTTTTAGTGCATGCATTTCTACAACATTGATTCGGCTCCTATTATTATTTATCCACGTTCACATTTCACTCCCATACATCTAATTGGTCACGAAAACACATAGTACTGCGAACAATCGTCTTAGCATATTTGGATGCTGTCCTTTTTAATATATACGAGTATGTTTAAGTACCTCATTGAATATGTTTCCTATCGCTTCACGCCGTTTGATATATCTTGTAACTAAAGGGTCGTTCAAATTGAGCAGTTTTTTAAATTCTTGGATAAAACACAGATGGTGTCGCGAACTTGCATGGGCCTTGTGACATTTGAGAAGTGTAATGTATGGCATTTATAAAAATGGAGTCATATACAACACAACAACGCGTTCAAATTGTTGAATTATTTTATGTAATCTCCGTAAACGGTGATATTAATTGGCCACCAAGATCATGTGATCTGACACCGTTGGACTATTTTCTCTGGGGTTACGTGAAAAGCCAGGTCTATAAAAATGACCCCCGATCAACTCCTGAGCTAAAGGGCGAAATTATTCGCGTTATTGGTGAGTTAGAACCGCAATTATGCCAAAATGTCATAGAAAATTTTGACAAAAGAGTGGAAATATGTGAAGCTGCAAGAGGCGGATATTGTTTTTTGTGTTTATCATAAATGTCGTACATTATACTTCAATGACCAATAAAGGGTTTTTTGAAGTCAAAGCAAATTGTGTGTTTTATTCAGATTTAAAAGAAATTTAATTAAAGAAACCGCACAATTTGAAAGACCCTTTATATGTTTAAGTACCTCATTGAATTTCTTTCCTATCGCTTCACGCCGTTTGATATCTCTTGTAACTATTTCATCATCTGAGTCTTCTTGAATATCTACTTGAATAGCGGAATTTCTCTAATCTTTCATTACTCACCCATTTAATTATCTATCACGATTACTTTTCCTTTCGCACTTACTAAGGATATTACAACATTTAACAAGAAATTACAGAAAATATTAAAAAATAATGGGATATGTGATAAAATAATGGGATTAGTGATAAATTATTAAATACCATTGGCTCGCTGTATGAAGACAGTTATTATTACAATTTAATTAGGCATTTCATCTTGTAAAGAGGATGATTTGTGGCAGTAACAATTTGAAGGGAAGAAAGCAGTATGAGAATATGTAAGCAATACTGAAGTTCTAAATATTTAAAAGAGTTTAGGACAATACATTTCTATGTGACTATAGATTAATGAAGAATTGAGTGCGAGAAGGTGAGACATGTTGAACGGACGGGGGACATTAATAATTGAATAAAGGTTGTATGCGTTGAGTAGAGGACTCAAAGAAAACACGGACACTCAAAGAAAATATGGTTGAGGGTCTCCTTACCCTTTCAACAATGCATGTGGAGCTTTCTTTTATATGGATTTTATAAAGGTGGTTTCCTGTCAGACAGTAGCCTTTGCTGATCCTGCATATGACACAATTCGTTTGGACAGGTTTATTTTGTGAAACCAAGGTTTAATGGGTATTTTAATTTGAATATTCTTGTAGACAGCACCCTTTTTGCTACTAGACAGCTTCCAGACCTTTGATCAATTGGTGAGTAAACGCTTTTTAGCCTGCGTTATGATGTACTGGGTGAGAAATAGTGCATGTGTAAGAGTAAATGGGGAATTTGCTGAGTTGTTTAAATTTACTGAGGGGTGTGTTATGTCACCTTTGTTGTTTATCGATATATAGATTCATACATACCATCACACAAATTTCCTGTTGGGGTAGGCATAGAACAGACCGCCATACTTTCCTAACTCGTAACATATCCTTAGCCTCTTCCGTATCCATGCCCCTTCTTATACAACCTCAACGATTTCTATGACTTTCTATTTTTCCTTCTTTCAGAATATCATTAACTTCATCCAACCATACATTTCTTGATCTTCATCCACTACGTCTTCAACTCATATTTGCACTGTATATTTGTTATGTTAGTATTTCTTTGTTCATTCGTTTTATATGCCCAAAACATATCAACGTACTCTTATTTATTTATTTAGTTTTATTTATTTAACACTATTATTGCAAATACAATCAAGCGGGATTATTATCAGGCAGCAATATCTTCCAACCAAACAGACAAAAGTAAATAAAGCAAGTTATATAGTCCCATAAATAATTCAAATAACTATCCATCGCCATCCATACGCCAACACATGCGTGAGCATATGCTCACAAACCTCACAAAGACGGGCAATCACCCATTTATTCATTTTCATATAAAGTGAGATATCATCAATAAAGTAAAAGGAAGGGATGGTGGAAAGGGGGAAAAATCAGGAATGGAACACGTTATATTACTGACTAGAATTTAAAAGTTTTTTTCAGTCGCTTCTTAAAGCATGCCAAGGACGGAGCGAATCTAATGTATTAATTTTCCTTTTTTCGTTCTTGCTGACAGTTAACCTAAGGTGGTATATGTGGGTTTAATTTTTATTTTGTTTTCTGACATGCGTTTTTGTTTTTTTTATTTATTCTTTAATCTAGATATGCGGGGATGTGGGATGGAAGCCCCCGATGCCCTTGCGGTCTGGCTCGCCCTACATTGGTGGGGTGTATCTCAGCTGGGGGAATGTTTGTGGGATAAACCCGGACCTTTTAATGTCTTCTCTCTTGAATGTACTTTTTTTTGTCATCTATTTATTTTCTATGTTTTTTTTATCTTCTTGTTCTTCGTGTTCAAGGGTGTGGGCTGAAAAAAATCTGGTGTCCCCGTGGCTGGGCTCGCCCTATATTGGTGGGGTGTATCTTGGCCGGGGGGATGTTATTATATGAGCCCAGACCTTTTGATAATTTCTGGTTTTTAATGTGTTCTTGAAATGTGTCTAAATGTATTATGTACATACATGTCGCTATCAATAAACCTGTATTTATTTATTTATATTTATATTATAGCACGGATTTCTCTTGTTAGATAAAAAGGGTCTGCTTCTAGCGTTAGCTTATTCGTTAGGAAGAATATCAGCCAGGAGTATTCTCATACTACTAGGCGGTACCGAGAATATATCCACAGTGCCATACAGTTGGTTCAATATCTCTATACCACGCGTGACTGAGTGTTTAGCCATGATATTCGTCCTGTAAGTTAGTATGTAGAACAGAGGGTGATTCCTTGCACGGCTATATTTATTAGGTACATATAAACTTAGTGCTTCTAGAATCGCGGGACAGTTAAAGCAGCCTTGAAAAATCTTAAGTAGGAATATCGCAATGGATTCTTGCCTTCTTGTTTCGATGCTTATATAGTTACACACCGTGAGAAGTTCGACATGGTAAACATATTTTGGATAATGTCCCTTTGTTCTGTACCATAGATATGTGAGGATTTTTTTGTATTTGTTCTATATTGTTTTTATATTTGAGCTGATGAGGAGCACAAACTGTAGATGCATATTCTAATTTGGTTCTAATTAGATAATTATATAATTATATTGGTTTTAATTTGATAAGTTATTTGGTTGGATAGAAAAGTTTGGAGATATTTTCTCTCTGCCTACTTAGCAAAGGATACAGCGTAATTATACGCAAATATGTATTATTATTTTAAACTAAAACAACTTTAATTTGAAATCACATTTATACGGAATGAAAAACTATTCGAAGCCTCACGTTTTACTATTAGAGTGTGTGCTCGGAAGAAAGCTACTTGGCATGCTCAACCGGTCTCGGGGGATGTCGTCATTGTGACGTCATGAAACCAAGCAACCTTCTTGGTATTATCGCCCCGGGGTGTTTGCCTTTCCAATATTAATTTCTTATTATTTCTGTCTGCCCTAATCCATTATTCAAGAGCAGATCTTCAATATTGAGGAACTCTGATGTAAGGATCAACTCTATAATTAACGAAAACAACTAACTGATTTTCATAATTACATTTACAACGTTTATCGAAATGAATGAAGCGTGAGAATGAAGTAAACTGAGGAATGAAACCCTTCGTGGTCTAGTTATTAACTTATGTCTTCCAGCCGGAGAGTTATTTTTATTTATTTATTTATTTATTATTACACATGACAAGAAATACACACAATTTGAGAAAAAACAACAGGTAATTTGATTTGGACATACAATTTTAATGGATCTGGGTTTGTAGCCTTTCATTTGTCGTATCCTCAGTAAACTAGGCTTTTGCCTGTATCTCACTGGGGATATTTAGCATGAAAAAATAAATCGATACTTCTTTCCGATTTTTGATTACACAAAAACAAAACCCCGTTGCACGCTCTCATCAACCTGACAAACAGTGACACTCAACTACAACTGGAAACATCTTGCGAAATTCAACTCCTCACACATCATCACTCCAGAAAGACCAAAAATAATTATCCCACAATATACCGCACACAATCGTAAGAATAAAATTTAAAATTAAAACAAAAAAAAATACACAGAAACACAAATACAAAAACAACCAAAATTAAAACAACAAGAAGAAACCCACACTCACGAGCTCACATAAATCCTTTCCACTCGTCATTCATCCGGAAAGCCCAAATACTCAAAATCCTGTCGCAATAACAACCCACAACCAGTTATGGGTTATTTTCTAGTTAGAAATCAGATTGAATTTAAAAAATGATTCCAGTCTTGTTGAATGTCTCTTGAACATCTTTCGTAATACAATAGCTATGAGAAACCTTATAGTACGAATATACATTTTATCAACAACCATGACTATTGAATGAGCATTTCACACGTCTCCTCTACATTGTCCGACCTCCGTGGCCTATTTAGTAAAACGCCTATCTCCTAACCCGAAAGTTACATGTTCAAATCCCGTTAGAATCCAGGTAATTTAAAAAAAGAATTCCTATCTGGTTTTCACTTAAGGCTACTTTAACATATTTCTGGTTGTTTGGAGGAGATTGACATATGGCAAAAGCCCGCCCGGTTATACTGTTTACAACGAAAGTTAAATACAACACAATACATCCAACTACACCTTCTCATGAAGTTCTTATAATTTTTCTGACTTGTTACATTTCTTTCTTGAGAAATATTTATCATGCACTTGGTCCAACCATACTTCACTCACATTTGCACTGTATTTTTGTTGATTCAGTATTTTTTTTTATTCATTCGTTACATGTGCCCAAAACATTACTATCGTTCTGCTTACTCAGCACATTAATTTTAAGTTCACATTATTTCCGTATTCTGTCGTCATATTAACTTTAAATTATTAATAAATACACCTATTTATTAGTCCATATATATTTCTTCTGTTTTCCAATCCTAAACCAAATATCATTTTATTTAAATATAATTTTATACATATCAAAAACAAGTCGATCTCATTAATACTAAAACAACAATTTTATACATATCAAAAACAAGTCGTTCTCATTGATACTAAAACAACAATTTGAAGCCTCTGAAAGAGGAAAATAAACCTTTTTTAATAAATATCCAGAATAAATTGGAAACATTTCACAAACAAAACATAATGTCAGATGTGCTAGCATAATACCATTGATACAATTGTTGACAGTTTGGTTTTCTTTTCACTCGAAAGAAATTCTCGAAGAACGATAAAAGATAAAATAAAATATATAACATTCCAATTGTCTACAACTTGTTGAGAGATAACAATAAAATATTTATTAACGTATTCCATAAATTGAGTTCATTGTTATTAAATAAAATTTTCGAAAATGTGATAATAGTTAACAAATATTTTTTTACTTAAAATAGTAATCTATAGTACAAATATTAATTTGCCAAAAGCTATACCTATACACAAATTTATTTCTCAACAATTAATCTAATTAATATGTTAGAACTATAAACAAATTCAGTTTTAATTTCCTACTTGTAATTTTATTTTTGATAATCTTAATATTGGTAAACAAAGCTTTTACAAGCAAAGACGGTACATTGAACTTAAAAATACGAGTTTATATTATATTTAACTATGACTTACCTACAAACAATTCACGAATAATTTTTTTGAAAATCGCAATGAAAATAAGCAAAAATAGGAATTTAAATCCAACACACATATATACATGCCATGCTAACGTTTCCCTATCGGGGTAGGTAGATAGAACAAAGTACCAAACTTTCCTATCTCGAACACACATATTTCACCTCTTCCACATTCATACAACTGATACGATAATATCTTAGTTCTAAAATTTTCTTTTATCACAATATCAATCACTTGATCCACCATATTTTCCTTGATCTTCCTATATCACGCCTTCTACTCACATTTGCAATGTATATTTCGTTTTGTTAGTCTTTTTTTATTCATTTTTCCACTTATCCAAATCCTCTCTATGTACTATTTCTCAGTTTAATCAATACACTACCTTTACATTCTTCCCTAATCACTTTATTTCGTATTCTTTTATACATTTCTACTACATTTATTGGCACCTTTCAATCTTTATACACGTCCACGTTTGACTACCACACATCAAAGGTGGTACCTAAATATTATTTGAGATTACCTTCTTAGCAGATTTTGATACTGTCAGGTGCGAGTATAAATATTTTAGAGCCCCATTGACTTTGTTTCTTATCGCTACACGCCTTTCGATATTCCTATTTATACCCTCGAATACTAGGCGAAAAAAATGCCTGTGCCGTTTGAGGGGAGTAGCACAGTGAAAGCATAAAAAGCGAACTATTTACGAAACAAATACGAGTAAATATAAGCTGAAAATAAATACAGAGCGGTTAAGAGGTAGACCAAACGAAAGGAGATAGAGAAGAGTAACGAAAGAGTGTGAAGAGATGTATGCGTGGATCTTATAAAGGGTCTTTCTAATTGAGCGTTTTTTTTTTTAATTCTATTTTTTTTAATTCCTGAATAAAACACACAATTTGATTTGATTTCAAAAAACCCTTTATTGGTCATTGAAGTTATAATGTTGACATTTAAACACAAAAAACAATATCCGCCAAATGTCCACCTCTTGCAGCTCCAGAGATGTCCACTCTTTTGTCAAAATTTTCGATGACATTTTGGCATAATTGCGGTTCAAACTCACCAATTACGCGAATAATTTCGTCCTTCAGCTCAGAAATTGGTAGTCATTTTTATAGACCTGACTTTGCACGTAACCCCAGAGAAAATAGTTCAAAGGTGTCAGATCACATGATCTTGGTGGCCAATTAACATCACCGTTTCCAGAGATTTACAATACACAAAATAATTCTCAATTTGAACGCGTTGTTGTATTGTATACGACTCCATTTTTATAAATATCATACATTACACTTCTCAAATGTCACAAGATCCAGGCAAATTCGCGACGACATCTGTGTTTTACCCAAGAATAAAAAAAACGCTCAATTTGTAAGACCCTTAGTTAAACTTTACGAATATGTTCTCTTTCCCTACATCAAAAGTGACACGGCGTGTTGGTATATATGTATAAAATCGGCGTTATCGAGTTTACATTATCAACACAAAAAAAGATCTTCCAAATAACAATTGCTTTTCATTGTATTGTATCGTGTTACACTTTCATTGTAAATATTACCGTATCTCACTTGAGAGAGATCTAAACGCAAAGTACTAAAAATACATTATCTCAACATACTTGAGAAAAAACATACTTCCTTGCTATCGCCTCGTCATCATGTATGCATCTCGTTATAGATTATCTCCTGTTCCTCATAATTATTACCTTTCTCTCACTTAAAACTAATCTTAGTATCTCCTTTCACTCCTTCCTTTACCTTTTCTTTACTCTCCATTAATTTCAAATATATTTTATTTGCTTCTTAAGTCTTTCGCAACTTATTCTCTCATTATGGCTGAACTATCTTAAGATTTATTTCTCAATGTTATTTATCATCTAACAAACAGATGACCTCCATGGTCTAGTTGGTATGATATATATCTTCCAACCCAAAGGTCACGGGTTCGATTACCGATGCAATCCCGTCTTTTTTTTTTTTTTTTATAATTCACTCAGGTTTTCCTTATTTCTGGTTCGTTCGTAGAGATTACCATATGACAATGAGCCCGCCAGGTTGCACTGTATGCAAAGAAAGTTTAATACCAAAAATAATCATTTTTACGGTTACTTTTTTAATCTGCAGAACATTGTTATACCAAGTATTTTATATAAGCGCGCATTTATTATGCTCCTATAATTTAGTATCGATGTCCAGCTTTCGCTTTTATACATCAATGTTGACACTAGCGCACAATATTTTTTGAAGAATTTGCGATTAAATTATTGGAAAAAACAATACTTAGTGAGCTTTTGATCACATAACCTATGACAAACACTCCGTCAAACTGTCATTTAATTTTATCCTAGCAAAGACACAGTAAAAAATTTCACGTCAATTAAAAATATCAAACGATTTGTAAAGTTATTTCGCTTAAATAATTATGTTGGTAGGTCAAAAATAAAAACCCGTTTTCACAAGTGTAACTTAAAATATAGCATAAAGTCATTTAAAATTAACTCACCGATTTGCTTCAAAAACGCTTTTGAAAGAGTCGCCAAAACATTTATATTGATATTTGAAACACGAACACTTATAAAACTTATTCAAACACAAAAGCTTAAAAAACACCACAGTTTTTTTTAACAATACGTGTATATATAATATATTTAAAAAAAATACTTACAAAATAACTTAATTAAAACACGCTTGAATTCAAAATATATTTTGTATACGAAAAGAAACACAAAACTTTAAAAAACATGAGTTACATAAAACATCGGAAGAAGTATTTTCGCGATTTTCAATAGATACAACACGCGCGAAAACGATCAGCCCCAAACAAAAGCTGAAGGTGCACTGTCCGTCTAAATTTGTTGGTGTATAGTCAGCTATACGGGTCGGCCAAAAAGTTACTACTCGGTTCCGAAGTAACCGTGATTACTAGATTTTAGAGGAACTGTTTAAATTATTCGTATTTTGGAAAAATTATTCACGTTTATACGGCCTAGTTGGTAAGACGCTTGTTTTTCAACCCGGAGATGACGGGTTTGAACCAAGATTTTTTTTTTTGAAAAGATTCCTGTCTGATTTTCACTTAAGGCTTCTTTAACATCTTTCTGGTTGGCTGGAAGATATTGCTACATTCCAATAAACCCATCAGGTTGTACTGAATACAACGAAATCATAATACAATACATGCAAACCATCACGCCATTTTCTTCTTAGAGTAGGCAGAGAGTACAGAGAACCGTACATCATTATCTAGACATACGTCTTCCGCATTTTCATCATTCATACACTTTTTAGTACAACTTCTATTATTTCTCCCCCTTTCTACGTTTCTTTTTTTTTCTAAATGTCATTCACTTGATTCAACCATCCCTTTCTTGATTTTTTTCTACCAATTCTTCAATTCACTTTACGTTATTATTGTTTAATTCAGATCATCATATTGTATTGTATTATGCTTTAGTTGTATACAGTACATTCTGGCGGCATTGTTGTCATGTGACAATTTCTTCCAACGTTGAAGATACCTTAAGTGAAGGTCTTATATTATGTTGAATAAAATTTCCTTATGACAATAAACATTTCATTTATATATTTTCCGATAAAATAATTAAATAAACAAATAACATAAAATATAGTGATATTATAAAAAAAATGTTTTTAATTAATAGTGCCATTAGTAAGATACAGGTAAAAGCCTAAACTACTAGGGACGCGACAAATAAAAGGTAACAAATCCAGTTCCATAAAAATTGCGTGTCCACATTATAAACCAATTGTTTTTTCACAAATAATGCATTCATTAAAAAAATTATCACATATATATAAATACATAAAATAAGGTTATTTTCATTCTCAATAAGTTTTTCAATTATTTTTAAGTCACATTTGAAAAGAAAAGTTTGTTTAAAATTTAGATTTTTTTTTTATTAGTTTAAAGTAACTGGCATCTGAATATTTAAAAGTAACGGATATTCACATAACCAGTCAGTCGGCTCCACACGTCGGAAAACTGCGTGCGGCTTCGTGAGCTTCCGTAAAAGCTCGGCATAGTTCGGCTGAGCCGTCTTTCAGCGCGGCGTCGCCGTTTGAAAAGAGAACTGAATTTATGTATTTTTCATGTAAATATTTCAGGAAATATTGTTTAAATTTCCCGAAAAATGAAATATTATAAAAACATTTCTTTATGGAAAAAAAATACGTAAAAAAATTTACCGAAGAAAGTGAAAAGTGTATCAACATATTTTATTTTTCGTACTATTTTTTTTAATATCTTTAAGCTTGAAATTAATTAAATATAATTGACATTTTTACAATACAATTCGAGAAAAAATACATTTTTATAATTGTACGAAACGAAATACAGAATTACTTCCGTTTACGCGAGGAATAGGTTCCAGGGAAATTAGTGCGTAATGAAAACCGCATAAAAATCGTAATTTAATGATATTTAAGTCTCACCGTGGTGGCTAGTCACCTTTACAGAATGGATATTGTGGAGAATCCCGGCTGCGAGTGTGGTCTAGATGATAAAACTATGGACCATATATTTTTCGGTTGTCTTTTGCGAGATAGATTTGATTTATTAAAAGCCATATCTTTGCCACGTCCAATAAATGTTGCGTATCTTCTTTCTTCGTGGAATTTTTCCATTTATAGATCGATTGTTAAATTTTTTAAGCTTAATCAGTTGAAACTTTGAAATATCTAGAATCGTATTTATTTTAATTGGTTTTATTACAATATATTGGTTAATATCATAGTATATATAGGCCAAAACCCATACGACGGCTGTCGCCAAACAAAGAATACGAGAATTGAATTTTGAATACAAAGAGCGAGAGAGGAATAGTTGGATTCTCTCCGAAAGTAATTCAAAATTTGAATCTCGGTGGGTCCGCGATACTGAACGAATTTTAAATACCTAACTAACAATTTTTGAACCGGTGTAAAAGGGGACGATGTATAAATAATACATATAAACAAATTTTACATTTATGAATATATATTTTCATAAATGTAGAATTTGTTCTACTTCCGTGAATATTTCACGGGTTGCCACTAGTAATTTCATAATGTCTTTAATTTGGTGATACGAATTATTCAAGTTTGGGTGAATTGCCTATTTAAAAAAAAGTCTAGTCTCACGGGATGACAGGATTTTGTCAGTCAAAATCATAGGCGAGAAATAAAATGATGACATGTTGTATATATTATACTATATATGGGAGTGACACATGGACGTAGAAAAAGACTGAAACACGAATAAACCGAAGCCGAAAAATACATGGGGTGACAATGCATGGTGGAAAAAGGAACACTGTGATAAGGGATGAATTTGAACTTAAGGCTTAATGCGTTGAGTTACATGAAGAAGAAAACTCTGAGATGGTTTGGACATGTAGAACAAATGAATGAAAAAAGCTTAACAAGACAAATATACTCGTATATCGCATTTGCGATATATATTTGTTATATCGCAAATGCGATATATATTATATATACCATACCTTCTTTTAACATTTGTTAAAAGAAGGTATGGTAGTGGAAGCCTGAGCAAAGGATGATTATATCAAGTGAATGATATTTTGAAAGAAGGAAATTTAAATAGTCTGAGAAGTCGTAGGAGTTGTATGGATAGAGAAAAAGTGAAGGATCTGTTTCGAGATATGAAAATCAGTCACCCTGTCCTCTTTGCCTTCCCCGACAGGGTTACTGTGTGATGGTATATGTATGTATATTAAATTTGGTATTAAAATACTATTGTGGACTTTAATTTTAGCAGATTTTAATGCTGTCCGGTTCGAGTATATATACATGTTTTAGTGCTCCATTGACTTTGTTTCCTATCGAGAAATACTGTTCAATTTTTCTCTTACTTTTCCATAATTATTCCAGGGAGTTGTCAGTAGCAAATTATAAAAAAATATCGATTAGAAGCCAAATTATTATTTAAGTGATTTATTAATTTATTAAACATTTGATTTTTTAACGATTGTCAGATAGTGAACCATTGTCAGATAGTTAACCTTATTGTCAGATAGTAACCATTATCAGATAGTAGATAATTGTCAGATAGTAAAACATTCCAACCAACAAGATTAAGGTAAATGAAGAAAATTTCATGGTAGCAAAAAATATTACATATTTTCTGTCATTTTACTCCATAACAAGCTGCTAGACTTATAATCACGTGGCAATATCTTCAAACCAACCAGACCAACCTTCAAACCAACCTTCAAACCAACCTTCAAACAAACCAAAAAGTGTAGTAAGTTACAATACAAGTCAATTAAAAATTAAATTAATTTGTACAATATTCATGAACGATATTATTAAGATCAATAAAAATGACAAATCATCAATCAAAGGAAAAGGAAGGTATGGCGGAGAGAAAAGGGAGATCGGAAATGAAACACGCAATATTACCGAATTGAAATCGAGAGATTTTTCAATTAAGTTTGAAACTAGCCAATGACGGAGCGAGTATCTTAATAATTAATAACTTGTTTCAGAGTCATACTGCATGCATAGTAAAAAAAAGAGGTGAACTGGGAAAGGTTTCGTATGGTTTTCTAACAAATCCGAAGATATAATTTTGGCATATTGAAGAGATAATATTGTCATTGGTTCCAGAAACAAAGTTTTGAAGTGAAGAACGACTGGAATAGGCACTGAACTCGCAACACGTTATTGCACGTGCTGGAAAACTTCTACACGTGAAAAAGCTACAAATATACGCACACGTACTTGGCGCGCAATATTGCTACCAAATGAAGTCTTTTGACAGACTGGGGACGTAATTTTTGTTTTTATTTTTTTAAGAACCATTGGGAATCGAATCCGAAGCCCCCGCGTGGAAGTCAAGTGTCTTACCAACAAGGCTACGGAGATTGCTTTCAAACATAGTAAACCGAGGTAAAATGAATTCGCATAAATGCCACCCGCGTAAATGGAAGAATTGCTACATTTGCATTGGGCTGTGTAAGATTAATATATTATTATTTAGTTTCATTCATTTTAGATTTTAGCGTTTATAAAAATATTAATAAGATTTACCCGTGTTTTGCATGATTTTCGAGTTCTTCATAACGGTTTTGAACTTTTATAAAACAGTGCATGCATATAAATCATTTACCGGGTTAACTACTTTCTACTCTTGTGAACACATTTAAAAGCAATTTTTCAAATAAGAGACCGCATGAGGCACATCAATACCCGCCTGACACATCAACTGACAGCTGAATGTAAAAAAAAAGTAAAAATCTTCACTCTCGAATAACATTTATTAAACATTACATCAGAACGTGAATAAATATAAACTATTTCAATTTTGTTATAAATAATTACAGCGCAAGCCTTATTTCATTTACAAATGTTAAAATAATACGAAATTCAATTATTTTCTATCTAAATTATTATTGACAATATCGTGAATTTTGGGCTCCATCTGTGTTGGGATTTTCGAGACTTTTCATCCCGTTTTTAGATCTTGGTAATTATTATTATAATGAGATTTTCATGTTCGATCTTATTTCATGATTGATGCTACTCAAAGACCTTGTTAGTCAATCAATGACAATATATGTCATATTAAACAAGGTCTTCGTTTATGTATATACCCGTATACACGATTAAATTACACCATTTATGGCTGATTTACATACTCATCAAACTATTATATTTAAAGGTTTTTGTTTTGTTTATTAATAAAGACTTCCGTGGTCTGATTATTAAGATGATTGACTTTCAGTCAGGGGTTTCAAGTCCGATTTCTGATGGTACCCATAAAAAAAATGTCCTAGATTAAATAATTCGTCAGTTAGATATACTCGTAAGTATCGAGTACGTATACAAGAATTGTTGTTTCTTCACGTGAGGTAGCAATGACAAACTGCGAGTTCTATGTCTTCTCCAGTGGTGTTAAACCTGAAGGCTTCAAATACTTATTGGCATAAACAATATTTTTTCCCGACCACGTTCTTCAATATGTATACATCACGAATTCGGATGAGTTGAAAGGTACTAATTTTTACGCGATTTTAAGTTCTTCACGTGTATTTCCACTACTTCAATGATTTTGGTTGCTGAGTCGTTATAAACAATTTTTACGCGATTTTAAGTTTTTCACGTGTATTTCCACTACTTCAATGATTTTGGTTGCTGAGTCGTTATAAACAATTTTAAATACATGAAATGATTTCTATATTTAATTTCAGTATAAAAAAAACAATCACAATCATATATGCTAGTGCTCTAAATGTTTATTGTATTGTGTTTTACAGTGCGACAATCTCTTTCAACCAACTAGACAGATGTCAAAGAATGTTTTAGAGGAAATAAACTGGAATCATTTTTTAAATAATATATATTGTATGCAACTGAAATCAAATCGGCGGCCCCTGGATTAAAGACAAAAGTCTTACTAAATAAAGCACTGAGGTCGTTTTTACGAGAGAAGACATTCCGTAAAACATTTTTGATATTCATTGGGCATTAACTTATTTATTTTTAGCATTATTACATTGAATTAAAATAAAATTAGGACGTTGAAATATTCTAAGAAATGTAATTTTTTCAAGTTCCATGAAAATGTTTCTTTCCATTAATATAAATTTGTTTCTCAATTGTTTGGCTAAAACACCATTAAAAACGAAATTTTAAATTGATATATCACTATTTTGTAATACATGTTACTTCAAGAGTACTCTATGTTAGCCCGTAAATGTCAGAATAGCAATAAATTCTGATAAACAAAGGTCAAAAGTAAATCTATATCAAACGCGGAACTTCAATTTATTTTTCTCTATAAAAATTTATAAAATATAAAATCAACTGTATCTCAGACTGCAGAAAGCTTATTTAAGGTGAATCAATCAAGACATACAATTTAATCGTTCCTCGAATAAATTGCATGCTACCATGAGAGAAAACTATCTTTCGATAAACGAATAGGTTATCCTGTTTCTTAACGTTTTTACTATCTCAGAATTAAAACTATTATACATGTTAGACATCTTCCGACAGTCAAAGTAAAACGTCTTAATAATTAATTTGTTGAATAGCATTTTGGATTATTGTCAACGATGGTGTGGGTCTTATTAGCTGTTAATATTAGCTCTAAAATAATTAATTTCCCAATTCCATATTTGCTAGCAAGCCTCAGGGTTTTGTTCAAATTAAATATTATAACGACGAACACTACCTCTTAAATGGTGTTCAACAGAATTGAACACCAGGTGTCTGCAATTCAGAGCAGAGTGGTCTAATTAATTCGTGCGGTGGAGACTGCAAACTTAGACTTGCAATACGCTCCAGTTTACTTAACTACTTTCGGTTAGTTCCAAGTTACGATCCAAATTCTTACTCCAGTAAAATTTACTTCATAATTAGATCTAATACATAACATATATACGTGTATACACATAAAAGGTTCAACCCCTTTTTTTCATAATCAACCCTCACAATTTTTTTCCTGTCAACGCAGTAGGCAGAGAAGAAAAGATTTTGGATCGCGACAATTTTTTTCAAAGAGATCAAGTTAGGTTTTCACTTGAGGTTTGTTTAACTCCTGTTTGGTCGGTTGAAAGTAATAACATTATATATTCACCTCTTCCATATCTATAGTACCACTCTTCGATTTTTCTGACTTTTAACACTCTCTTCTTTCAAAATAAATTTTACTTGATCCAAACATACTTACTTCCCTTGATCTTTTCTACCACGCCTTCGATGTACATTTGCATTGTCAACATAATCAGATGTTGTTGGACGTCGCATTCGAGGATCCCCTCACCATTTCAACAGAATTATAATATTGCTCTCCGTCTGTCATGAAACTTCTTGTGAGAGAACAGTCCGTTTCCTCAAGAATGTAGTCTGTTGAATATGTCACGTTTGAATTTTCTTAGCCTTGCAGACACGTTCGCGCAAATTATCGGTTTTTATGTAGTTGCGCTATCTCCTGTTTGCAACAGAATCATCAGCAAAAGAACAAATATCTTCGACTTTTTAGCCTTTTCCCTCATTCGAGGGAGAGCAGAATGGTTTCTAAATAAAAGTGATCGGTCATCTACATCACTGTCAAAACCCAGCATCGTACCCAGGTACCGCAGAAAAACGCCCATCATACACATAGTGCTCAACATGCGAGGTGTCAACTGGAGGCTTCCAGCCTGTTAGGCCTGTAAAATTATAGATTTATAATAAATTAGGTTCAAGTTGAACAATTTCTGTCGGGATGTTGTACCACGTGGTTTGGCTTATGATTCCGACGTTTCGAATGCGTTGCAATCTTCATATTTAGGGTTTGTTTGTTACAACACTACAAAATACGTTATGTAACTCATACGAAGAACAACGAATATACATATATTTGAATTTGGTTTAAATTAGTTTCTTTTTATTTTTTAAGCAAAATATAAAAAATATTTAATCGAGGAGGTTGAGATTACGTGTGGTATTAGACAAGGATGTATTATTTTGTCACCTATTATTTGAAATAAATATTTAAAGAAGCATTACATGATGATAACAAACTAAAAACTAAAAATATTAAAACCAAACATTTTCAACAGGGAGAATCACCTTTACAAAACAAAAAATTATTGTTAAGAAAACGATAATAATTATTTATGAAAATATTAGCATAATAAAGGGCTATTTATTTAGCACAATTTAGAGAACAGGCTTTCCTCAAGAGTGCTCCTATTCGGGATTCAACCCCACTGTTATTGACAAATTAAAAAAAGATTAGAAAAAAAACAAGTTGAATGGAAAGATAGGATAGGAAGATGGTAGAATTAAAACTTCCTCGCATCTTCATATATTAGAAAATGGTAAGAAAACTGTAGAAATTAACCAAGGAAAAATTAACGAATTACAACAAAAGCTTCGTAGATATTCCGATATGTGATATCAACACGTTCGACTTAAGGTTGCATGTGGTATATATTAAATGTGTTCATAAAAAATCATAAATTTTAAGACTTTCCAAAAAGCGTTGCCTTCAAGAACTTAACAAGGTGCCACTGGCCCCCCATATATCTATGGCCGAAGCCACCCCGAAGTGCTTCACTTAGTGATAAGCTAGGTGCCACGTGATTAATAGACTAGGTGACTTCAGGCTTGGCCACACCAAAGTGCTTCGCACAAATTCATTTGACATTTGGGAGCGGTTGAGTCAACAAACGATGCCACTCTCAAAACTAACCAGAAAGTTAACTTCTCTTAGAGAATTTATGTTTAAAATTTCAAGCATCTCAAATTTTAACTTGTTGGGTGCATAATGTTAATGTTATCTAGAAGTATGGAGTGGAGAGTTTCAACTTCTCTACAAAGAATTGCGAAAATACGATGAAAAGTTTTGTAGTTATTAGAGATGTAATTTTTTTATGAAAGTAAGTTTACATAGGTCTGTACCTATGAAACCGGATTTTTTTTATAGAAAATACACATTTATTGTATGAAAATGGTAAAAAATATTTTATTCAAAGTATTGTCCATCGCTAGCTACACATTTTCCCATCTCTGTGGCAATTTGTGGATGGCACGCCAAAAAAACTGTTGTTCTTTTGAGGCAAACCAATCATCGAGCCATTTTTGTAAGAAGTAAAGCGCTGCTCAGAAAGTATGTGTCCCATCGATGTCAATAAGTAGTAATCGGATGGAGACAAGTTTGTTGAGTAAGCTGCGTGTGAAAGTATTTGCCAACTAAACGCCTCAATCGTTTTCTTGACTGGTTTTGCTGTGTGCGATGGTGCATTATCATAAAGCAAAATCACTTTGTCTTGTCTCTTTTGATATTCTAATCGTTTTTCACGCAATGTTTGGTTCAAATCCATCATTTATTGACGGTTGCGTTCAGTATTAACGGTTTCGCCAGATTTTAGCAGCTCATAATAGATAACACTCTTCTGATCCTACCAAACACAGAGCATTGTCTTCCGTCCATAGCGATTTGGCCTTGCAGTCGATGTCGCTGGTTTGCTTGGAGTTACCCATGATCTTTTACGCTTAGGATTCTCGAAATATATCCATTTATCATCGCCAGTCACAATTCGATGGAGAAATGATTTTATTTTGTACCTGGCGAGCAGCATTTCGTAAGTGGTTTTTCGGTTTTCCTGCTGTCACTTTCGGTTTTCATTCAGTTCATGTGGAAACCATTTTCCCATCATCTGCATCTTTCCCATGGCTTTCAAACGTATGGAGATGGTTTTTTGTGTCACATTTAATTGATCCGCGAGTTGTTGTCGCGTTTGATCGTCATCCTCATCCAACAATGCTTGCAATTCGGTGTCTTGAAACTTTCTCGGTGGTCTTCCACGTTCTTCGTTTCTCACGTCAAAATCGCCACTTCTGAATTTTTTAAACCACTCAAAGCACTGTGATTTACCAACAACATGCTCACTGTAAGCTTCAACAAGCATTCGATGCGATTCTGCAGCAGTTTTCTTCAAATGGTAACATAAAATCAATGCTGTCCGCAAATCGTAGTTTTCAGGCACAAAAACAGACATGTCCAACGCTATGAAAACATATATGGTTGTATTAAACTTGTATTGTTGTGAGTTTAAAGTCTTTGACAAATGTAAACACAAGAAAAAGGCGCCAATGACGCGGTTTGATAGTCACTACATTGACAACTAGAGCCATCTATGAGCAAATTCTTGTTTCATAGGTACATACCAAGATTTAACTAATACTACTCAATAATTATAAATTAATCAATAATAGGGTATCTAATCCTATGGTATTTAACATATTAATTGTTTAGGCATGGCAGATTCTAGGAAACATTAAATAACAATAATGATTTTTTTCAAGAATAAAAATAAATGTTAGTAAAAGTACATAAATAAATAAACGTAAAAGTAAATATAAGTATATATAAGTACAAATAAATATAAGTAGTTACAAGTAAATATTAGTACAAATAAATATAAGTAGTTACAAGTAAATATAAGTACAAATAAATATAAGTAGTTACAAGTAAATATTAGTACAAATAAATATAAGTAGTTACAAGTAAATATAAGTACAAATAAATATAAGTAGTTACAAGTAAATATAAGTACAAATAAATATAAGTAGTTACAAGTAAATATAAGTACAAATAAATATAAGTAGTTACAAGTAAATATAAGTACAAATAAATATAAGTAGTTACAAGTAAATATAAGTGCATTTGCTCGGTGAGTTCACAAAGGATCCTTTTTATACACAGCTGCTATTAAATCTTCCTCCATCTTGTAAAATCATTTGGTGACACAATAAAATTGACCTACACGTCTATTCGCTAGGAGACGCACTAGGTGACTAATAGTCACGTAGCGTGGCGCGAAGCGTATAGTGTGAACATTGCGATAGTATGGGGTGCGTTGGTTCGCTAGGATATGTCGCCTAGCTCGCAGCGTAGCTTTAAGCACCGAGCGAGGCTTCTATCTGTGTTGCCTCGGCCTAAGGCTTTGAAGTGGACAAATAAATATTACTCTTTTAGATAACTAACAAAAAATTATAGAAAAATAAAGAATATTAGTTATGTACATGGTATATGGATTTAAGATGAACATCTTAAAATTTTATTATTAGTTGTATAACATATATGATAAAGTTTATTTTTATCAAACACTGTTTATTCCACTTTTTTGTGACGGTATAACTCTACCAGTTTCAAGGCTTTCACCTCATCTTCAGGGGAGCACAAACAAGACTTGTTTGCGCTCCCCAAGAAGTCTTGTTTCCGCTCCCCTGAAGATGAGGTGAAAACCTCGAAACCGGTAGGGTTATACCGTCACAAAAAAGTGGAATAAACAGCGTTTGATAAAAATAAATTACAATGTTTTTAAACCTCCACAACGTTAATGCCTTAACTATAAACAACACATATGATAAAGCTATTTTGTTATAATTCTTATCTGTCAATAATAATGGAGGTCCAAATGTCGAGGTAGAAGAGTCTGCTCTCAATATTGTCCTTTCATAATTATCAAGATTCACAAGTTGCACTTTGTTGGTGACATGATGAAATACAAAAGGTGCATTATCACCCAATTGATCATTCAGGGAAAAATAAATGGCTAATGACGCAAAGGAAGACGTCACATATATTGACTTAAGTGCTTGATGGAATGGTTCGTGTGCAGTTGTAGTTAAAAAAATATATTCTCAGTTGTTTCTGACAGCAGTAAACAAGATGACGATTGCTACAATGGAGGGGTAAGCCTACGATAGGAGGCGTCATCTATAGAAAAAGGAAAAAATAAAACTGAACCAAAATATTTTTTATTCGCTGTAACTTGATCTATAATTCTTACGTTAGATCTTTGTGACATACATTCGCATTGTCAATAATTGGTAAAAGTAATAACTGAATAAGTGAGGCTTTGATTTAAGTGGGCTGATATCTTTGCAACACGTAAAAGGTGTGAAGGCTTAGGAAGTCTACGACTTCCCTAATTTTATCTATCTTCAAAACTTTAGTTATATCATAACGACTAAGTATCAGTTAGTTAGAGTGCAATCAAAATACTTACGTAATGAACATCGTAACAACTAGCGCGGGGTTATGAATCAAAGTTCAGGCAAAGTTTGAGAAAGTTTGATTAATCAGGGAATGGAGCAAGGCAGTAATTGGAGGCAAACAGTGACATAATTTCATTAGCGCCATACAAACACCTCTCGCGTTGATTCTCGTGTACTTGGATTATTCGTGATATCACTGTGACAATCAGTGTTTCTCAAAGTTCTAATTGAAAAGAATATTGGGTTGTTCCGAAAGTAATTTGTTTTTTTTTTTGTTGTTGTTATATTCAAACTTTATTACTTACACCAAATGCTCATGGACGATGGTTTTATACGTTTACAGTATCTCAGAAAATGATAATCCTGTGTCGTAAATGAAGGTTTTTCTCTATCAAAGCCTTGATTTGATCGTCACCAGCGATCTTCGGCTTTCGTGAGAGGACCTCATCTTCGAGTATCGTATCACAATTACGATTTTTTTACTACATTTGATACACACGATTGTTAACTTTTAAGACGATGCCTAATTTATGCTGTACGTACAAGTCTATATTTTTTATTTGTTTTCATTTTTTTTTAAGTCAAAAAAGTATCAAGCACTAAACAAATAAATTATTTTGTTTCATCTTCAAAATGACGCCAAAAAACCGCTCAAGCAATTTTGGTAAACAATGGTCGAAAAAAGTACTCAACTATTCATAGTCGTTGCTGGGCTTCGTAGTCAAGCATTCCCTCGCCATTTCATCGTCAATTCGGTTGAAAAGCAAAGCTGTGCCGTGAAGTTTTTGTGTGAGCAGTTGCACACTAACAAACTCTCCGGTCACCTCGCTGTACTGGTTCCGATGGCACACCGAAGTGAGATGATTGTAGCACACCGACAAGTTTTCTACATGCATGGTGGAGTGAAGTGTTCATATATTATGTAAACATTTTATAAGTTTGCATGCTGTTGTCAGTTGATGTGTTGGGGCTGAATTGTGGTGTTTAAAGCGGTTTGTTTTTTTTAATTGATTTTATGTGTTTATAGCCAAGCCATAGAGTTTGTTTTTTAAGCGAGTGAGCAGTTGCACACCAGCAAACTATACTGAATCCGATGATACATTGTGATGAGACGATCGAAGCACACCGACGTGTTTTTTTTTTTAGGAATAGACATGACCGAACTCATAAATATCTTGATAATCCACATGGTAATATATCCGCCAGATTGTACTATAAATAACAATAAGGTAACAAAATGCAATTCAATGTTAATATGCTGAAGTTTTGAGTGTTTCAAAGAAATTGTGTCAGTATATTTTTGTGTTGAAAGTTGTTAAATCTCATGAACGGCTACATCTTAGACTTCTTAGATTGTCATATGTGAATTCAGTGAGAATACCATATGTTGACTTTCAAAAGCAGTGAGCATAATGCAACGACTTTTATAGGCATTTATCTTGTGTGAAAAAACTGTCTCAAAAAAATATACATGCATTTCAAATTATTGAAGTCAGTATTCATCAAGCTATATCTAATATTAAAGCTACAAATTAGTTTTTTTATTCGTCGCAAATGCTCTGATTATAAATTTTCTGCTGATAGCGTGGCATCACAAACTTCACGAACCATTTTTTTTGTTATTTGGCTGCATTCTCTTTCAATGGTTGCTCACAATTTATTAACTGTTGTAGGTTTTGTGTAATTTACTTTATTCTTGATGAGTCTTCATTAACGTGTTCCTCGCGGGAAGCACAAACGCCTGTGATCTGATCTGTAGCATTCCTTTGTGTATTTTACGTAATGTTTAGTTTATCTCCTTTATTTAATGAGTCTCCTTAAGAGTAATGACTATTATTTACTATCAGAAAATTACTTGAATGTCATGTTTACTTGGTGGTGTAATCAAATATCTGTGTTTCTAAACAAAATACGCGTTTAAACTTAGAAATTAAAAAACGCCGAAATTGTGCCGCGCACAGGATTCGTGGAATTTGATTTTTAACGCGGTGTACAGGTTAAAAAAAGTTCATTGGCGTGAGATTTGTGGAGCACGGTGGGTATTCAGTGCTACCTTGGCACCAAATCCATTAAATTAAAATGATTAGCAAATTAAATAAAAATGTATCACATTTTGAACATTTTGAGAACCGCTGTTTAAACTGAACTATGTATAAATAATTAAATTCCTCCGTGGGCAAATTCACCCCGCAAATCCAACCTGTCGCATTCCACGACATCCTGGTATTCGCATGTCGTGTACGAACTATATCTTCCACAGTTATATTAAACTACAATTCTGTATCACTAAGTCGTTATATCAAGTTTTACTTACATCACATAATGAAATGCACTATAATTCGGAAATTCTAGGATGAGTCCTGTGACAGCTCACAAATTTGCCCCAATACAACCTTATGTAATGTATTTACCTAAATAGCTTGCTATTTATTAGAATTGAGGCTTATATTAAAGTTGATAAAATAATTAAAATTACTGAAGATCGTTACAAGGTTGTATTGGGTCAAATTTGTGAGCAGTCACAGGACTCATCCTACATTTTCTGAACTATAGTGAAACTTTAGTTCAGAAAATGTATTTCTGAACTTTATGAGAAAAAAAATATTTTTATTCAATCACCTTAACAGTCGATCGTTCGTCGCTGGGCACTCTGAACTATGCCTTTTAATTTGGATTAATTTGTCAAAGATTGTGTACCTGCTGAAGCGCAATAATTTTCACAAAATAAATCGATAGATTAGCAGCCCTTTTGAAGGGTTTTCAGCAGCCCTTTTGAAGGGTCTTCCATCAAAAGGGCTGTTGAAAAGTCCTACTTGAAGTATCGTCGCTGTTTCTGGGTCTCGTAGGTGAGGATCCCATCGCAATTACAATGTCAATTTAGTTGAAAAGCAAAGCTGTACCGTGGAGTTGGATTTTTTTTTTTAAATGAACGAGTCGTTGCACACCAGCAAACTCATCGGCCACGCCGCTGTACTGGATCCGATGGCAAACCGAAGTGAGACAATCGGAGCATACCGGCATGTTTTTTTTTTCTTTTTGAAAGAATGTATATGATCAAAGTCATGGGTATTTTTATATTCCCGAATACTAGGCAGAAAAAATGTATGTGTCATTCTAGGAGAATAGTACAGCGTGGAGCTAGAATCGACGACCTTCCGAATGGAAGTCTAGTGCGTTTTCGCGCAGCCATGTACCTTTCACCTAACATATCACCCTTAAGTAAAATATAACATTTTATTGTCAAGTAATAATTAAGTTAAATTTAAACGATCAACGAAACAGAAAAAAAACTTCTTCTTCTTAAATTTTCTGTAGACTCTTAAGAGTCTGTTACTGCAGGATTGTCCTGTGATGCTGAGCTCCAGCTATCTCTCCATCGTTTCGGGGGTCTCCCTGGTGGACGCCGTCCATCCGGCACCCCATGCAGAGCTATGTATGGAATTCTTGTGGAATTCATTCTCTGTACATGTTGGTACCAGTATCGTCGACGCTGTCGTCCCCATCTGACCACATCTTGGAACTCACAGACCTCTCGAATTGTGGTGTTCCTTACACGATCACGCAAAGTCTTCCCAGCAATACCGCACAGAGTTCTCATTTCTGTAGTCCTTAGCATACTTTTTGTCCTGACAGTGTCCGCCCTCGCTTCGATGCCATATGTGAGGATAGGTCGCAGACAGGTCTTATAAATGCGTACCTTGCTATCCGTTCTCATATCTTTATTTCTCCATATGACATCTCTCAGGCAGCCCGCCACAACTACAACTTTATCTACCTGAGGCCTAACTTCTCTGGGGAGATCATGAGAGCTGAGCAGTTCACTGTCAATATATCTGAACTGGGTTGCTTGTTCAATTGGCAAAAAACAACGGTATAATTAAAATCAACTCAAGTCATATTGCACAGCATGTGATATATTGTGTGACGAAATTAGTGAAGAGGGAGAGGAAAAATAAATAAAATAGATAGATAATTTTCTTTATATGTTTTCCAATTAGCCAATTTATTGCACTTCCCAGCTGAGGGATGAGAGACAAAAAAAAACACAAAAAAAATAGTTTTTCATTTTTTTTTAATTGTTCAATTTGATCACAAAGATTGATTCAATGATATTCCCAAAATATTATCAAATTTGTGTGAAAAAAATTGGAGTGTTAATCTTTAATTTCAAGTAGATGAGAGTTTGCAATAGGTCATTGTATAATTTATTGGGTGTTAACATAAGTTGTGTCCGTTTTTTTTTTCAAATGAAGAGAACAAGAGGACACAACAACAAAAAATACAACAAATTAATCAATAATGTATTCTCCTTCATTATTTTACGCGTTTATTTTAGTTTATTACTTTACTAGTGGTTTGAAAGGGATCTTCATGAATAATATGGTTTAAGCGGTTATTATCGAAGTCCACTGGTCGTCCGGAACGCTCTATGTCTTTCAGGTCGAAATTACCGTCATTGAAACGCAAAAACCAACAACGAGCTGTCCTTTCCTTCTACGGTGATTTCAAGGGGATCTTTATGAATAATATGGTTTAAGCGGTCCTCATCGAAGTCCACTGGTCGTCCGGAACGCTCCATATCTTTCAGGTCGAAATTACCGTCTTTGAAACGCATAAACCATCGACGAGCTGTCTTTTCGTTCATAGCATCTTCACCGTACACTTCGCAAATATTGCGAGCAGCTCTGGTAACTATATTCCCTCAATTGAACGCGAACAGAAGGAGGTATCGAAAATGCTCACTTTCGTCTACTTGGCATTCCATTTTGAAGGCTTGTAATCAAATCAAATAATATATGAACGTAAAAGCTAACACAATATCTTGTAGAGCAGAAAATTTTCTTTCGAATGACGTATAATATTTACCATTTTGTTTAACTTTTGATGCTCATTTTTAAATTTGGAAAAAAACGGACACAACTTATAGTATGTTAACACTTAATATAATCTTAAAAAAACATCAACTTATTTTTTCATATTATATATCCTCAGTAAGATACAAGCAAAAGCCTAGTTTACTGAGGACACGATAAATAAAAACCAACAAACCCAGATTCATATTAAATATGTGTCCACATTAAAATATCTGTTGATTTTTTTGTTAATTACTATATAGTATGTATTTAGAAAATTTCTTGCCATTTGCAAATAAATAAATTCCTGCAGGCTCGTGATATTAGAGTTCTGGGCATACAACGTTTTACATGTAGAGAAATAAAATTAATTTATAGATTGTCCTAGATTCTAGGACCTAAGAAATATGGACAATCTATAAATCCAAGAATGACTTCATATAAAATATTTGGTTAGGGGTCATAGGGGCGTTCTGACATAAATTGAACTTGGAACATATTGTATGGTTCTGCCTACAAAGTCAATGGCGTGAGCTTTCGGAAGATCACATAACACACAAATTCTCTCTGCACCCTTTCCAGCAACTCCGTATAAACATTATATATTGAATCCCATATCTGAGATGCAAATTCTAAGTGGCTACGAACATTCTCGTAACAATGAGTTCTGAATGAAAAGAGATTTAGAAAAACTTTACAGGACCCGATAATAAACCCTAGCAAACTATTTCCCTCGTTCATTATTTTTTCAATGTGAGACCTATTAACAGTTTTGAATCCCAAATAACTCCTAGTTGAATGAATTAATCATTCGTTCTACATGCCTAAATCATTCGTTCTACATGCCTAAATCATTCGTTCTACATGCCTAAATCATTCGTTCTACATGCTTAAATCATTCGTTCTACATGCCTGAATCATTTTGAATGCTATTTTCATTTTACTGTATGCATCAGCCTTAAGTGCACTTAATTTTATATTCTGTCATAAATTGTCATATCATGTATTTTTCTCAGTGCACGCATTTATACGGCATTTATTCGACTATTTTCAGCATTTTTCCACGTCCACGATTCACTCCAGTACACCAAAGTCATCAAAACCTGCTACGATAAACCACAATACTGTTGTGGTTTATCTTGTTCAAGTTTATATATTTTAGTGTCTGATTAAATTGTTTTTTTTATCGCTTAGAAAATGGAAGATTCTTCGTAAATCTTCCATTTTCTAAGAAAATCGTACCTCAAGTTACAAGGCTACCATATTATAGAATATTCCATGATCGGCGGAAAGACGACAAACCATGTACCCAATTTATTTGTTCAAAAGCAGTTTTAACTTCAATTCAAAATTTCCTTTGACTTGTTGAAATAAGTTTTATGGAAGGGAACCTAAAAACATATGGATATGTGCTATTGAAGCTAACCTCTTAATGTAATATTTACGGGCACGTAAAACGTGAAGGAAACCTACTCATCTGCGCTCATCTCATAACATCCCTCCGGTCGAGATACACCCCAGCAATATAGGGCGAGCCCGGCTGCGAGGATATCATATGTTTTCAGTCCACACCCATGTCCATGTAGATTAAGAAAAAATACAGGAGACACTCGATTATCCGGGATGGCATGGAAAAAATTGAACCAGATAATCTCCGCAAAAAAAATATCGGAAAAAAATAAAAACAGATACTGAAAATTATCCATAATACTTTGTGTATTAAGGATAATTTTCTGGTTTTAATTTTCGACCTCTGTGGCTTAGTTGGTAATACACCTGTCTCCCAACCCAGAAGTTGTGTGTTCAAATCTCGCTGGAACCCAGATTAAAAAAAATCTAGTTTTGTTGGAAGAGATTGCCACATGGCAATACACACACCAGGTTATATTGTATACAGCGAAAGGGTAAAACAATACAACACAATACATTTGATACAAAGAACCGCGAAAATCTCAATAACACATTTGTATATACAAGAATGTTACGAAGAAAAAAAATCTCATTTATATAGATGTATGATGTAAAATTAGGAATTTGCAATAACCTAATAAAAGCGGTGCAGCCGGTGAGTTTGCTGGTATGCAACGGCTTACTAACTTAAAAAAAACTTCTTGGCACAGCTTTGCTTTCCAATTGAATTGACGTTGGAATGACAAAGGAACCCTCAACTAAGAGGCCCAGCAACGAACGTACGATCGCTTAACCCTCATAGTCCGGCTGGCTACATATGAAGTCGAAGAAAATCGGGACAAAATACCGGCTGGCTACATATGCAGTTCACACATATTCTCTGTATAAAACGTTTATTATAAACAGAAAAAAAATGGTTTCATTTTTTATGTTAAACCTTAAACTGCAAAAATTACACGAATAGTGTTTAAAAAAAGCGTGGTAATTAGGGGATTATCTATTATCCACGGATGTAGTTATGTGTTTGGAATCTATCCCTCGCTGATAACAGAGGACTACTGTATGTCTTATGTTCGAAACACAAAAATCTTTGAAAAGTTGCTAACATGGAGTGTCACATTAGAGTTCGATAGAAAATATTGATGAAAAATGAAAATTTTGAAAAATTGCCAAAATTTACAAGATTGTTTATTATTAAAATCTTAGTTCGGGTAGGTTTCCACTTCGCTTAACTCACATAGCACACGGTTTCAAAAGGTATAGGAACATAAATTCAGTCGTACTATCATATCGGATGGTCCGTTCGGTTCATTTTACTATGAACGGATTTATTCCGGTCAGTACCGTAATCCTGCAGCTCTGCACGGGGATTAAATATGGTCACTGCACGCGAACATAAGCCTTGGTGGCGATTATTGGACTTCCAATTTAGTAGGTACATTGAATAAAGAAAAGGAATTTTTATATCGGGTTTTTAAATCTAAAAAGATTTATTTCCATTTTTACAAATGGTTGGAAAAAATTCAAGGAAAAATATACATAATTGAAATACTATTTTGTAAAGAAATGTTTCACAATATATAAAAAATATACAAAACCCTCCCGATGAAAACAATCGAAGATTTCAAGGAAGGTATCATACACATACTTACCATCACGCCATTCCCTTGTCGGGGTAGACATGGAGGACAGAGCTCCAGACTTTCTTATTTCGACACATCCTTTGCCTTTTCCATATCCATATACGTTTTCATACATGTTTTACGATTTCTAGAATCTTTTTTCAGAACATAAATAAATATAGGTTTATTAATAGTATATACATGTACGAAAACATTTCGAAATCGCACTTATATATAAAGATAAATAGCAGAAAATACTTTAAGAGAGAAGCTATCAAAAAGGTCTGCGCTCATCTTATAACATCCCCCGGTCGAGATACACCCCAGCAATATAGGGCGAGTTCGGCTACGAGGATATCATATATTTTCAGCCCACACCCATGTCCATGTAGATTAAGAAAAAAATTAATCATTCACTTAAACCAACCATCCTTTCCTTGGTTTTTTTATCTACTATTTCTTCCACTCACATTAGCTCTTTATATCTGTTTTGTTAGTCTTTCTTTATTATTAATTCGTTCCACATGTCCAAACAATCTCAGCGTGTTCTTCTTCATCTTACTTAACACATCAGCCTTAAGTTCACATTCATCCCTAATCACTTCATTTCATATTCTATTATACATTGTCCCCCCATGTTGTCACCCCATGAAGTTTAGATCAATAACGGGAGTTCTATGTGATCCGAAAATGCCAGTAAAGTTAAAAGGAAAAGTATACCAAACGATTGTCAGACCCGCACTTCTCTATGACTCCGAATGCTGGACGATGTATAACTCTTACTCCAGGCAACTAGAAACTGCTGAAATGCGCATGCTAAGATGGTCAGCTGGTGTGTTCCTAAGAGACAACATAAAAAGTTCACGCATTCGTGGAGGCCTGAGTGTTACAGACATCAACAGCAAGGTGGAGGAGAGGCGATTGAGATGGTATGGGCACGTTGGACGCAGAGCACCCGATCACATTGTGAACCAGGCAATCTTCCTCGAATAACAACCAGAGGAAGGCCAAAGAATTCATGGGTGGTGCAAAAAGATAACCTGATGCAGAGGCACGGCCTGGGAGACGTAGTCCAGGACAGAAGAGCATACAACCTGAGGACGAGGAGAGCTGACCTCAACAGTCTTCGCAGACAGTGAGTTGAGATGGAGCCAGGGAGAAGATTGTCACCCCATGTATTCTTCTCAATGCATGCATTTCATCAGTATTTATTCGGCTGCAATAAAGAAGGTATCGATGACAAATATAGAATATCCCGATAAACCGAAACTCATCTCTCGATATAACTTGTTTTACCGGGTTTAGTGTAATTTTGCAATCAGGATAAACTACGGTGTACCAGACGCAATTAATCTTCATGCTTGTATACTTTGCCCTATACCAACTACAAATCTATAGATCATCCGTCTGCAACTATTGGATGACGTGCTTTTTTTAAATACTTTAAGGTGAATATTGATTTATTGACTCCATACTGCACATTTAGTGTAACTTTTTTTTTATTTAGTGACAATAAATCACTCCAAGGGTGCCTACGTTTCAATGTCATGTATATTTCAATGATGTCTTTTTTTTATGTGGCTATCTTCTCCAGCCAACCACAAAGATGTTTATGAGGCCTTAAATGAAAATCCGGCTGAGTTCCAGCGAGAATCGTACCCGCACTCGCATCCCCGGGGTCAAAATATATGCATCTTACCAAATAGGCCACGGAGGTCTTCAAAAAAAGCAATGTATAATCCTTTTTAAAATTAGACAACTAGACTCCAACAGGAATCAAACCGGAACCTCTAAGTTGGGATACAGACATCTTAACAACTTAAGGTTACGAAAGACTGTATTGTTTTATGCTTTTCTTTTGTAGATTCTATTTTTTCTTTTGTGGAATTTATTTAGTCAGTGTGGGGGTAAGTTATGACAGAATACGGAATAAAGAGATAAGGGATGAATAAACAGCAATCTGAAATGGTTAAGGCATATGAAATGAATCATTGAAGAAATACTTACGAAACAAATACATAGTGCAAATGTTAAGAGAAGACAGTAGATGAAGATCAAGGAATGTAAGGTTGGATCAAGGGAATGATATTTTGAAAGAGTGAAACGTAGAAAATCAGAAAAATAGTAGGAGTTTTATGATAAAGTGTATGGATGTGAAAGAGGAATATGGAATGAATGAAGGAAGACTTACGAAAAAAATAAAGGGTCTTTTAAATTGAGCGGTTTTTTTTATTCAATATTTTTTAATTCTTGAATAAAACATATAATTTGCTTTGATTTCAAAAACTTTTTATTTGTCATTGAAGTATAATGTATGACATTTGAACACAAAAAACAATATTCGCCAAATGTTCACCTCTTGCAGCTCCACAGATGTCCACTCTTTTGTCAAAATTTTCAATGACGTTTTGGCATAATTGCGGTTCTAACTCACCAATAACGCGAATAATTTCGTCCTACAGCTCAGGAATTGATTGGGGGTCATTCTGATAGACCTAGTTTTTCACGTAGCCTCAGAGAAAATAGTCCAACGGTGGCAGATCGCATGATCTTGGTGGGTAGTTAACATCACCGTTTCTGGAGAGAGAATAAAATACATAAATTAATTCAACAATTTGATCGCGTTGTTGTATTGTATACAACTCCATTTTTATAAATGTCATACATTACACTTTTCAAATGTCACAAGACCCAGGCAAGTTCACGACGCCATCTGTGTTTTATCCAAGAATTTAAAAAAACCACCCAATTTGAAAGACCCTTTATATAGTGCAGATGTGAGAGGAAAACGCAGTAGAGAAAGACCAAGGAAAGTAAGGTTGGGTCTAGGTTCGATCATATTTTATAAGAAGGAAACGTTAAATGTCAGATAATTAGTAGGAGTTTCATGACAAAATGTATGGATGTGAAAGAGACAAAAGGATGTGTGTCGAGATAGGAATTTCTGCTAATCTATTCTATATGTCTACCCCGACAGGGAAATAGTGTGTTGGTATGTACGTATTAATTATATTTTAAAATTTTCAAATCCATCAGAAAAGGTTGCTCATCATTCCTACAGACATAGGCTTTCAGGGTGTTTTTGCAAGGCTGTATTTCAGTCTCGGGGTCGGCCAAGGGTCGGTTACTGGGCTTAGGAAGTTGTCCGTTTATTGATGATATAACTTGACCCCAAAGTTATTTCGGAACAAGACCATCACGCCTACGTCGGCCAGGCCGTAGATTAATAACGGGAGATGTGTTAGTTCTTCTTGTAATAGATTATTGAAAATCGTCGGTTAAGACCTGAGCTTATGAAGTAAGGATAGTTGAGGGAGAAATTGACCAGCCATTAAGTGGGGTTTGGTCGTTATTTATCATAAGCTCTCGTGAGCTAACTCGTAATCAGAGTGGCACCCTTATTTTTTTTATTTTATGAATACCGTCGGGAATCGAAATCAAATATGTGAATAATATTTCAATATCTTAAAGAGCTCTTATAAATAGATGACGTCAGTAGCCCTTTAAGAAGCGACTGAAAAAACTCTTAATTTCTATTCAGTAAAATTACGTGTTTCATTCCTGATTTTTCTTTTCCTTTTCTTTTCACCATCCCATCCTTTCCTTCTGATTAATGATATCTCACTTTATATGAAAAATAATGTTCGGGTGATTTTCCGTCTTTGTGGGGTTCGTGGGCATGTGCTCACGTATATATTTATGAATTTTGTGGAGATGGATAGTCATTTGAATGATTTATGCGACCACGTAACTTGCTTCATTTACTTTTGTCTGGTTGGTTGGAAGAGATTGCCGCCTGGCAATAAGTCCACCAGATTGTATTTGCAATAAAAGTGTTAAATAATAATAATAATAAAAGCCCAGTTGGTAAGACGCTTGTATTTTGATCCGGGGGTCACAAGTTCAAAAGACGTTTGGTACCCAATTTTTGTAAAGAAGTGTTTCAGTCTAGTTTTCACTTAAGACTTTTTTTTATCATATTAGTTGCGAGAGATTGCCACATGACAAGCAGCCCTTGTTTTACTTTATACTAAGTGTATCGCCGAAAATTTTCAGCATCTTTCCGATCATGGACTTGCACTGAGCTCAGACAGAGATTGTTTATTGGCCTTTCCAGTTCGCCGCTCTTCTTTTTTTACGTCGTACTTTACTGTCCATGAAGTTAGACTCTGAAACCAGTTACAAACCAATGTTAGACTCGCTCTGTCCTTGGCATGCTCTAAGAAGCGACTGAAAAACTCTTAATTTCTAGTCAGTAATATGACGTGTTTCATTCCTGATTTTTTCTTTCCTCTCCACCACCCTTTCCTTTTCCTTTGATTGATGATATCTCACTTTGTATGAAAGGGAATGTTCGGGTGATTGTCCGTCTTTGTGGGGTTTGTAAGCATATGCTCACGTATGTGCTCATGGATTTCGTAGTGTTTCATTCCTGATTTTTTTTCCTTTCCTCTCCACCTTCCCTTTCTTATTCTTTGATTAATGATATCTCACTTTTACTTTATTATGTATACTCGTATGTACATAAATTTCATAAAGATGAATAAGTATTGGAATATGTGTTGTGACCATGTAACTGAATTTTTTTTTACTTTTTTCTGGTTGGTTTGAAGAGATTGCCACCTAGCTATAAGCCAGCAAAATTATTCAATAGCGACACATTTCGACTATCTTCCCAAAAAGCTTCAAAGCGCTTGCATCGTTGGTTTATTCATAATTAAGTAAAAATTGACAGTACCTTTTTAGTCTTGGTCGGAAAAGGAAGAATGGAGCAACGTGCCAACATTAAATTTTGTTTTATATTATGTAAGTGCCACAAAAACTTATGAAATGATTTAAAATGTTTATAGTAGTGAAGCAAAGAGTTGTAAGAACATTTTTTAGGGATTTGCAAGATTTCGTGATGGTAGAGAGAGCATTGAAGAAAATCAACGGCCTGGACCATCATTGACAGGTCAAATTAAAGAAAATGTTTGAAAAGTGGTTGAAACTCTTCAAAATGATCATTGTGCGTCTACTTGGCTCATCGAGGAGCTCACTGGAATTCCTAAATCTACTGTCCAGCTCATTTTAACGAAAAATTGAGCAAACGACAGATCTATTCTCGCTTTGCACCACACATACTGACTTACGATTAAAAATTTTGCAGAGTGGAGCACTGCAGAAACATGAAAAGAGCGGCTGATATAGATTGAAACTTAAATTCAAGCATTATAACAGGGGATGAAACATGGTGATTTCAGTATAAGCTACTAACAAAACACCAGAGCTCGGAATGGAAAGGTCCACAATCGTTCGAAACCGAAAAAAAAAGTGCGCATGCAGAAAAGACGAGTCAAGACTCTGCTCACCATTTTATTTGTTTCCAAAGGAATTTATGTACAAGAAATTCACGTTTAAAGGTCAAATGATAAACGCCGATGTGTATTTTGGTGTTTTGAATCGTTTATGGGCTAGGATTCCTCGAGTTTGACACTAGGTGGAAAAAGTGCCTGCACAGCGCGGGGTTCGAACCAAAGACCTTCCGCACCGAAGTCCAGTGCGTTACCGCACGGCCATGCATCTCAATAGATCAAGTATTTGATATTTTGAAAGAAGGATTAAAATTATTTTAGAAGGTGTACGAATATCGAAAACGCTTTGGATATGTATCGAGATAGGAAAGTCTGGCGCTCTGTTTTATATTTGAAAGTGACACAGAAATATGTATATATGTCAAAAGAATAATCAAGCTTCACTTTATATTTCCAATATTATTGGGCTTTCTTTTTTTTATCATCAATTTCAATATTCTATAAAAAAGAACAAGATGTTTCTATTAAATAAATCAAAGACTGAACATTTTACGCCAGATCTTATCTCTCAATCTTCAAAGGACACGGTTCCGTTTCAGTGAGCACTGCAAATCTTCCATTCATCGGAGATTTTCACAGCGTAATAATTTACCTATTAATTGCAGAAGCCGCCGTCCGGATATTTGCAATTAAATCTACAAGCAGACGGTTAAGTGAAATGCGAAGCATCCCTGAAACGGTCCAGGCTGCAAGAGCCGAAAATATATCTGTATTGATCTCTTGCAAGCTCTACCCTCTTCTCTCGTATCTCTAAACGACTACAACGGATTGAAAATGTATTTATTTACCCTTAGATGGTAAGGAATTGAATAAATGGGTAAAAAATGTATAGTTGATTACAGTTTTATGTTACTATCCTTTTTTTAACTAAATCGTTCCTCTTTTTGTGACTCAACATTTCAATTTGTTATAAGGGTTTAGCATTTATGTTATGGGAAAAAACAAAATTTATAATCAAGACGTCACATTTCTGAGTGTACTTTATCTTTCATCCATTGTTTATACAAGGGGTGTAAATTAAAACATTTACAAAGCTTTTTCCGCAGGTTTTTTTTAAGAAAATAACTGTATTTCATATTTCTCGTATACAATAATAAATTGACGTGTCATGTATCGCAATTTAGAAAACAGAGTTTTTTCAAGGAGGCTTTAAATCGAGAATCTAACCTTATCTTATTGAACGAATAAAAATATTACAAGACAATAAATAGTTAAAATAATAAATGTGTTATTTAAGTAACGCCATTTAAAGAGCAAACAGACTCAGGGCTCGCAACCACTATTATTGACAGAGTAAAACTATTAAAAAATAAATAAATATAAGTTAAGCGTAAAAATAGGAAGGTTGTAGCTGCAGCCATTAGATAAGATACTTTCCCGCATCTATTTGTTTGAAAATCGTAAAAAAAGTTATAACACAATCGTAGAAAACTAACGAATGAAAAACGTTCTCAATTATTTTATTTGAAAACTTCCATGGCCTAGTTGATACGATTTTTGCCTTCCATTCGGGGGTTTCGGGTTTGAAACCCGATGCTACCCGTAAAAAGGATTTTAGTATATTATATTATATATTTATTTATATGATATATGACAAGAAATTTTATTAACGCATTTGTGAAAAAGCAACAGATAATTTAATGTGGACATACAATTGTAATGGATCTGGATTTGTTGCCTTTCATTTGTCGTGTCCCCAGTAAACTAGGATTTTATTAACGCATTTGTGAAAAAGCAACAGATAATTTAATGTGGACATACAATTGTAATGGATCTGGATTTGTTGCCTTTCATTTGTCGTGTCCCCAGTAAACTAGGATTTTATTAACGCATTTGTGAAAAAGCAACAGATAATTTAATGTGGATATACAATTGTAATGGATCTGGATTTGTTGCCTTTCATTTGTCGTGTCCCCAGTAAACTAGGATTTTATTAACGCATTTGTGAAAAAGCAACAGATAATTTAATGTGGACATACAATTGTAATGGATCTGGATTTGTTGCCTTTCATTTGTCGTGTCCCCAGTAAACTAGGATTTTATTAACGCATTTGTGAAAAAGCAACAGATAATTTAATGTGGACATACAATTGTAATGGATCTGGATTTGTTGCCTTTCATTTGTCGTGTCCCCAGTAAACTAGGATTTTATTAACGCATTTGTGAAAAAGCAACAGATAATTTAATGTGGACATACAATTGTAATGGATCTGGATTTGTTGCCTTTCATTTGTCGTGTCCCCAGTAAACTAGGATTTTATTAACGCATTTGTGAAAAAGCAACAGATAATTTAATGTGGACATACAATTGTAATGGATCTGGATTTGTTGCCTTTCATTTGTCGTGTCCCCAGTAAACTAGGATTTTATTAACGCATTTGTGAAAAAGCAACAGATAATTTAATGTGGACATATAATTGTAATGGATCTGGATTTGTTGCCTTTCATTTGTCGTGTCCCCAGGTAACTAGGATTTTGCCTGTATCTTTTGCCTGAGGACATATAACATGAAAAAATAAATAGATATTCCTTTCCAATTTTTTTATTATACAATACCCCGTTGCATACTCTCATCAACTCGATAAACAGTGACACTCAATTACATATGTTTATATCACGCGAATCAAATCCATCACACTTCATCACTCCAGACAGACCAAAAACTTCAACCCATACTGTGTCGCACATAATCACCAAAAACACGACACACTCAAGAGTTCACACAAACCTATTATTATTATTATTATTATTATTTACACATGACAAGAAATATACACAATTTGAGAAAAAACAACAGGTAATTTGATTTGGACATATAATTTTAATGGATCTGGGTTTGTTGCCTTTCATTTGTCGTATCCCCAGTAAACTAGGCTTTTGCCTGTATCTCACTGAGGATATTTAGCATGAAAAAATAAATCGATACTTCTTTCCGATTTTTGATAACACAAAAAACCCCGTTGCACGCTCTCATCAACCTGACAAACAGTGACACTCAACTACAACTGGAAACATCTTGCGAAACTCAACTCCTCACACATTATCACTCCAGAAAGACCAAAAATATTCATCCCACAATATACCGCACACAATCATAAGAATAAAAATCAAAACAAATCCAAAACAAAAAAAAAACAAAAAAAGAAAAACACACAGAAACACAAATACAAAAACAACCAAAATTAAAACAACAAGAAGAGAGCCACACTCACGAGCTCACATAAATCCTTTCCACTCGTCATTCATCCTGAAAGCCCAAGTACTCAAAATCCTGTCGCAATAACAACCACGCTCCGATCGACTGTCTAAATGGTTTTCCTACCTTTACTTTTATTGAAGTCGGCACGCCATTGTATGTTATGGGAGCCAAATAAGCATATTGCCTTTGGGCAAAAGAGGTTTTAACTCTAGGGATGGTGAACATTCCATTAGTTGCCATGCGTGTCATGTGTGTCTGCTGAGTTTGCATCTTCCCCTCCTCTCGATGGTAGTGCCAGAGAATGGATTTGAGATGTAAATTGGCTATGTTCAGGACCTGATACTCTCTGAAAAGCTCCGTCGTGGGATACCGAGCAGGAAGTTTATTGATTATTTTCACAATCAATTTTTGGGAAACCTGTAATATGTGTTTTTGGGTTAAGGTGCATCCCCCCCAAACTGATATACCGTAAGAAAGTGCTGACTGACATAAGGCGAAGTATATACTTTTAAGAATATTTTCACTGAGCACATTTCGAATTATGATTCGAAATGTGTATATGAGATAATATAATCCGATTATAATCCCAATGTATATGCTCCGGAATATGTATCCTAGTTTTCTGATTTTTGCGCTCAAAGTGTTAATATGGACCTCCCAACGAAGAAACTGGTCAACATAAACTCCAAGGCTTTTTATACTATCAACCCTTTCCAAGGAAACACAACTACAGTCAGACATGGGTGAACAAGTGTGTAGTGTTATGTATTTATTTGTAGGTGCTTGAGTTCTTGTAGATATGCTAAATGTGATGTATTTAGTTTTTTGGGAATTTAGACTCAATAAATTTGAGTCCATCCATTCTTTAACTACACGCAATTCTTCGTTAGCCTTTAAGAATACATCATCCCATGTTCGGCCTTCGAATAGAAGAACCGTGTCGTCCGCAAAAGTAATAATCTTACCCCTGAGAGAAAGATTACACAACTGATTGACATATATCAGGAACAATATAGGTCCCAGAACACTACCTTGAGGTACTCCGAATCTTACAAAAAGAGGCTCACCAAATACACTATCACCCAATTTGACTCTCTGAGTTCTATCAGACAAGTAAGAAGAGAACCAACTAGAAGAGCGCCCACATATGCCCACCTCCATCAATCTGGTAAGTAATATTCGGTGAGACACTGTATCAAAAGCCTTTGCAAGGTCCAAAAAAACTGCCAAACATGCCTTCTTATTATCCAAAGTGGTGGTAACGCTGTTTACTAGACTAAGCAAAGCAGTTTCAGTTCCCACATTCCTTTGGAAACCAAACTGATTAGGAGAGATAATGTTGTGCATATGTTACAATTAATTCTTCCTGCAAGCCCGAGTATTCAAATTCCTGTCGCAATATCAACCATGCTCCGATTGACTGCCTAATTTGTTTGCCCCTTTTGCCTTTATTGAATTCGGCCCCCATTTTTTTTTATTTTACACTTGACAAGAAATATACATAATTTGTGAAAAAACAACAGACAATTTAATTTGGACACACAATTTGAATGGATCTGGGTTTGTTGCTTTTCATTTGTCGTGTCCCCAGTAAACTAGGCTTTTGCCTGTATCTCACTGAGGACATAGTACATCCTGTCATGGGAGCCAAATAGGCACATTGCCTTTCGGCAAAAGATGTTCTAACTCTAGGGATGGTGAACATTTGATCAGTTGTCATGCGTGTCAAGTGTCTATGCTGAGTTTGCATTTTCTTTTTTTCTTGGTGATAGTGCCAGAGAATGAACTTGAAATGAAAGTTGGCTACGTTTAGGACCCGACACTCCCTGAAAAACTCCGCTGTAGCATACCAGGCAGGATGTTTATAATTGTTTGGGAAATGCATAGAAAAATACTTCACCATGTAGCAATATTTACACTCGATAGACTTGTGCAAACATTTTTTCCACTTCACATGCAGAAATATTACCAACACCGTGCCTACTCCAGTGATACTACGCCGGAGAGCCCGATTTATGATGCTGAGGAAATGTCTCCCGGCTACATTTTTCTATAGTATATATTCAAATTACCAATTCAATAATGTTGAATTAAATTAAGTGATAAATCGTTTTATGTAACCATCTTTTTGAGATAAAGCTTTAAATATTACGTGTTTCTTGGTAAGAAAAATCGTACGTGCATGGATGTACCACAGATGAAATATGTTTGTTTAGATAGAAAAGTCTAGCGCTCTGTCTTCTTTGCCTAACTCAACAGGAAAACAACGTGATGTTATGTAGGTTTGTTTCATGGTTTTTTTTAATATTGCCTTAACAGCAAGAGTGGATTAAAATAATCAATATTTACATGTGTACAATATGCTATCCCTTATGATCAAGTAATATTTACATGTGTACGATAGGCGGACCCTTGTGATCAAGTAATATTTACAAGTGTACGATAGGCGGACCCTTGTGATCGAGTAATATTTACATGTGTACGATAGGCGGACCCTTGTGATCGAGTAATATTTATATGTGTACGATAGGCGGACCCTTGTGATAAAGTAATATTTACATGTGTACGATAGGCGGACCCTTGTGATCAAGTAATATTTACATGTGTACGATAGGCGGACCCTTGTGATCAAGTAATATTTACGTATGTACGATGGGCTTTCCCTTGTGATCAAGTATAATTTTCAGCTATTATGTGGATGGAAAACGCATGTACGTGTTACATGTCAAATATTAGATATTATTGCGGAAACGAGACAAAGTTTAGTTGACAGGAAGAATGCTAATCGAATAGGGAAGGGCATTATGGGTACGAATTCAATATTTTTAATAGCAAAAATTCATTAGAAGCGTTAGGGAAAAGTAGCCCGGGTACGGGTAAAACATTAATTGATAACACGAACATAAGTAAAATGTGAGTTGGTCTCGGTTAATCATCAAATCTTTGCTAGTAATACGGAAAATAGTCAAACATTAGTTGTTAGCATGAAGACGAGTCTAATGTTGATTGATAGCATGAGTAAGAGTCAAATATTAGACGGCAGCGCAGAAATAAGAAAACAATGGTTAATGGCTACAATCGAATTCTGGACAAATGTGACCCTAAAAGCTAATGTTTTATGGAATAAATACAATAATAAAATCACACGATTATAGGGCTCAAAAAAGAACCAGAATTTATATTGAAAACAGGTTTTTAACGCTTTTTCAAGACAAATATCACCCAAAAAGCTTATGTTTACGAAATTTACAATTTCATAGCGCCAATACAATAATAAAATCACACGAATAAAAACCTCAAAACAAAACCGAAATTTATATTGTAAACATGTTCTAAATAAAACATGTTCTAAATAAAAAACCGCACTGAACAAAACAATAATACACAAACACATCAACTAACAGCTGAATGTGAGAACTATACAATCTTCACTTGCAAATATGATGTGTTCAATACAGCATCAGTACTTGGATGCAAATATATAATTTCAATTTAATAATTCATATTTATCATACACTCCATACAGTGCTATATAGAATTTTAGGAACTTGACAGATTTTGTCAATCACTCAACACGAAAAAATAATCTTCATGCCTTTAATGAAAATGTCAACATATCCTATCAATAGGTACTCCACCACTCTTATTTTAATTAACTGAATTATTGTTGCAAGTACCAAAAATAACGTTTATCAAAAACTGTATTGGAAATTAGCATATTACACAATTCGAAGTTTACACAACATGAATGGGCTGTCAACTGTGGCCGACATATATGCCGGTAAAGTGTCGGTTGTCAAAAATACGATAAGGAAATTGAGTGACATGGGAATCGCCGATTATATCCCTTTAGATATGTTCACTAACTGAGGGGAAATTCAAAACGGCAGAATCAAAATATCCCTTTGATGTGTTTATTACCTTTATCGCAGTTTATACAACAACGAAAAAATTCAGTCAGTTTTATTTCAGAGTAATAAAATTTTTGAAAAGATAAACATTCAAAATAGCGAGCACCATAGACAATATTTATCTGAGCGTGCGGTGAGTGTTTACCCATGAATAAATTCGTTACTAATTTAATTGCCAGCACGTAAATTGAGAAGCACCTACCCGTTTGAAAAAAGAACATTAAAAAATTATGAGGTGTTTGCTTGTATGGGCAAAACGTTTATTTGTTGACAGTAGGATTGTGATGTTTGAATGAATTACCATTCTCTGTTTTTACGTTCCAATAATTTCAACATCATATTATACAATTTCTTGCGATGGAGGAAGATTTTTAGTCCATCATATAGATTAATGGCAATGATAAATTATGTTTTTGGGTGAATTTTCACTTTTTCAATATCAAATTTCTGTTATTTTACACACATACATACCATCACACCGTATCTCTGTCGGGGTAGGCATAGATACAAAGTGGCACAATCTTCTCCCACGACATGTAAATGCTTCTTCCTCAACATCCATACATCTTTTTATACAACTCTTTCGGTTTATCTGATTCCTCTTTCTTTCTGAGTCCAAAATTTTATAGGTTTCTCAACTTAACAAAGAATGCGGATTAGAAGTAGAAAGAAGACGCTGTGTTGAAAAAAGGACCATTGAGATGTTTCGACCACGTAAAAAGAAGGAACGATGAAAGATTTAAAGAAAAATAATCTATGTTATCGAGAAATCATTTTTTTTAAATAGATAAAATGGAAAACCATTATAACAGGAGAGTATGCATAACTGGGTGTAAAAACTTGACAGAAGCGAACAATGTGTGTCAGTATATAATAAAGTGGAGACCTGTGCATGGTGGTTATACAATAATAAAAAAAAATATTCACTCGATCTAACCACACTTTCCTGTTGTCTTGATGATGAAACCCCCGTTAATATCGTGCAGTTTTACCTATAGAATGAGAAGATAAAATGAGTAGTGTATTCTGCGATAATAATCTAAAGTTGAAACTTCAACAACGGTTAGTCAAATGCTACGTTTGGTTAGTGTTCTTATATGGAGTGGAATCATGGACCCTCAAAGTTGGTAGTATGAATCGACTGGAGGCATTCGAAATGTGGATACACCGGAGAATAGTACGGACACCCTGGACGGATATGGTCAGCAACACAAGGGTTCTTCAAATAGCCAAAGTTGATAGAGATTTTCTGACTAATAAAAGATAAAATCCGGAAGGTCCTATTTGGGTCATGTACGAGTACTTAGAGGAGCAAAGTACAAATTACTGCACCTGATCATCCAAGGCAAGATAGAGGGTCGAAGAGGTGTTGGCAGGAGGCAAATCTCCTGGCTCTGCAATATACGTGATTGGACTGGTATAAGGAGCGTTGGAGATCTTTTTTCGGGCTGCCGGGGACAAAGATCCTTACTCTCAGGTGCTTATTCTCTCAGCAAGAAGAAGAAGATTACCTATATACGACTTCTGTTGCCTAGTCAGTTAGACTTTTGTCTTTCTCCCTGTGGCCTTGGGTTGGATTCCAGGTGGTATAAAAAAGACTTCAATCTGTTTTAAAACTGTTGACGAGGTTGTTGTGTTGTTATTATATTGTTACATTGCTCAGCGTATAGTTTTGCTAACTCATATGAACTATTAACTAATTATTTAGCACGTACATGCCCACTAGTTCAGGCTACTTACATTTCATTACATTCACTCAGACCTTAGTCCTCCCAGCTACAACTATAAGTGGACTAGTTAGACAACAGATGATGCTTCGGAAGGCTGTGCACAAAACGGGAATGTAGGTCTGACTTACTCTCATAAGTCCCCAGGGCAGCAATAAAAGGGTTGCTGTGGTTCTGTTGGCATTTATAAATCTTCGTTGGAGAGTTTGTGGCTACTCTTCAGCGGGAAGTCGGGACAGTTTTGTTCTAGGATGGATGTTGATAAAGATCTCGAATACCTTGTTCTGCACTAGTTGAAGCTTCATGTGATCCGTGTTACTCACATTACCCCGAACGGGTGCAGAATAGGTCAAGATGGGACTAATTTTATAGAGGAGGCGCTCATTTTTGGGTGAAAGAAAACGGTTTACGTGAAATATCGAACTAATAGCCCCGATGCCCTTTTGACATATCTGTTTATGGCATTCAAATAGGTTTTCCACGTCAGTCGAGGGTGCACAGCAGTCCACACATATGTATTCAACATTTGTACGCTACTCATGTACTTCTTTCATATGTGAATTACATTGTTTGTAAATATATAATTATGATTGTTTGGAAACATTTTTTTTAAATATCTCGCAGTGCCCCTGGGAATTAATCGCGGCGCCACTGGGTGCTGGATCATACACTTTGATAAATTCTGTATTAGATTATGATCAATATGTAGTGATAGACGATTTGAGAAAGTAACATTAAAAAAATATCATATACATCGGATACAAAAAATGAGTTGAGAAAACAGATTTTTTCTTATCGATGGTACGGAGCCGTTTAACATTTTCATTTTAATGAAAAAAGCACAAAAATCATTTTAAAATCATAATAAAAACCAGTATTTTCTCAAAAAGAATCTTGTCCAGGCTTCAAAACAATCAAAAAAGATCATGTCCGAATTCACTAATCATAGCTTTCTGATTGTGTCTAACTTCATACCAGTTCACCAGCAACTGTCAGTTTTAAATCGTACGTGGAGTGTAATTTCATTACGTGTATGCAGCTTTATTTTATATTAATATTTTATTTTATATTAATATTAACTACATACACTTATAGTTTTATATTAATATTTCTTCTTATTTTGTAACAATTTACTTATTTTATTTGATTAAAATTGAAATAAATTACTCTACCCAATTACTTTTTGTAAAATATTTTTGAAACCGAGCTGTTCAATCAAAAAAGATTAAAGTAGAATTGTTCACTCAAAAATTATCATGTCCATATTTTAAACTAGAATAACTATTTTAATTATTATGATTCGATTTTAAACAACAAATCAAGTCACCCTAAGCGATTTTAAGGATTTCAGATATTTTTACAATGAATTATTACGTCATATATTTTTAATGCAAACAGTTGTTTGCGATTTCCCAACATTCGGATTTGATGGGCATGTTCTTTTTTTAATATTACCTCCTCGTTTATCCTTTTTACCTCTCCCGGTAGAAAGAATAACATGAAGCGTCAATTATAACGTTCCAATTTGACGTTAAGTTAGTAATCGGCATTTATACGTGATGGAATTGTTATGTTGAATGCCTATTTTCCAATCCATGAGTAACCAGTTCGATTCCTGTTCTGTTTAGATTTCATTTCGGGACTCAATAAAATATTTAAAATGGTTTGAAAGAGATTGTCACATAGCAATAATTATGTGAAAAAATTCTTCTGTACGCAACGAAAGTTTATTACAATACAACAATACGGTTGCTGCATGTTTTTTGATATTTCAAATAAATAAATAAAAAACGTTATGCCAGTAGGGTCTTATATCACTTTGCTTGATCATTTCAAATGAGGATTTATTCTTGATTCATTTCTGATAAGTGCACAATTCATTCACTTGAAATCGTTCTAAAGATGTTTTTTTATTTCTTCTCTCGTGTGGATCTCTCTCACAGTCAGATGTCCCGGTTTCTCATCTATGATACAGTATCAAGGTGGTCCGATGCATTTTATTCAGTCTTCTCGGGAATTAATATATTGAACACTCGTCTTCGATGCGACCGACAGTCTAGTGAAATAAGTGCGTTGCTCCGAAACGTTAAAATAACTTTGTCAAAAGCTACCTAAAATATATTAATTTTCCTTTTTATTTCAACAGTTTGGTTATCTGTGTTAGCTGGTTTAGTCTAAACCACGAGTTCCCAAACTTGTTTCGGCCGCAGACCACTTTACCAAAAACTTGTAAAACCGTCGACCCCCTAGTCATTTACTTTACTTACTCCAATTGATAAGTTTGTACAGTACTCGATATTAAATATTTTGCTGGATATCAAACTTTTCATTCTAATCACTTGTAATTAAGGATTGAAAAAGATAAAAGGACTTTAATATTGAAATCTGCGCAATTAAAGTCATCTGACGAAAATTAAAGCCAAAAAATACGAGCAGAGTTTTTTTTTATTTTTGACGATCATGAAATAAATATGTAAATTCAAAATAAGTACAAATATTGACAAATATTTTTAATACGGCACTTATTGGAATCATAGATATTTTAAAGTAACAAACAAATAGCAGTAGTAAAGAGGTCTATTTTTGCTGTCGTCGACCCCCATTATTTTTATTGAAACTATCGACCCCAGGGGGTCAATATCGATCATTTTGGGAACTCTCTGTATAAACCAGGGGTCTGCAAACTACGACCCGTGGGCCAACACCGGCCCGCGAGCACCACCAATCCGGTCCGCGGTCATAGTTTATTTTGATTACATTACCAATGTACGAGTATGTAAATACGAAAATTTCAGTATGTGGGTGTGATAAGCTAGCTAGGTATTGGCCCTTGGGACTTAGTGGAGGGGTCAGTGTGGCCCTTAGGCCAAAAAGTTTGCAGACCCCTGGTCAAAAGTAATATAATTCGTTGAATATTAACGCAAAATATAGAAATTTCTCCAAATTAGAGGTTTAGGACGAAAAATACGATGTAAACATGTACATGTAAATTGCTACTATTCCTTAGAAATGTCCATACAAATTTTACAGGTTTTGACGTTTTATATCACAATTAACGTGAATGCGTGTAGAAACACGTTTGTCTTGAGTCATTGCAATTCTAGCATTTTTGTTTGAAAAATTGTTTTTTGTTAGTCAAAATTAATATAATTCGTTCAATATTGATGCAAAATATTGAAATTTCTCAAAATTAGAGGGTCCGGAAGAAAAATACAAAAAAATGTAGAACAAATAATATTTCTTTCGTGATTTTGTGCATATGTTCCTAAACTTGGTTGTCTATGGCAGTTTTTCGGGTGAAAAGTATGTAATTTGCGCCTATTACTTAGAAATGTCCATACAAATTTAGCAAGTTTTGACGTTTTATATCACAATTAACGTCCATGCGTTTCTATACTACACTTTTTTTCTTGATTCATTATAATTCTAGCATTTTTGTTTGAAAAATTGTATTTTTTTAGTCAAAATGAATATAATTCGCTCAATTGATGCAAAATATTGAATTTTAGCAAAATTAGAAGTTTCGAAAGATAAATACGAAAAAATATAGAACAAATAATATTTCTTTCGTGATTTTGTACATATGTTCCTAAACTTGGTTGTCTATGGCAGTTTTTCGGGTGAAAAGTATGTAATTTGCGCCTATTACTTAGAAATGTCCATACAAATTTAGCAAGTTTTGACGTTTTATATCACCATTAACGTCAATGCGTTTGTAGGATACCTACGTCCCTAAATAAACAATTGTCAAACATAATTTGTTGTCAAAATAAATTGTAAACATACAGGGTCAACGACCGATGAATCAACCTCTGAACAATCTACAATTGTCACATACTAGAAACGTCAATGTGTACTCACAAATAGTATTTACGCTTTGTCTCGCCGTTTTGACAAATAAAATATCCTACCCACTACACTGTTCGCAACGTCTGCATACGCCTTGTCATGCACAGGAGTGAGATGGGGATATACAGCTGACGCATTCACGCGCCCCGTTCTGAAAATCTATATATACCTACTTATCGTTGAATAAAGAGCACTTATTGTTAATCATTTGACTTGTTATTATTCACTTGACCATTCATCGCTGTATACAATTTATTTTGACAACAAATCATGTTTGACAATTATTTATTTAGGGACGTAGGTATCCGACACGTTTATATACTACACTTTTTTTCTTGATTCATTATAATTCTAGCATTTTTGTTTGAAAAATTGTATTATTTTAGTCAAAATGAATATAATTCGTTCAATATTGATGCAAAATATTGAATTTTAGCAAAATTAGAAGTTTCGAAAGATAAATACGAAAACATGTGTAACAAATAATATTACTTTCGTGATTTTGTACATATGTTCCTAAACTTGGTTGTCTATGGCAGTTTTTCGGGTGAAAAGTATGTAATTTGCGCCTATTACTTAGAAATGTCCATACAAATTTAGCAAGTTTTGACGTTTTATATCACAATTAACGTCAATGCGTTTCTATACTACACTTTTTTTCTTGATTCATTATAATTCTAGCATTTTTGTTTGAAAAATTGTATTTTTTTAGTCAAAATGAATATAATTCGTTCAATATTGATGCAAAATATTAAATTTTAGCAAAATTAGAAGTTTCGAAAGATACATACGAAAACATATAGAACAAATAATATTTCTTTCGTGATTTTGTACATATGTTCCTAAATTTGGTTGTCTATGGCAGTTTTTCGGGTAAAAAGTATGTGATTTGCGCCTACTACTTAGAAATGTCCATACAAATTTAGCAAGTTTTGACTTTTTTTATATCACAATTAAAGCAAATGCGTTTCTATACTACACTTCTGTCTTGAGTAATTGTTGTAATTCTTGCATATTTGTTTAAAAATTTTATTTTTGTTAGTCAAAATTAATATAATTCGTTCAATATTGCAACTAAATATTAACATTTCGCAAAATTAGAGGAGAAATGTTCATAAAAACTTAGCAGGTTTTGACGTTTTATATCACAATTAAAGCCAATTCGTTTCTATACTACACTTTTGTTGTGAGTCATTGTCATTCTAGCAATTTTTTTTTGATTTTTTTTTTTGTTAGCCAAAATTAATATAATTCGTTCAATATCGATGCAAAATATTGGAATTTCGCAAAATTAGACGTTTCGGACGAAAAATACGGAAACATGTCGAACAAATAATGTTTCTTTCGTGATTTTTTACATATATTCGTAAACTTGGTTGTCTATGGTAATTTTTCGGGTGAAAAGTATGTAATTTGCGCCTATTATTTAGAAATGTCCATACAAATTGGAAGGTTTTGACGTTTTATATCACAATAAACGCCAATGCGTTTCTTTACTACACTTTTGTCTTAAATCATCGTAATTCAAGCATATTTTGCTTGAAATTTTTATTTTCGTTAGTCAAAATGAATATAATTCGTCCAATATTGAAGCAAAATATTGAAATTTCGCAAAATTAGAGGGTTCGGACGAAAAATACGAAAACATGTAAAACAAATAATATTTCTTTCGTGATTTTGTACATATGTTCGTAAACTTGGTTGTCTATGGCAGTTTTTCGGGTGAAAAGTATGTAATGAGTGCCTATTACTTAGAAATATCCATACAAATTTAGCAGGTTTTGACGTTTTTTTATCACAATTAAAGCCAATGCGTTTCTTTACTGCACTTTTGTCTTGAGTCATTGTAATTCTAGCAATTTTATTTGAATTTTTTTTTTGCTAGATAAATTTAATATAATTCGTTCAATATCGATGCAAAATATTGGAATTTCGAAAAATTAGAGGTTTCGGAAGAAAAATACGAAAACATGTAGAACAAATAATGTATCTTTCGTGATTTTTTACATATATTCGTAAACTTGGTTGTCTATGACTGTTTTTCGGGTGAAAAGTATGTAATTTGCGCCTATTACTTAGAAATGTCGATACAAATTTAGAAGCTTTTGACGTTTTATATCGCAATGAACGCCAATGCGTTTCTATACTACACTTTTGTCTTGAGTCATTGTTATTCTAGCATATTTGTTTGAAATTTTTATTTTTGTTGGTCAAAATTAATATAATTCGTTCAATATTAAAGCAAAATATTAAAATTTGGCAAAATTAGAGGTTCTGGAAGAAAAATACGAAAACATGTAGAACAAATAATATTTCTTTCGTGATTTTGTACATACGTTCCTAAACTTGGTTGTCTATGGCAGTTTTTTGGGTGAAAAGTATGTAATTTGCGCCTATTACTTAGAAATGTCCATACAAATTTAGAAGGTTTTGACGTTTTATATAACAATTAACGCCAATGCGTTTCTATATTACACTTTTGTCTTGAGTCATTGTGTAATTCTAGCAATTTCTTTTGTTTATTTTTTTTGTGAGCCAAAATTAATATAATTCGTTCAATATCTATGCAAAATATTGGAATTACGCCAAATTAGAGGTGTTGGAAGAAAAATACGAAAACATGTGTAACAAATAATATTTCTTTCGTGATTTTGTACATATATTCGTAAACTTGGTTGTCTATGGCAGTTTTTCGGGTAAAAAGTATGCAATTTGCGCCTATTACTTAGAAATGTCCATACAAATTTAGCAGGTTTTGACGTTATATACCACGATTAACGCCAATGCGTTACTATACTACACTTTTGTCTTGAATCATTGTAATTCTAGCATATTTGTTGAAAAATTTTATTTTGGTTAGTCAAAATTAATATAATTCGTTCAATATTGAAGCAAAATATTAAAATTTTGCAAAATTATAGGGTCCGGAAGAAAAATACGAAAACATGTAGAACAAATCATATTTCTTTCGTGATTTTGTACATATGTTCCTAAACTTGGTTGTCTATGGCAGTTTTTCGGGTGAAAAGTATGTAATTTGCGCCTATTACTTAGAAATGTTTATACAAATTTAGAAGGTTTTGACGTTTTATATCACAATAAACGCCAATGCGTTTCTTTACTACACTTTTGTCTTAAATCATCGTAATTTAAGCATATTTTGCTTGAAATTTTTATTTTCGTTAGTCAAAATGAATATAATTCGTCCAATATTGAAGCAAAATATTGAAATTTCGCAAAATTAGAGGGTTCGGACGAAAAATACGAAAACATGTAAAACAAATAATATTTCTTTCGTGATTTTGTACATATGTTCGTAAACTTGGTTGTCTATGGCAGTTTTTCGGGTGAAAAGTATGTAATGAGTGCCTATTACTTAGAAATATCCATACAAATTTAGCAGGTTTTGACGTTTTTTTATCACAATTAAAGCAATTGCGTTTCTATACTACACTTTTGTCTTGAGTCATTGTAATTCTAGCAATTTTTTTTGATTTTTTTTTGTAAGCCAAAATTAATATAATTCGTTCAATATCGATGCACAATATTGGAATTTCGCAAAATTAGAGGTTTTGGAAGAAAAATACGAAAACATGTAGAATAAATAATATTTCTTTCGTGATTTTGTACATATAATCGTAAACTTGGTTGTCTATGGCAGTTTTTCGGGTGAAAAGTGTGTAATTTGCGCCTATTACTTAGAAATGTCCATACAAATTTAACAGGTTTTGACGTGTTACATCACAATTAACGCCAATGCGTTTTCTACTCTGCTTTTGGCTTGGGTCATTGTAATTCTAGCATATTTGTTTGAATTTTTTATTTTTTGTTAGTCAAAATTAATATAATTCGTTCAATATTTATGCAAAATATTGAAATTTTGAAAAATTAGAGGTTTCGGAAAAAAAATACGAAAACGTGTAGAATAAATAATGTTTCTTTCGTCATTTTGTACATATGTTCGTAAACTTGGTTGTCTATGGCAGTTTTTTCAGGTGAAAAGTATGTAATTTGCGCCTATTACTTAGAAATGTCCATACAAATTTAGAAGGTTTTGACGTTTTATATCACAATTAACGCCAATGCGTTTGTAGGATACCTACGTCCCTAAATAAACAATTGTGAAACATAA